>OX438775.1:17159311-17595314 GCA_949316455.1 Acleris holmiana
ACAGGACGGCCAGAACGGACGGACGGACGTTACGGGACATACAGGACGGACGGATGGGATGGACGGGACGGACGGGACGGACGGACAGCACGGACGGACGGGACGGACAGGACGGACGGACAGGACGGACAGTTTACGTTAAGAGCTACATATATTACAAACATTTTGATTTAAAAAACGTGTATCTCTTACTGATCTGTGACACTGCGTCACTTCAGAATTTATTTTAGTAGAATAAAATGTAAGAAGTACCTAGACATAGTAGGCTGAAACAAAAATATTTATATTAATAAACAAAATAACATGAGGTTATAACTTCTGATGTAATGACGCTATAATACTGGCGTAAAAAGATATTAACAGAATGGGGTGATAACCCTTAAAATAATTTTTCCTTTTACTAAGATTTTAGCAGTGTCTAGTGTTCCAAATAAAATAAATGTGAAGTTCATACAGTCAGACAAACAGACGAACACTGACGGACGGGACAGATGGACAGGACGGACGGACAGGACGGACGGACGGGACGGACGGACAGGACGGACGGAGAGGACGGACGGATAGTTTACGTTTAGAGCTACATTACAAACATCTTGATTTGAAAAACGTGTATCTCTTACTGATCTGTGACACTGCGTCACTTCAGAAATTTATTACTATATAATAAAATGTAAGAAGTACCTAGACGTAGTAGACTGCAACATTACAAAAATATTTATATAAATAAACAAAATAACATAATAGCTTCTAAAAAAAATGTTACAGAATGGGGTGCTAACCCTAAAAATATTGTTTTCCCTTACAAGAATTTTAGCAGTGTCTAGTGTTCCAAGTAAAATGGATGTGAACTTCATACAGTCAGACAAACAGACGAACACGGACAGGACGGATGGACGGGACAGACGGACAGGACGGACGAACAGGACGGCTGGAAGGCACGGACAGACAAGATGGACGGACAGTTTACGTTTAGAGCTACATTACACACATCTTGACTTGAAAAACGTGTATCTCTTACTGATCTGTGACACTGCGTCACTTCAGAATTTATTTTAATAGAATAAAATGTAAGAAGTACCTAGACATAGTAGGCTGAAACAAAAATATTTATATTAATAAACAAAATAACATGAGGTTATAACTTCTGAAGTAATGACGCTATAATACTGGCGTAAAAAATATTTACAGAATGGGGTGATAACCCTAAAAATATTTTTTCCTTTTACTAAATTTTTAGCAGTGTCTAGTGTTCCAAATATAATAAATGTGTAGTTCATACAGTCAGACAAACAGACGAACACTGACGGACGGGACAGATGGACAGGACGGACGGACAGGACGGACGGACGGGACGGACGGACAGGACGGACGGAGAGGACGGACGGATAGTTTACGTTTAGAGCTACATTACAAACATCTTGATTTGAAAAACGTGTATCTCTTACTGATCTGTGACACTGCGTCACTTCAGAAATTTATTACTATATAATAAAATGTAAGAAGTACCTAGACGTAGTAGACTGCAACATTACAAAAATATTTATATAAATAAACAAAATAACATAAAAGCTTCTAAAAAAAATGTTACAGAATGGGGTGCTATCCCTAAAAATATTGTTTTCCTTTACAAGGTTTTTAGCAGTGTCTAGTGTTCCAAGTAAAATGGATGTGAACTTCATACAGTCAGACAAACAGACGAACACGGACAGGACGGACGGACGGGACAGACGGACAGGACGGACGAACAGGACGGTCGGAAGGCACGGACGGACAAGATGGACGGACAGTTTACGTTTAGAGCTACATTACAAACATCTTGATTTGAAAAACGTATATCTCTTACTGATCGGTGACACTGCGTCATTTCAGAATTTATTTTAATAGAATAAAATGTAAGAAGTACCTAGACGTAGTAGACTGCAACAAAAATATTTATATTAATAAACAAAATAACATGAGGTTATAACTTCTGATGTAATGGAGCTATAATACTGGCGTAAAAAAATGTTACTGAATGGGGTGCTAAGCCTAAAAATATTTTTTTCCTTTACTAAAATTTTTAGCAGTGTCTAGTGTTCCAAGTAATATGGATGTGAACTTCATACAGTCAGACAAACAGATGAACATGGACAGGACGGACGGACGGGACAGACGGACGGGACGGACGGACAGGACGGACGGACAGGACGGACGGACGGACGGACAAGACGGACGGACACTACGTACAGACGGGACGGACGGACGGACAGGACGGACGGACAGGACGGACGGACAGGATGGACGGACAGGACGGGCAGACAGGACGGGCGGACAGGATGGACGGACAGGACGGACGGACAGGACGGACGGACAGGACAGACGGATAGGACGGACGGGACATACGAAAGGTTAACAGTTCAAACTAAGCTAGCCTGTTTTAAGTACACCGGAGATGTGACGACCTTTCAGATCCATCATTAGATCTCGTTTTAGCCAAAAAACATTCGATTTAAAAATAAATGATTGATGTGATAATTACAATTATCGCAAAATTACGCACGCCAGACTGATTTGTACCGAGTACCGCCGAAAAACCGGGCAAGTGCATGTCGGACCATGCTCAATGTAGGGTTCCGAAGCTGATACTACAAACACAACAATACCGTCTCAAAAAACAACAAGTGAGAACTAATTTTCTATTTAAAGTTATTTGGTGCTGATTTAAATCAATGGTTTTAGTAGGTATAAACACTTTTTTGTATACATTTTTCTGTTTTTATTATTTATAGTTTTGGCTGTAGGGACACTTGACTCTAACAAAAATAGCAATGTAACGCTTAATATTTTACAACCGGATGCCTTTAATCGAAAAAAATATTTGACATACCCGTAATATTTTTGAAATTACAAAAACCCCACTCCATGGGGTAGACGAGAAAAAAGAACTATCCTCACTTACGTGCAGGGGAGGTCCTATGTATATTCATGCCAAATAACAGCTTTCTAGTACTAAGAGTCTCTAAGCTAAGCTGTGGACGTACGGACGGACGGACGGATGGGCGGACGGACGGACAGACGGACATATGGATGGATGGACAGACGGACAGATGGACAGATGGACGGATGGAAAGATGGACGAATGGATAGACGGACGGACGGACAGACGGACGGACGGACAGATGGACGGAGAGATGGACGGACTGGCAGATGGACAGACAGACGGTCGGACAGACGGACGGACAGAAGGACGGACATGGCGGAACTATAAGGGTTCCTAGTACGGAACTCAACTGCCAATTTATTGTCTTCTTCCGTCAAAACGTTAGGTGATGTTTTAAAGTAAAAGAGTAGAAATGAAATAAATGTTTGAAAAAACTAAAAACCGTCTTCAAAATGCAAGAAATAACTTATTTTAAAATGATAGGTAATAAAAATAAAGGTCAGTCGGACTAAAAACATTTATTTTATTTCATACCTTTTAGTGATCATAATAATACTGTTACGTCGTCCACGTATATTTATTTATTCCTATAATATTTGAGGAGTTCTTTCGATTTCTCCAAGATCTCATCATCAGATGTTGACGTGCTGGAAATGGGTCCAACTAGAAAGTAGACGCAATCGGACAAAAAAAAAATCGTTCCAGGGGTCTTGGTCCCGATGAATTGAGAAACTTCCTTCTTTTTTTAAAGTCGGTTAAAAATATTTAACGCTTACAAAATACAATTAAAACAAAAGACAACTAAAAATAACACAAAATGGCGTTGAAAAGGGCCCCTACTCAGCATAAGAGCCTCAACCAGTGAAGTATAACTTGTTATGTGTATGTGTAGTTTTGTTGTGATTTTGTACTGCGGTGGAGGCGACGGAGGTTTGTTTGTTTACTTAAATGTAGGTAGAAATGGTCGCACAAATTCAAATAGAGTATTTATTTTAGAAATTACCTAAGTCATGAACT
The DNA here is from genome assembly GCA_949316455.1 of Acleris holmiana. Lineage (NCBI taxonomy): Eukaryota > Metazoa > Arthropoda > Insecta > Lepidoptera > Tortricidae > Acleris > Acleris holmiana. The sequence continues at coordinate 17,163,249 of OX438775.1, forward strand.
GACAAAGGTTTTCTAAGTCATGTTTTATTGGGAAATGTTTAAAGTAGGTATATAAGATTAATACAGTCATCTTTTAAAAATAACAAAACATGACTGTCATAGGCAAAAATTGAATAAGCTGCTGGTGAATTCTAGGGTTGAACCTATTCTTTGACCTTATATACACTTACACACTTTATTCTAGCAACATTCGAAATGTAACCGGCTCGTTAGATATTAATAATTTAGATGTATTATTAATAGTTGGTAAGTATATCACAAAAATAACATCCAAGTGTGATTTTGATATTTAGGTATATTAGGTAGATATGAGCTCTGAAAGCTAATACTTTTAATAAAATATATATTAAACGAGGTATCTAAACAGAAGTTTGAGATTACAAATCAGCATTTTATTGATTTCATACAATCTCTTAAAGTTTCGGGGGTCTTAGTTTGCTGGCCATTTCTGAGTGCGTTTTCTTTTCTTAAAAAAAAAAACTATTTATTTCGCCGTCAACAACAAACAAAATTTAGTTGGTAATAAAAAATGTTACTTTATCAAAGAAATCCTAATGCGTGGTGCGTTATTCGACTCGCACTTAACTGGACCGGCTTTCCTTACTGGTTTGGGCCACGCTTCACCACAGTTGCAAATAAGTTTGCAATCGCAAAAAACATTTTTCGGATTTTTTCCATAATTTGTGCTTCCTTCTTGCCAATTTTCAGGATTCTGGGTCTAATAGGAAGTACCTACCCTATACATTTTGATTCCATTGAGAGTGTTGAAACATACGTTTTTTGCGGCATAAAAGGACAGACAGACGGACATACGGACGGACGGACGGACAACAAAGTGATCCTATAAGGGTTCCGTTTTTTGCTTTTGAGATACGGAACCCGAAAAATGTTATTTCTTAAATGATACCCTAATACGTAGTGCATAGTCCGACTCGCACTTGAGTGGAAAGCCGTTTCCTATTGGTTTTTAACAGACTTCAAAAAAGGAGGAGATTGTACGTTCCATGGTATGTATTTTTTTTATGTATGTTCACCGATTACTTCCTCAATTGTGGACCGATTTTAAAAAATCTTTTTTAGTTTGATAGATTACCTATACTTTCGAGGTGATCCCATTGTCACCAAATCTGAATCTGATGAGGGGATCAGTGAGGAATTGAGGGAATTCCTCAAATATAGCGATTGGCAAACATAGTATAGCGATTTTAGTATTTTTAGTAACAAATCTAGCATTTGCATTCAGAAAGTATAACTTGGTGCAGTGAAACTGATCATGAAGACCACAGATGGCCACCGGAACTCCTCAATGGTACCTATTTCAAGGGTGGCGACAAGATATCTCGATTTAGATAGTTGAGCGACTACAACGAAAAATATTTACTTGTTGAAATATGACTATGACTTTCCCGCGGCGTCGTATGGGGCGCTTGAAATAAATTAAAGTTTCATATCAACTACGAAGTATGACTACGTAACAGCGTATTGTGATCACTAAAAAGTATAAAATAAAATAAATGTTTTAAAATAAAAAAACCGCTTTCAAAAACGCATCAAATAACATCTTTTAAAATTGTAGGCACCTACCTAATAGGTTAGCCCAACAGAACCGAAGTCGGCGATTATTAGGTGCCTACAATTTAAAAAAAAGTTATTTTGTGCGCTTTTGAAGGCGATTTTTTGTTTTTTAACATTTTTTTATTTCAATTACAAAAAACATTATTATTTTGTGATGGAGCAACAAATTAACAATTTTATGATATGAACTTGCGGCTTGCATAAGCAGCCGTAACTTTTTTTTCAGTTTACTTCGAAGTTTGACTTTTTATAGATGCAAAGGACTGTGGACCTAATTATATGGAGGGATTGATAAATTTTGAGAGTTACAAAACATTGACCGTTTTTTTTGCTGAATATCTTGCGGCGTTTCTTCTCAGCAGTGGTCTCCTCTTCGGAAGCGCTGATAGAATTTGGAATTTAAAAATTTGAAGTGTAAAAGTGCCTGTGCGGCCTATTTACTGAATAAACAACTTTTGTACTTTTTACATTCTTGTCCTTTTTAATTAGAACGCCTTTGTTATTGTTAAGAAATTTTCTTAGACAAACTTATATAAGTAAGCTATCAATTGTTTAAAACTGACATTAACAATAGTATATCGACGGTGGAAATTTCAAATGTCGTAAGGGACATTTTGTCGTAAATACACTAAATATACCATTGAAGTCAGTATTTTTTTTTCTATCTATTTGTTGTATTTGTCGTATCGGTCAAATATTTTTGTATAACGTCTTGTTTCATTAAGCGCAATATCGTATATCTCAATATTTTTAAAATTCCTATATTGTAAGGCACTAAAAAGAATACATTTTGTCAGATAAGTACTGTGTTTTCGGAGGTGTAACACACATTTTCTTCTTATTTTTTTGTTGTAAGGGACACTATTTCCTAAACCACTGTATTTATGGAGGTCCAATTAAAAAAATAGGGTAGGCGAAGTTATTTAAAAAGTATGCTGCCAAGAATCATCTTATTGGGATGAGTAGTTTCCAAGTTATGAATTTAAAAAAAGTAGAATTTTGTTTTCTGGCTCCCCTGAAAAGTAAGCGTTTGTCCCTTACGACATTTGAAATTTCCACTGTCGAATAATAGTCCTAAAGAATCAAGGCAATAGACTAGTACTTATTCTACACAAAAAGTAATGAAAGGTTGCATTACTAATATTTTTGATATACCTATCCAACGACATCCCACATTATGTGGTAGACGAGAAAAAAAAACATCCCCACGTTACGTTTAGGGGAGGTACACTAAAACATTTTTTTTCAAAATTTAACTTTACGACTTTGTTGGCGTGACTAATATGTATATTCTCATGCCAAATTACAGCTTTCTAGTTCTAAGAGTCTCTGAGCTAGGCTGCGGACGGACAGACGGATCGACATCGTGAAACTATTAGGGTTCCTAGTTTGACTATGGAATCCTAGAAACGTATAAACTTTTATAGCACAAACTATCTGCGCTTCACTACACTAGAATAAAAGCTATGAAATGGTACTAGCACTTATACTTAATGTAATAGAATGAATGAATGAATGTGCTTATTTTAATAGAATTCATATTTTGGTATCTATCTACTGGTATTTATTTTTTCCCGGAAAGTTAGCTTTTGGCATACTACACCTTTATTCGGTGGAACCATCGATATCACCTATTTGTTTTATTATGTAAAGTAACTATAGTAAAGATAACATGAAATTTAATTTCCTATTCATTCGAAGCATTTGCTTGTAATTCATATTTTTCAAAGTGTATTGCAAAAAATCGGACATGACATTAGAATGGAAATATGAAAATTTCAATAACTCACTAAGTATTCAAATAAATATCGCTTTGTTTTGCATCTGTGTGGGTCCTGCACCAACTCACAAAGCTACTTGGCATTTTTGCAGCATTATTTAAATCCGGTAATTATTAAAATCGAATTATTTTTGCAATTATAAACAACTGTTTGACACTACGTCAAAAAGTCGACTCCACAGAGCAGTATTAGCTGCACCCCCGCCAGCACTATGTCAGTGGAGCCGATTTTCAGCATCAGTTAGGCTTCCATACTTATTATATTTCCATGTAACCAGTGTTACCACACACTATTTATGCGATCTAATAATTACAAAACAGCCTAATCGTATTTTTATTTTTATAAAACCTTAAAGCACTAAGAGAGTAATTATAATAAAACGCAAATGGTATACAAAACCGTCCGTCCGTCGGTCCGTATCGTAACCAAATAAATATTTGAACTCTTTTTTTAATTTTGTCTTTCGCCATTAGTACTTTGTTGAAGGCTGGTATAGAATAGAACGCACACATGCGCAATTTCATATGAACTGATTTGCTGGTACTAGAGATATCAGACCCTCATTCGGATTGTTAGAAGTGCGCAGGCCAAGTTCATTTTTATCGACGGGATATTATTCTACGTATCGTATTTTTATTAATACTTTTTTCATTTGTGTTAGTTAACTCTTTCAGGCCCAGTTAGAATAAAGTCTATCAAGTAACAGAGAATATTCTGATATGAATTTTCTTAATGAAAAGATTATAGCACTCGTAAATAAAAAATCATGAAAGATTTTATACTCTTATATATAATGATAAATAGTTCCAACATGCTCAAAATTTAGCATAATGGTATGTACCTAATAGGCTGTAATTGTGTTGAAAAAAGCATTAAAAAAGTATAAAATATAGGTACATTATACTCAATTTCTAGGGTTCCGTAGTCAAACTAGGAACCCTTATAGTTTCGCCATGTCCGTCTGTCCGTCCGTCCGCAGCCTAGCGCAGAGAATCTTAGTACTAGAAAGCTGTAATTTGGCATGCATATGCATATAAGTCACGCCAACAAAGTGGTACAATAAAATGTACAAAAAAAATTTTTTTAGGGTACCTCCCCTGCACGTAACGTGGGGATGTATTTTTTCTCGTCTACTTTATAGTGTGAGGTGTCGTTGGATAGGTTTTTCAAAAATATTACGGGTTTGTGGAAACAGTATTTCGATTAGGTAATCCGTTTATGAAATATTAATTTAAGCGCTAGCAAAACTATCACGACTAAGTAGACATCATTGGTTCTTGAGATACAGGCAATCAAAGTGTTTATACCTACTAAAATCATCTAAGACGGCACCAAGTGACTAAATAAAACAATATTATTACTTGTTGATTTTTATGTTTGTAGTACTTAACGGCTTCGGAACCCTACACTAAGCATGGTCCGACATGCTCTTGCCCATTTTTTATGACCATATTCCAATAAATCATTTTGAACTTTATGGCATTAAGTTATAACTTATATAACTTATTTAATTCAAGTAAGTGTAGGATTGAGGAAAATAAAGTACTTGTATGTGGTATTCATTTTAGATATTTGAATGGTTATTGTAGGCGAACTTGGCTTACATTTTGAACACTGTTCGTTAGTTTAAAATTGAATTTGATCACAATATGTCAGCTGTCAAGGAAAGTCCCCGAGACTTCTTGTAGGGGAAGCCGGGCATAATCTAACACTTCAAGCTTTTACCTGTAGCACAGAATGGATAGACGTATAAGTATACCTGTAGCTTTAAAAGTACATAACGTACGTGTTTTATTTTCATATCCATTTAATCGGTGGTTAAAATAAAAAATAAATCAAAGTACATCACCATTATTATAAAAAAGAGGTCTTCTTCAAAGGGGTTTGTAACACAATAATCGACAATGATATAAAAATCGAATGACTAAAAAATAATAACATTGCATAGTGGTAACTTTAATTTACTTTCAGCCTTACAGACAAGCCAAGTTAAACAATAATCAACGTTAGTATCAAAATATCATAATTTTTTCTGGTTTTGAAAAAATTCACACGAATAAAATCTTTTGTCACATTATACGATTACACAGATACCCCTGTTTTGTTAAAACTAGCCCCGTAACCTTACCATGAGTTACAATTATCGTACTCGCTAGCGAGTAGAATGCTCTGTTCCTCACAATATTATAGTAGAGTGAGAGGGACAGAGTATTAGAATCTCTAGCGAGTATCGTAATTGTAACTCATGGTCAGGGTAGCGGTCACTCCTGCAACAGTAGAAAAAACATTTAAAATTAAAGCAATTAAATAACATGATAATTACAATTACTATCGTTACTTAATCAAAAAAGCTTTATTCAACACCAAATTGTGATTTCATTGTGGCAACAATTAGTGAGGAAGTCAAAAAATTGCAATCGTAAAAAACTCTATTTATCTGCAAAAAGTCGCCGCGGCGCACAATTTTTCCGTTTGGAGTCCTGCTGACAACTGATGGGTCACTACGTATTTGGTATCATATCATAATCCATGGAAGGAATAAAAAAACGAGATTTAGATTATAGTAATTTGGCCGCTATTGACGTGTTAATACTTATCCTCGTTAAAACAAGCCCCGGCCTCCCCTACGCGATATTTGTTACTTACGCCGTGACAGAATTTAGACATCTCTTTTACTCTTACTGTTTTTACTTTTCTTGGTGCAGTATTTTACCACACTTACGTTAGCGTCACTTGTAACTAACATACTCGTACTTATGCGATTTGGATGAGAATATTTACTTATAATAATAATTAATAATAACGGTCCCATCGAGCTATGCTGATGGAGACAGAAGGCAGCCATAGGAAATCCTCAAGGGCTAAATTGTATATTGACACCTTAAATTATATTTAAAACAGCTATTGCTGAGATAAGTGTCTGCCAAAATTTTGTTTTTGGTACCTACTTACAAGGGTTTGGGTTAAGGTCTGTACGTTTTTGTGCACAGTAATCACTGTTTATACCGAAAAACCCAACGAGCCCAAACACGATGGGGCTATCTTTTTTCGATGCGAAGTTCCTATGACCACTTTATAATAATATTGCATTGTCACCTTACTTACATAAATATGCCGAATTTCAGCGCAATCCGGTAGCAGCAAGTGGTAGAAATATGGTTTGCAAAATGATCTAACTTATCAAAATTGCAAGTACAATAAAAGCTTACAAAAAGGGGCAGCATAAAAGTTATAAAGGGATACGTTCAAATTAAAGTAAAATTGATTTTTATTTATACAAATAACACACATAAATAAACACTACACACCGAGCAATAAGCTGATTCAAGCTATCTCGTGTTTGTGATTCGCGGCACGAGACGAAACTGCGTTGAGATTATTTGTTGAACACGCATCATACACGAGACCATCGTGCTGGTTTCAAAGCCGTTCATGTGATCACATTAACGGCTGCTGGAAACTGATCAAGTTTAGGGGCGGTACGGCGAGAGTAACCAACAGGAGACCACGGCAACATGCCGTCGACACGAGGCGGCAGTTTGGTCACGGCGACAAACTGGTTAACGTTTTCGCATATATTTGAAAAGCACGCATAATATTTTAAAACGACTCTTGTACGCTGAACATGTGAAGAATATAATTATGGTTATTGTTTACATTGTGAGCTTAATGTCAATATTGGCATTTGTCATTTCTGTCCTGATTTTTTTAAACTTCCCAAAAGTTTTACCGTAAAGAGGTATTTTGAAAGATCTTTTTGAACTTTTGTCACCTTAGATACACTGAATGTTTGTCCAGTTAAATCTTTTCGGTCGACTATGCAGTTACATCTTCTTGATTTTTTATCCAAGCAAATAATTTAAACAAAGTGTTACGTGTCATTTTTCTGGCGGTTTCACGTGTTAGTCTTTTTTGGGAATCCATTGCAACACATTTTTTGGGCTCGCTGTCCGGTTAGATCTATCTGATGGTGACTGTACCAACTAGGCCAACGTGTCGTTAATAAAATAATGCCGAATATCTTGGATTCCCCGAAGACTAACTGTCAGGTGTTTTTTTTAAAACAACTCGATTCAATTAACCAGCGAGCCTAAATGCGCGTTTTTTTTAATGTAGTTGCAGTTTTTTTTATGGCATGGTGAAGGCAAACGGGACACTTTCTCAAATATAAAATCTTAAGACTGCAATCCTAAGAGCGCAATTGCGTTGCAAACTCTGAGGACTATGATGAAATTGTAGTGATTTCACCGCTTGTCTTATCCCCATACCGGTACACAACCATACGAACACTGCTGATTGGCGGTAGATTAAAGGATTAGATGGTGGTAGCGATGCGGAAAGACTCCGCAAGGTCTTACTACCACTATTTGTTAGAGTCAAGTGTCCCCTTAATTATAACCTTAAACCTAAATTAGATTAGGTTATAATTGTACTGCGATGACCGGTGTCATAATTTACTTCTTACTGGCCAGGTACTGTAGGTAGGTTCGCCAACACAATCTGCATCCAAAATCGAAATGGGTCAATCAACAATTCTGTGCACCTTATTGTCATAGTGAGGTCTTTATGGTTTCATAGAATAAGCACTAAAGGCGTAAGCGTAGCTCCGACGACACTGTTTATAAATAAGAATTTGGACAAAATAGTACCCGGTTACCAATCACCAGTTACCTACCCAGCCGTAGGGGTTATTACTAAACCCACATTTTTCGGGTAATAGGAAACAATTATTTTTCGTGGTATCTTTATGAAAGTAATAACTACACTAATTTTCAATATCAGTAAACCTCAAAATATAAACGTCAAACTTTAATGTTAAGACTAGAGTCGAGGTAGAAAGTAAATTAACAGATATTTAAGAGCACATGATCTAAATTGTTCTTAGTTAACAAACACGCATTTTATAAAGCGTCTGCGTGACATGACTGATTAACCTGTCAATTCAATGTTATTAGCGCCGCTATAGACCTTATTTTCTTTCATGAGTATCATATTACATGTGTATTTTTTTATTTAAAAGGCTTTGTACATAGCTTATGTATTCTAATTATGATTGAATCTTGACAGCTCGCAGTCTAAGGTAATCTAATTATCCAGTGTAATAACTCACCAAGTCAATAAGCTGGGACAACCGCAGGCCAAGTTTCACCAGCACCGTGTTATTGTTCTTATCAACAGGTCGTATCAGTCTATTATAGTTGCTCAATAAATCATCGTACAACCTCTTCGCGTCCGGGTTGGCCAAACACACGCAAAATAAAGAAAACAAAAGAAAAACGGGAGCAAAATTACATGAAAACATCACTAGCACTTCACGATGAGGTTATGTTTCAAAACAATCGATGAAACCAACGAAACGCTGTTCGAAATTTGAATTTGAAATGTTTTAAAGTCAAGTTTAGGTTCTTTATCGGGATCAAAGTGTTTTATCGTAGCAAATAATAGTTTTTAGTGAATTGTTTGACAGCTACACCCGAGAGCCAAGGGCGATCGTGGCGCCATTACTAAAGCGAAACGCCAAGATGGCGGCAGTGCGCCGACTCCGCGCCGGCTTTTATTACCCGAACCAATGAAAATTTCTAGTTATCCGCTCATATGACAAGTAACGAATGAAAACTGATTGATGTTTGCTCACAATTTATTATTGGCATTTAGAACTATAGCACCAGTAATCAAATAACACAGCAAAGTTTTCGAAAGAATATTTTTTTTTAAATCCCGAAGGCAAAAACATTGTTGCGTTCAGCATAAATAATATCTCGTATTTTTCGTGCCCGAATACATTATTTACGTGTCCGTATCCGGATCGATGCGTAGTACGCACGCGCGTTGCCCATTCATGGCCGTGGCGCCTCACGCCGCAATAATAGATGGCGCTAGCGTCTTTATAAGGGCAATTAATTCCGGTTGTTATATTTACGAAGGGATGGAGGATCTGGGACAAGGCAGGGCCGGGAACGCATGAGGCTTATCTTTCCCGCCTACTTGGCTATGAAGCGCTCGTACGTTATCCTCTCACAGAAACTTCAGCTCATTTTCCTTGAATGTTTTTAAATAAGACCAAGTTTTATTTTCTGAATATAGTAAGAAAACCAATATCATTTTATAGTTATGATACCCAACTGTAAAACTTGAGATGTTTCGCAACTAGATCGAAGCAAAAAGGTTTGACGGTAATGCGTGAGTAAAAGCGAGCCCCGAGTGAAAAACTTTTCGCATCTTTCAAATTTGGAATCACCGACTTCTTTTGTTTCTCTTGTTATTGGCGCCACGGTTGGGTTGAGAGGTAGCGATCCAATTGTGAATGTTTGAATTTTTAAAAGTTTTATAAAATATAAAAGGGGTTTAAGTTTGCAAGTGTTTCGTACTGGCCAGTTGGCTTGGAACGTTTTGTTCCGTTTCTGTTACTGTTGTTCTTTAGTTTATTTTGCCTACGGTTGTTGTGAAGTTTTGAAAAGGTTTATTCTTCGTTCTGTTTTCTTATTAGCGTTCGAATTTAATAATTTTAAAAGTTTTGTGTGGTATAATTTGTTAGATCTAAAGAAAAATGGGATTTCTTACCAAGTATAATTATTATCTCTGCTCAGCTGCGTACGTGCTACGTCGTAGAGAGCATATATCGTAGCACTTCGTAGAGCGAGTATTTCGACAATTCCACGCTCAGTATAAACAGCAGGGCCTCTATTCAACTGCGTTTAGTGGTGGTAGAACCCTGTGCAGGGTCCGTCCAGATCACTACCACCATCTTATCTATTAACCATCCGCCAAGCACCAGTGTTCGCATTGTTGTGTTCCGGTGTGGGGATAAGACAACCGGTGAAATTACTAGCATAGAGGCATTCCATCTTAATCCTCAGGGTTGGCAGCGCATTTGAGGTCTTAGGATTATAATCTTGAGAATTCAAATGTCTATGGTCTCAGATTTCACTTACCATGGTGGCCTGAGTGATCGTGTGCCTTCTCCTTAACATAAAAAAAAACACGATATCGTGTTTGACGTGTTTTAAAACCGTTATGTCACAGTCACCATTATAGTAAATGACATAAGAGTTATGAAAACTTTGACAATACGGAAACACGTCAAATACGATATCGTTATTACCGTGTAGAATCTCGGCCCTGTTTCAAATCTTAATAAGTTTTTTACTCTTTGCTTTTCAAAAGCTAAGTAAACATAATCACATGCTAATAATATAAACTGCCGCGACTTTGTATTACCTAACTATAATACTAAGTATATTTGGTTATATTCAGTTGTTAAAAAAAACACTTCACTACATAGTATAAAACAAAGTCGCTTTCTCTGTCCCTATGTCCCTTTGTATGCTTAAATCTTTAAAACTACGCAACGGATTTTGATGCGGTTTTTTTTAATAGATAGAGTGATTGAAGATGAAGGTTTATATGTATAAAACTTTAATCCGGAGCGAAGTGAGGGCGGGTCGCTAGTAAACAAATAAACGAAAACAATGTTCAGCCAGATTCCCAAACTCTGCCTCAACCAATCTTGTGTTTCTTAATTTAAGATTGAATTTCAACAACAATGTCAGTTGATGAAAATCAACACAACATCTAATTTCGTCACTGAATACAATTAGTTCAAACCATTAGTTCGAATAATTTGAAGCGGACTCTAATGATAAGCTTGTTTGGAATCCTGTCATTCCACGGAGTGTAACGTGTAAAACGTGTTTTAAACAGAATGTGTAGAATTACCTATTATGACAAAGTTGTTAATAGTGTAATGGATTTTTACAACGTAAAATACAATTATAGCAGTGATTAAGCGAACAAACGGTTAACTATGTAATTTAATTAGGATAAAACAGAAAATAATGTAAGAATGAATTAACAGACAGCTCAGTTTTTAATTTTGCTAAAAGCTTTTCAAGCTTCTAGACACAGCTTAGGACGTGTGTTGATAGCACACTGATTATTTGAATTAAAAGTAAAAATATTTTTTTTATAGGTAAAGACAACCGAGCACACAGGCCACCTGATGGTAAATAGGATCTTGCATCCTTAAAGCTATAACCTCAAGACCGATATCCTTAGTTTGCAAAAGAGTTGACAACCCTGAGGACTAAGATGGAATGCCTCTATGCTATTTAATTCACGACGGTTGTCTTATGTTTCCTTAACGGAACACGACAATGTTAGCATTGCTGCTTGGCGATATGTTAAAGGATAATGTGGTGGTAGTGATCAATATAGACCTTGCACAAGGTCCTACCACCACTGAAACATATTGAAACAACTCTATTCAGTAAAGACGAACCTGGGCCTCTATTATATATACAGGGTGACTTCAAATTGGTAATACAAAACACTTGATTGTGGCTTAGTTAATGCCACACAGTATAGTACATTAACCCCTTTGTTAAAATTAACAGTATTTAATTAATGCTAATTTTCGAACAAAACAAATAATTAAAGTCCCAAAGTGTGGTTACACTACATTTACAATACAATCTTATTTTCTTTGATTAGTGACAATTACTAATCAAAACACGTTTTCTTCATATATTGCGACAGGTGACGGATGACCAAAGAGGAAAGTGATCATTTGAAATTCTTTAAACTTCTTTGTTAATTATTATGGTAGGATAACCATGTTAAGCCAACAAAGATGAGATAATTTAAAAATGAAAAAAAAACTTCTGATTATTTTAAAAGTATGAGACTTAATTGAGGGGCTAAGTTTAGGGGAAATGTGTGTAAAACATTGATTTTGTATTACCAATTTGAAGTCACCCTGTATACATAACGACGCTTGAAAGGCGAAATGGGATAAGCGACATTTTTTGTGATATTGAGTTATATACATCATTCAAATCAGCAGATTTTTATATTTTATTAGATATATGTAACTCAATATCACAAAAAATGAAGCTTATCCCATTTCGCCTTTCAAGCGTCGAAACATCACGCCTTAATTCTCAGAGTGGGATAGGCAGAGCTACAGCAATAACAGCAACTCTAAAATGACTTGTTTATAATTCAGTAACCACATTTTGCACAATCAGGCCAAGAAGTTTACTAGTGTATTAGTGACAGGTTGCAAGCCCATCGCCTTACAGTACCACAAGCCCTTAATCCCTTAGTCGCCTCTTACGACATTTACGGGAAGACATGGAGTGGCACTATTCTAACCCGGAAACCAAACGGGGGCATTATATGTATTACACAAGGTAAAACTAATTCCTTATAAACGTCTTATCGTATTGTCATCGTTACGATAGCTCTTATTGACAGTAATGGCGGCCGAGTTAAAACCAAGGGCCTGACCAGATTTGACAGAGAAAGATAACCTTATTGCGATTCCTGTAAGACGAAAAAGAAAAGATTACCATATTTTTCTCTATAATTATTACCGACCGGGCATTATTTCATAGTCGGATTATAGGTACACTTCAAATTGTAAGCAACATGTGTGCCAAATGTAAACCGATCAATTTGTGTACTATAAATGTACATTTTGACGTCATTATATGTTTTTCTTACCCCTGCTGCCCTGGTCGCTCGATGTCAAATCTATAACTATAGGTACTATATCTATGGTTAAAACAATACCGTAAGCAATATTGTTTTACTGTATAGAATAGAGCCACACACACAGTATCTTGTCCTCGGATGTTTTGTTGATCTCGCACTCTTATTGGGCGTGTGATAGGGTGCAAAAGGGACGGAAGCTGTGATAAACGATGTTGTCAGAGGCGGATCTAGTACAAAGTTTATTTTAATTACCTATTTACGATATATTTCACCTAACTGCCACTTTGTCTTTTATTACTGTTTTAACTTTTTGTGTGTCTTTGTATTTAGTGAATAAATGTTTTTTTCTTTTTTTTTCTTACTTAATAGTACCAGGCTATCAGAAACGCGAGGCAACTAGTTACGATCACACCATATGATGTAACACCCAGGGCCCTCATTCACTCAGAGCTTTACCCAGTCAAAACAGAGGGCTTGTGTATCCTAAAACCAATTCCGAAGCCTTTATAAATCACACAAATAAAGAAACAAGTTAATTTACAATATTAATTAACAATAACAAAGTAGCCTGAGATTAATCTCAAAATGATTGCGTTGCATGCGATTAATGAAGCCTTAAAGATCGTTTTGGAGTGCAGTTATTATTGTCATGTAAAGGACTAATTTATAGCAAGATGTTATATTTATTATTATCTTCTTCTTCTTTTAATTAATGGCGGTCCACACAGTGATTTCGCCAATGTCAAGTGAATAGAGTAAATCAGTAAACAGAATAAATCAAAAGTAAAAGCCGGGCATTTTTCAATCGGCCATCTTCCCTCCCCGAAGGTTACCGGAATCCATATTATTATCACCCTACCTACTTGTATCAACAGACAATGACACTAATTGCGCCAAATACTTATTATGTATACATAAACCTTATTGTCAGCGGCACGATGTCTTGGGAATGTGTCTATATTTATGACTTCAACTGTACATTGACACAACAGCACTACGCTAGTTTCGCGCGTCTTTGTTAATTGAAGAAAGTGAGAAAAAAAATCGGTTAATATTCATCTGGCATGACTTTCTTTCGCATAATCATCATTTGGCATACAGTCTTTTTTCTCTGAAACTGTATATTTTTCAGGATTGTTATAAAATATTACCTAACCTAACCTAATGGGTTCTATGCAATAACATTTTAAACGATCCTGCAAAGTATACGGTATCAGAAAAATAAGAATGTATGCCAGATGAAGGGAACCCAAAAAACAAAAAAAAAAAAAAACATTTAAATAAAAATATTAAAATAAGACCTACGAGTGTTTTATTTAATGAAAATTCCCTTCCTCACGTTAAAATCATAATTATTTTGACATGTTATCATCGTTTTAACTTTGTGAGGCCCACGTCAAATTTTACTAGTTCAAAAAAGGACCTTGTGTAAGTCAACTAAAGTTTAAAGTCACTTTGACAAATGTCCTAAATTTAGGCCGTTGGACCTTACGAGGTACTCGGCCAATAACTGTCAAGTAAATGGACTGTTTTTAAAAATAAAACATAGTCAAAGGCTTAATGAAAACCAAATCACGATCGCGTCCTTTGTATAACGAAATTTAATCATACAAAATACGAGTATATTTGTAATTTTCGTTACAGTAAGGAATCAATTAGGTTTCGTTTTATAAAGCCTTTAACTATGTAAAAATTTATTGAAACATATGCTTTTATCTATTATTATATTTCGTTGCTTCTTAAGAATAGTGACAAAGCGAAATAAGTTATTTTTTAATAGTTAAATTTCTTGAGAATCAGCGATTAGTTAAACAAATTTTACTAGACAAATTAAAACCTTACAAAATTAAAATCTATCCTAAGAAATCGCCCCTAAAACCGCCACTACAACTTCGCGTACAATATCAATTAACGTTAACTTAATAACGTTGCCGATTCATCTCAATTTGATTGCTTCAATGCAATTAATAGAGTCCCGGGGGAATGTCCTGGGTGGCTGTATCAGACGCTACTGTCCCATAGTAGGCTAGCAGCTGCATTGCAGCACACTAGGCTGTTAATAATATATTTGAGAATGGCTCGCTTACAGGATAGTAAAGTGGGTGACCTTTGGAGGGTTTCATATGTTTCCTGGGTCATAGGTTGAGGGCGGGCGATGGATGCAATGGTGACAAAAGAATTAGATGGATAAGGTTTTCATTAAATTTAGAGTAATATTTACGTATAAAAAAAGCAGCTTTTTTTAAGGTTTATTAGACAAACTAGGAACCCTTATAGTTTCGCCATGTCCGTCCGTCCGTCCGTCCGCAGCCTAGCGCAAAGACTCTTAGTACTAGAAAACTGTAATTTGGCATGAATATGCGTATTAGTCACGCCAACAAAGCGGTACAATAAAAATACAAAAAAAAATGTAGGGTACGTAACGTGGGGATGTTTTTTTTTCTCGTCTACCCTATCGTGTGGGGGTGTTGTTGGATAGGTCTTCCAAAAATATTAGGGTTTAGGGAAACAGTTTTTCGATTAAGTAATCCGTTTAAGAAATATTAAGCTTTAAAGCGCTAATTGTTGTTAGACTCTAGTGTCCCCCCACTTACAGAAAAAAACTATAAATACTAAATATCTGAAAAAAATCTTAAATGAAACAGAATAACGAATTTTTAAGGAAAACTATCACAACTAAGTAGACAGCATTGGTTCTTGAGATACAGGCGATTAAAGTGTTTATACCTACTAAAATCATCTAACACGGCACCAATTGACTTTAAATTGAAAATTAGTTATTACTTGTTGATTTTTATGTTTGTAGTTACTTAACGGCTTCGGAACCCTACACTGAGCATGGTCCGACATGCTCTTGCCCGTTTTTTTTAGAGTAGCTCTACTAAAGCGGTATAACCTAACTCATGCCAACGAACGTGCGCAACTATCCTTTGCCAGCTCATATACTCGTATTTCACCCAAAATTTCAGCTTTCAAACTTCAAGTCATAAATTTATTAACAGAGACCAAACTCGAAATTTAAAATTTCTGAATTACGTCAATATTGTTCTGGAGGTACGATCATAGACCAATTGAGATTTTTTTTGAGTGGTTTTCCCCTGAAGTTGTCACGAGAGTTGTAGGTTTTGACGTATATCGTTTGACATGATTTTGACGTAATTTGCACCCGTCGTCCGCTCATTAGTCATAGGACTACGGTCGCAGCAAATTAGAGTTTTGCTAATTGTCTTTAAGCAGCAAAACGTTTGAGGCGTAAAGTCAGAAACAAATTTCGGCGTTCACCGATTTATAGCTGCCCCTGCTCTAGAGACTTGGTTCTAAAATTTTGTATTTATTATGTCATCTAAATTTGAATATCAAGGGAATAGCTTGTCTGGATGTAAGGCTGAGTACACACCGATGGGGCGAGTTTTCTTTGCGAAGTACGTTTTCTAAGGGCTTAAGAAACAAAAAGGTTTTGTATTTGGACTTTAGGTAATAAAAGTCTATTTTATATTATCACAGTAGGTGTGTAATTATTAATAAAATACTGAAATGATCAAATGTCACTAAGATTATTTTCAGTTTTTTTTGTCCCTGCTAACCGTCCGTCTGTCTGCCAACGGACTATATCTCATGAACAACGGTTTCAATTTTTAAACAGTATGTAACACTTGGCTAGTTTTTGAAAAATGAATAGAATTTTTGATAGTAGTATTTTCCAATATATTTTATATTCTCCCCCAGTGGGACCCGTGTGGTTGCGGGGTTAGAATAGTGCCACTCCATGTCTTCCCGTGGATGACGTAAGAGGCGACTACGGGAATAAGGGCTTGTACTACTGTTAGGCGATGGGCTTGCAATCTGTCACTAATTCACTAGTCAACATCTCAGCCTGATCGTGCAAAATGTAGCTATAGAATTATAAACAATAGTTATTGGTATTCTGTAGCTCTGCCTACGCCACTCTGTGACTGAAGGCGTAACGTTATGTATGTATGTATGTTTTATACTATCTCCCAGTTACAAAGCTAATTTTATAAAATTTCTAATGGTATTTCTAAAATCAAATCCGTGTGTAACTGCAGATAACAATGAAAGCCATATCGCGAGATAAGGCATGATGAAGGGAAACGGGGGGCGTAATTGCCAGAGCCCTGAAGAATAAAAACACTCCCAGAGTTAAGCAATTATAATAATACTGGTTTTATTGAACTTTACTTTGCTAACTAATTTTGTATAATTATCGAGATCAAGTTGTTATATAATTTCTATTAAGCTGATTAGGGTTGGCGATAGTTATTTTGTTTATTGGTTCATAAAATGTAACGCTAGAATAATACAGTCACTTATGTAAAAAAAGAACTTAAAGTGAAAATTATAAAATAGCGAACACAACTCGCGCTTAAACAGTTCAAAACAAACAACTTAAAACAAAACATTTACCATTAATTCTTATATTTATAATAAAACAGTTGATCATTATAAGACTCTCAATATAATCTTAATTATGAGTTATGACTTAGATGTCTAGGTTTATGAAATGTTTAGAGTTCTGTAGTCAACAAGGAACCATTTCAGTTTCACTATGTCCGTCTGTCCGTGGTTTTATTCAGAGACTCTTGGTACTATAAAACCGTAATTTGGCATATTTATACGTTCAATTTTCGCTAACAAAGTCGTAAAATAAAAATACTAAAAATGAATTGAATACATGGTTCGATAATCTACATCCTGTTTTCCTGATTTTTATGACATGGAAATGTAAGGTGAAAGTGTATGAAAGTATTTTAGTATGAAAATAAGAAAGAGAATATGCAATATGGGGATAATAGTTGTTTAAATTTTATATGGCACTTCGGGTTATCGAGCATCTGACGATCGAGCATCGAGATGGACTCTGAAGCCCCTAAATCAATAGCAATTTCAAGACTAAAATCTGTTTTTTATAGCCTTAAAAGGCAAACCAGCATGACATGTGTACAACCTGATAGTAAGCAGTCACCGTCGCCCATAAACATGAGCAAGCAATGCCGGGGGCAAGTGGTTACCATTCAGTGACTCTTTTTGCTTTTTTCAGTGAATACTAAAGAAAACAGTTATAAGGTATCTAACGATGAATCAAAAATTCTAATGAATTGCAACACTTAGAAATTTGATAAAATGCCTCTATTCTAGTATTTTACCGGTTGTCTTACCCCCGCACCGGAATACAACAATGCAAACACTGCTGATTGGTAATTTAAGGGTAAATTGATGGTAGCAATCTAAAACCTGCACATGGTCTTTCCAGCACTTAATTAAATCATAATAATCCTTTGTAAAAATGTATGATTAACATCAACACAACATATAAAGAGCTACAAAGTTGTTTGTTTGACGTCGAAGAGCAACCGTTCTATGATACAACCGTAAACAACTCCCCAAATTCTGCAGTTGGTCAAGTTTTTCATTTACACACGAGGTATCTGACAAGGGTGTGCTATTTATCATAGCATCGACAACCTAACCCTAATAGTATCCTATGTCGCACAACAACTTTTGAAAAACAAACTTTACGGCTCAAGTATAAAGTTTACTTTATATAAAGGCGTAAGGGACGATACGGTGGTTATGAAGTAAAGTATTGGTATCAAGGAAGCTGTCAGTTTTCGACTAACTCTTATTAGTTTTTGGCCCTCTGTTTTATGCATGAATGAATATAGTAATAAACGCGCGTTGTATCGACATTTTAAGGGATTATGGTAGGTAGTTACCCTTGCTTACCTTTGGGTTGCTTGAAGGATTAATTTGTTGGGTGGGATTAAAATGATTCAGGCGGCGTTGTTGGACAGGTAATTATATAAATACATTTGGAGCGTCAGTACGTTGATGAGGATAAAGTTTTAAGAAATAAATTAAAATTAGAGTGCAAGGAAAAAATATTATCCTTACAATAATTAAAGTTGTTTATAGTTTTAGAATAAAAATAAACAAATTAAATAAGATTTTTAAAATACCAATGACATCTACATAATTATACTCGAGTCGTAATTGATTAAAAGAATATTCAAATACATAATTTATCGTTATTGGCCTTTGACCGAAATATTAAAATCTACTTCTCATACCAAAGCACGTACTTTATCTTTAAAGCTACCTTACTGGGCTGACAAGATTAGACTAAAGTCCCTGTAAATACTGTAGAATGTAGAAAGGAACCTTTATAAAAGCACTGGTCACTAAATCCCGCCAAATCATTTCTTCGTTCACGTAAAACACAAAACAACATCAAAAGCAAATACGTTCTTTTACGCACTAGCCTGTAACGCGGCAAAATTAAAAACAATGGCGCGCAAATACCACTTGTAGTCTATAAAGGAGCCGAGATGCGCCCTTCGACGCCTAAAGGCCTTAAAGAGGATGTAAGGAGGAGGCGTGTAAGTAATGTTACGAGCAGGGTAAGCTCGGTCAAGCTTAGGGTACCATAGTGCGGGTACCGGGCTTTTACATATCCCTACATACAACTTGGTAAAGTAGTTATGTGTTGTAAATCTAGTCAGTATTCAACGGATTATCATGCGTATATTCTAAAGTTTCCTCCTCTTTTATCGTTATGCTTTCAAAATACTTTAATTAATTGTTTAAGGAAAGACACAACATTATTTTAATTTAGTTATTTAAAACAGCTTTTTTACAACAGCGTACCTAGTGAATTTCAATGTATTTGTATGAGTTAGTTATTTCAATATACTTAGTATCTTAATTCAAGCCCCAAATCAACTTGTTTTCTTTTAAAACTCTTTTATAAAATCCATCATGCAGCTAAAACTTCAAACGCATGGAAATAAAAACCTAAACAAAAACCAAACGTTAAAAGCGAATAATGGTTTAACACATCTAACACCTTTTTAGCATTCATCGCCCATCCACAGTACTCAAGCAGGGGACTGTTAACAAACCTAATTTCATATTCAAGGAGCATTGGATCCACGCACAGAAATTAACTCCTTTTACCCGCCTTTTTTAGTATACTGGCTCTATCGGAAAATGCTTCTTAGAGTAAATAGCCCTTTAAATACATTGAATCGATCAACAATTTGGAGTTTCTTTCTAGGGATGTTTCTGTGCGTCTTAAGAACGGACTCGGGCGAAGGAACTTTGTCAAATTTGTAATTATAGTTGGACTAGGTTATTGGATTGAGAATGGAGTGAGAATGTACGTCTTTATTGCACGAAAACTAATTAACTATTATGTTCTGTCTTGGTTCAAAAATGTCAAGTGTACAAATCGTTTTGAAACATTAAATATATATTTTAACCATAAACAGTATGTCAAGAAACATCAGTTTTTATTGTTGATTATATTTTTTATTGTCACAGAAGATTTTGTCGCTAACCCTTTTTTTTGTAACATACTCGTACAGTCAAGGGCAAAAATATGTATACACTTTAGTACCTTGTCTATTTAACGTCATAAGCTGTCATATGAAACTGTAACAGCGATTAAAGCGGCAAGGTACTAAAGTGTATACATATTTTTGTCCTTGACTGTACATACGTACATAATATCACGCCTTAATTCTCAGAGTGGGATCGACAGGAGCTACAGAAAAACCAACAACTCTAAAAAGACTTCTTGTCATTTTTTTTAACCACATTTTGCAAAAACGTTGCAAGCCCATCGCCTTCCAGTACTACAAGCCTTTATTCCCTTAGTCGCCTCTTACGACATCCACGGGAAGACACGGAGTTCCACTTTTCTTACCTGGCAACCACATTTTTTTTTGTTTTTGTAATAAAATATAAACAAATGCAATATTTTACTACCTCGTTGCTTAATTAAAACTAAACCTTTTAAACAATTATATCGTAACGCGTGCCATTTGACGTTTTACATCAAACTAAGTTAGTAAACACTAACTTCAGTACAAACAAGGAATGTTAAATAATCAAATTTAAACAGAACACCTAAGCGACACAAAACAAACTTACATGCTTCTGCTATTTCAAACTGAACCATTCATCTTAGGTTACAATGTTGAAAATTCCTAAAACCATATTCTAATTAGGACCTTTTGACTTTACATCGGTGGACAGCGTCACCGTGGTACATCGTCCGAGTCGAATTGCGCAATATTTGTTTACACCCGGTTAGTAGCCTAACGCAAAGCGAACGCGAGGAGAGTTTGCGTTACAGTTACCAAAACCTTTTCCAATTAGAATTAACGTTAACGCAAGCGTTAGGCGCTGTGGCTAAGCTTAATTCGGAAGTTAATTTAACTATTGGCCGGCGCTGTGGTGACGATAGCTCTTTGGAGGTTGGGGGTGGTAGGACCTTTATGCAGGGTCCCATTGCTATCGCTATCTTATCCTTTAACCCACCACCTTGCATGTTTGCATACTTGTAATGTTCCGGTGTGGGATTACGACAAATTACTACCATAAAGGAATTTCATCTTAGTCCTAATGGTTGGCAACGCATATTTGGAGTCTTATGATTACAGTTGAGATTGTAGTTTTGAGAATTCAAATGTCTATGGGACTTAGATCCCACTTACCACCAGGTGGCATGTCGGACTTTGCTCATTGTAGCGTTCCGAACCTGTTACTCCAACCAAAAAAACTATTCCATTAATCCATCATTCCATTATACCAATTTTCTGTAAATACTTGGTGCTGTCTTAGATTGTTTTAAGTAGGTATAAACACTTTAGCCACGTTTATCACAGGAACCCATCAAGCCTACTCAGTCCTAGAGCTTAGTTTGGAACCAGGTCAATTTGTGTGAGATTGTCCACTGATAATATTATTATTATTATCTGTCTCGGATTACGCTTAAAATAAACTGTGGTAACGTTATTTATAAGACGTCAAATGTACTGGGAATGGAATTAAAAAGGCGAGGGTTGCGGTGAGTTATTCCGAAATGCAGTTTAAACTGCACTCCGAGACACACCGCCGGGAAGTTAAATATCCTATTCTTACTATTAAACGTGCAATATTTGTAATTCTATTTTAGTATATAATAATAATAAATAATCACAAGGAAAATGTCACACAAATTGACCTAGTCTCAAACTAAGCTCTAGGCTTGTGCTATGGGTACTAGACAACGATAAACAAACTTATATAGAGAAATATATACTTAAATACATGGAAAACATCCAAGACTCAGGAACAAATCACACAAATATCTATCCTTACTTGGATTTGAACCCAGAACCCCTAGCTTCAAAAGCAGGGTCACTACCAACGAGGCTAGCGTGTCGTCAAAAGGAGAAAAGAAGAAAAACTGACTGAATGACCGATCAACGCAGAGTCAAACAGCTGGACCTAGGACTTGAAATTTAGAGTGAATATTCCTTGGATATTCTAGGAGTGCACTAAGAAGTGATTTTTGGAAATCATTGTGATCATCAAGTTAATTACTAGCATAGAGGCATTCCATCTTAGTCCTCAGGGTTGGCAACGCATTTGAGGTCTTGAGAATTCAAATATCTATGGGTCTCAGATTTCACTTACCATCAGGTGGCCTGAGTGCTCGTGTGCCTTCTCCTTAACATGAAAAAAAAAACATCAAGTTGCGATTTTATAGTGTCGTCTACATTTACCCGAGTAGAGCTCGCTCGCCCAGGAACTAATATTCTTGTAATAGCAATATCTATGTTTAATGAGTAATTTCTGCTTGGTTTCAGTTGCACGCATTTTTTTCTGAATCCAATAATTTTTCAAAATGTTAAGTGATATATGATAAAATACACCTGACGTGACCTAGGTTTCTTATACTGGGTGATTTTGGGGTTATGATCCGTGAATAAGATGGTCATACTGAAGAACCTTTCCGATGGGACCAACCACGAAATCGCCAAACAAAAACCAGCTGTTCCATACATTAACTCTCAATTAATTCACCGTTAATGTATGGAACAGCTGTTTTTTTTTGGCGATTTCGTGGTTGGTCCCATCGGAAAAGTTGTTCAGTATGCCCATCTTATTCACTTTTGGCCATTCCGGATCATGACCCCAAAATCACCCAGTATAATAATAATATCTAGAAAATGATACGGTTTTCAGGAAAAATAGCTTTTTACGAGTAGTGCTTGTGTGTCTGTGTGGTTGCTGTGTTAGATGGTGCCACTCCATGTCGCCCCGTGAATGTCGTAAGAGGTGACTAAGGGAATTAAGGGCTTGTAGTACTGTTAGGCGATGGGCTTGCATCCTGTCACTAATGTACTGGTAAACTGAACATCTTAGGCTACCTGTACAAAATGTGGTTATAGAATTATCAACAAGTCTTTTTAGAGTTGTTGGTATTTCTGTAGCTCTGCCTACTCCACTCTGGGAATGAACACGTGATGCTATGTATGTATGTTTTAAGATTGTCTAGTAGGGAGTAGTACAAGCCAAGCTCAAGATTAAGTCAATATGTGTAAAATTAACCCCTTTTTATAGTTTCAAGATTTGAACTTAATATGCATGTAAAATAAAAAGGTATGCAGCAGTGTGTCTCAGAACTTAGTTGCATTCTTGTGATGATAATATATGGCGGTGGTACCACTGACACGGTGTGTTATGCAATTTAAGCCGCATTGCGCTCGTTCTTGGGACTTTCCGGGAATTATTCTGATTCATTGTCCTGTGTAGGTGTTCTCTTATGAGTAGGAAACATTGTCGCTTGCATTGTTCATGACTTGCGCTATAGATCTCTATTGCAATGCCAATGATGTATTATGATCAGAGGGCGGAATTTCTCATGGCAAAAATTGATATGTCATAGGGATAGAACGAAATATTTTATCGACTATCGACAAGTAGTTCTGGTTCACGTAGCACAAGATCTTTTACCAAATAGAATTATACCTGCTATCGATACATTACACTTAGCAAAATTATTTTCCAATATTAGCAATGCCCTCTAGTAGCGGTCTTTTAGATTAATATAGTTTTTGGTAAATGTAGGTGTAGTTTTCATTATTATTATATAGTTCTATGTCTTAGATTTAGCTTTATTTTCATTTGTTATTTACCGTTAATAAAGACACGTGTTTTAGACAAAAATAAATCCTACAACTTCACGTATTGTTGAAAACAATAACTAAATGCGAATCAATAATGACATTTACATTTTAATATAAAATCAAAACTAAAACAACAGAGAGATTAGTGATTACACAATATCGATTACTGGAAAAGTCGATAAAGCAAAATGTTCTATCCCTTAACATTTCAATTTTTGCCATCAAAAATTCCGCCTTCTGATTATGATATACTCACACGTCATATTATTATGTGAATAAAATAAATAAGAATTAGGTCACAATCTCAATACATCATTGGCATTGGGATAGAGTTCTATACTACCCAATAATTAAAGTTGTATTACTGTATAAATAAAAATCCTGAATAAGTAACAGCTTGTTTAAAAAATACGTTATAACCTTTTGGCTGACTTAGGTCATTTTCTTTTTAAATCATTTTCTGAGTAGGTCATGTTCTAGGTAAAGTTCTTGCGATAACTATGACTTAAAACACATTTAGACTAAAATATATTATGGCATTTGCATGCCTTTGTATTTGTTATTCTTATAATTTCTTTTTACCTTAAATGGTTGGCAAGTAGCAAGGTTCACAAAGACTGCGTCATAAATTTACAGATGTTTTTTAACATATTTGACACAACGATCGGAAGAAAAATCACTAAATCTGTACCATAACAAGATTGCAGCGATTCCAAAGCTCTTTCGAATCCTTTTATTTATAGTTTCACACTTTTCACGGAAGCCGTTTCTCAACTTTATTATGACGTGCTAAGATTGAAGTTCCGCTACCATAGTATTGTAGCTTTGATGTATTATCTGAAAGGGTGAAAGTTAAACACGGTAAAAAAATCTTTGATGGCTGAAGTTTTTGAAACTGTATTTTCGATTATTATTTTTTGATTTAGTATACTCACCCGCACAAATAACCCGTCTTTTGTTCATACAACTGCTAACAAATATAACTTCTTAAAACAGAGAACTTCGAAAATACTGAACCAATTTTGATGTAAATTGTAGTGTTTTGTTGCTAATTATCCAAGGTACAAATTAGTCAGCAAATATATGTTTTATAGGTCGTGACTCTGTCTGAATAAGTAAAAGAGATCCAAACGACGCTAGCCTCGTTGGTAGTGACCCTGCCTTCGAAGCTAGGGGTCCTGGTTTCAAATCCCGGTAGGGGCAGATATTTGTGTGATGAGCACGAGTTTTTTCCATTTTTTTTTATTTAATGTTAAATAGAAGGCACACAAGCACTCAGGCCACCTGATGGTAAGTGGAATCTGAGACCCATAGACATTAGAATTCTCAAGACTATAGTCCTAAGATCTCAAATGCGTTGCCAACCCTGAGAACTAAGATGGAATGCCTCTATGCTAGTAATTTTACCGGTTGTCTTATCCCCACACCGGAACACAACAAGGCGAATACTGTTGCTTGGCAGGTGGTTAATGGATAAGATGGTGGTAGCGATCCGGACGGACCCTGCACAGGGTCCTACCACCACTAAACACCACACTTGTTCCCGAGTCTTGGATGTTTTCTATGTATTTAAGTATATATCTTATATATAAAATTCTCGTGTCACAGTTTTCGTTCCCATACTCCTCCGAAACGGCTTGACCGATTCTCATGAAATTTTGTGAGCGTATTTAGTAGGTCTGAGAATCGGCCAACATCTATTTTTCAAAGCCCCAAGTGACATGAAAAAAAAAATTGCAGCGGGCAAAGCCGCTGGCGGGTCGCTAGTTTCTCTATATAAGTATGTTTATCGTTGTCTAGTACCTATCGTACAAGCCTAGAGCTTAGTTTGGGACCAGGTTAATTAGTGTGTCATTGTCCTTTGATATTTATTTATACATTTTAAAGTCATACTAAACACATACTAAGAACAGCTAATGCATAGATAGTAGATCTTTTTTGGGCCTTTGGACAGAATCACGACCTATTAAAATATAATTGCTGGCCAATGTGAACCTTGGTTAATTAACAACTAAACACTACAATTCACAACAAAATTGGTTAGTTATTCGAAATTACTCTCTGGTATAAGAAGTTATATATCGTAACTACTTTAAAAAAACCTCGTATCTCTATATTTCGTGTTGCACAATTTTTAGACTTGTTTCCCTTCACGTTTAATTTTAAAATCGTACATCACATAATATGAGATACGAGGTTTTTTAAGAGTAGTGACGATATGTAAGCGGTTGTATGAACAAAAGACGAGTGAGCGGTTTTTTGTGCCGGTGAGTGTAGTTTAGTTGATAGCCTTGGACTACGATACATTATAGTATAATTAGGTATGCATATTATGTCTGTGTAAGGGTTAATATTTCAGTGATGTACATGAATATTTTGCTTCTACATCGAGGATGTTTTCTATACATCCATAAGAGCATACATTGGAAGAAACGATAGATTTAGATGCTGTGAACGGTTTTATCGAAAAAATAAAACAATTATCTTTTCTAATAGAGAGTTCAGTGTAAGATAAAGTGATGGCAACAGATGGAGGAGGCCTTCATCTATCAATGGAAAACCCTTAATTAAAGTATTATATAGGTAATTAATAGACTAGAATTAAACTTAAATGGAAATGAACTTAAGGAAATAAAGGCTGTTTTTTTTTATAGAAAGTATTTTTTTTTAATTTTCTCGAGTAGCAATGTAATGCAAAGAGGAAAAATAGTTAGGTACAAAGCAATCAAATGTTAGTTTCAGCTGTTGTTAACTTTTTTACCGATACATTGCGTAGTGAATTAGTATGAAAAAAAAGTACACACTATGTTAATTGAATACACATGTTTATATGTTAATTAGGATGCATAATAATATTAACTATTGTCAAAATATATGTTCGTATGGATGTCACACACTGTATAATTATGTAGGTATGTATTTCCATACATAATTATGTTAATTGTTGTCTAATACAAGGTACAAGTGGAATTTTGATTTTCTATAGGTTTTTGAATTAAATATAATGTTTAACAATATCAAGTTCCTGTCTCAGCGAATCTAAATCTCAAAAGGCTAAGTAAATAAGCCATGTTTTATTGTGATACAAAACATTTTCCGAAGGAGCTGGTGCATTCCCGTAGCACCTGCAGCGGAAATTCTTATTAGTCGGGCCAGCGAGCCCCTAACTGAATTATCTGGTCCAAGACGGGAGTGTACCCGCCTGTATATTTCATTACAAGTTAGTTGGCATTGCGATACTTTATCTTTGATTTCTTTTTACACGAATTTACAGCGGAAACCTTTTGAAGAATTACTTACATGCTGTTGTTTTATTATGCCTCTACTCAAGTGAAGTTAGAACGCAAACCGGGCAAGAGCATGTCGGACCATGCTCAGTGTAGGGTTACAAAGCCGCTAAGTACTACAAACGTCAAAATCAACAAGTAATAACTAATTTTCTATTTACAGTCAATTGGTGCAGTCTTAGATGATTTTAGTAGGTATAAACCCTTTAATCGCCTGTATCTCACGAACCAATGATGTCTAATTTTGTGATAGTTTTCCTTAAAAATTCGTTATTTCAGTTTTTTTTTCAGATTATTTGTATTTGTAGTTTTGGCTGTAGGGGGGGACACATGACTCTAACAAAAAAGGATTCCTTAATCAAAAAACTGTCTTACTAACCCGTATTTTTTTGAAAGACGTATCCAATGTCACCCTACAATATGGGGTAGACGAGAAAAAAAAAAGCATTTCCACGTTACGAGTTCATTATTTTTTTACTTTTTGGCGTGACTAATTTGTATATCCATGCCAAATTACAGCATCCTAGTACTAAGAGTCTTTGAGCTAGGCTAGTTTGACTACGGAAATCTAAAGATCATGAATTCGTCAATAGAGGTTATAGATTAATTTGACGGCGCCTGCACTTACCCGAAGGTCTAACAAGTCCAGGATTTCCTACACAGTACGGCATGTAAAGCTTGAAATTATCACGATAACACCATAAATAATTTAATCGTGGGGAGTCCAAGTTGCATGGTATACCTGTTGCATAGATCTCGTTTGATGGCGCTGTCATTCCCCTTTCAAAGCACCTGGGCTGGAATTCTAAAAGGTAATAACGATATCGTTTTTGACCTGTTTCCGTACTGTCAACGTTTTGATAACTCTTATGTCATTTACAATAATGGCGACTGTTACACGATTCTTAAACGTGTCAAACACGATATCGTTTTAACGCACCTGAATAGTTATTTTTTAACTCGCTATTCCTGCTCCCTAGTGGTTTCATGTAAAACTCTTTCGTCCTTCAGGTAACCCGTCTCTGAAATGCGCAAGCGAATGCTTCGTAAGCATTTGCTGAACAAGATGTTACGTAGAATATTAATAATGAATGATAATTATGCTAGACTCATCATGGAATATGTTTAAGTCTTTGTTGTTATTGTTATAGTGTATAATGATTTTATTCATTTATACATATATGTATGCATAAACATCAAAATAGCATTTATTTATTGCACAAATATAAACAGAAACACAAAAGATATGTTCAAAGGCGAACTTATCCCTTTCAGGGATCTCTTCCAGTTAACCTCCTTTGTATGTTAATTGTTTATATAGCTATATTAGTACATTTTGCATAAAGTATTATTATTTTACAAGTAAGTATGTTTGTTTGGTTTATTTCTGTCTTTTTCATTCTTTATAGAACTTTTGTTAGTTTCTGACTATTTGATCGACTGGTAGAGAATGCCATTTGGCATCAAGTCCGCCATTTGCGCTTTTTTATGCAATAAAGAATAAAAAAATACATAATATAGTCAGTATCACGCCGTCGGTAATTAGGTAAGGACCAATTAGTTGGACCTTAGTTAAGCGTAATTAACCATACAAACAATAAAAGTTAAAAAAGTTCCGTTGTGACACGAAAATTATCCCTACAAATGTTTGGCTAATTTTTGTGTCACAACGGAAAAGTTTCATAGAAAATTTAATTGAGTGAGTTAGCGTGGCCAACTTTTTGGTCCTTACCCTGTTGGTAAATGAATGTGCGTTGTATTTTATCACGAAAAAAATCAACATGATAATTACAGTTACGTCACTTTGAAAGTGGCATTTCAGGGGATCTCAAACTAAGGTCCAGTAAGTAGCTTGGAATAGAAACGCTTCGTAGTCGACCAAAAATATTAGCTGAAAGTATCTTCAATTGTAGGAGTACATCTAATGAAACGTTCGTACATCGCCGGACCAATTCTTCCGACTGTCCGTGTTCTATTGCTGGCGATGCAAATCGGACTGCATCCCCCGGCGTTTGCACTAAATCACGAATTCAATACAACTCGAGCGAGAGAGAGATTTGCTGTCATCAAATCGCCGTCTTTTGTTTCTAGCAACTTAAAATTTTGGTGGGATCGAAATTGAAGTTCTATTGAATAATCGGGTATTTGTAAAGCCAATGAATTTTTTATTCAGGCCCGTAATTCTACCTTGGTTTCGCCAATTTGTTTCGACGTCAAAAATTGTTAACATCACTACATAGTATAAAACAAAGCTTTTTCTGTCCCTATATCCCTATGTATGCTTAAATCTTAAAAACTACGCAACGGATTTTGATGCGATTTTTTTTAATAGATAGTGTGATTGAAGAGGAAGGTTTATATGTATAATACTTTAATCCGGAGCGAAGCGAGGGCGAGTCGCTAGTCTTCAATAATTTGATTACGATATCCAAGCATGATCGGCTTAAATAACGGTTAAATAGTGGTGGTAGGACCCTGCGCAGAGTCCGTCCGGATTGCTACTACCATTTTATCCATTAGCCACCCGCCAAGCAACAGTGTTCGCATTGTTGTGTTTTGGTGTGGGGATAAGACAACCTGTGAAATTACTAGCATAGAGGCATTCCATCTTAGTTCTCAGGCTAGGCAACGCTCTTAGGATTATAGTCTTGAGAATTCAAATGTCTATGGGTCTCAGATTCCACTTACCATCAGGTAGCAAAAGCGCACGTGTGCCTTCTCCTTAAAAAAAGTAGAATAAAAGCCCTGTAGGTACTTGCAGGCAAAAGGGGTAGACGAAAATTTGCGAATAATTATGATAGTAGAAATCTCTCATAACGTATTTTTTATTTATAATTATACAAGCGCACGTCTGGCAATTCGGTTGAAGATATTTTCATATCAACAAATTCCTTTAATTTTAACAAACCAAGCGTTTTATATAACTATCCTTGAGTTTACTTTTATCATCGGAGCAAGAAAATAACCTTTTTAATTTAAAGAAAACTTTTCTGATTCACCACGGCATTTTATTTATGTGTCTGCATTTCTTAGAATGCAGACACATGCCTGGAGATATTGATACACGAGAATCCTTAAAGGGCATACAATACATACTTACTTCCTCTCCTCGGAATTTTCTTTTGCGTAATAATATGCCGTTTACTCTGCGACACAGTAACAACGTTGTCATGTAATCTTGTTAACCCTATGTCTTTAGCTGTGTTTTTAAAATAAAACTTAAGGGCCACAAAAAAGGTCAGTTACCGTCCACTTAACACGTGGAAACCATGTTTCAAAATACGTTGAAGACCTTTAAAGATTACTTAATGTTTATTCAGTTAGTACGGGCACTTCTGCGCGTCAAAATTTGCCAATATTTCTTACTGTTGTTTTTTGGTTTTGTTTTAATTATTATTAACAAAAACAACGCTTTCTTTATTATGTTAAAAAACCTAATTAAACTGTGAGCGCAACAAAAATACCAAGTTAAAAGTACTAGGGTATCATAAGATCGAACAATACTAATCCAAATCTTTCAACGCAGCGCGATCGGCAATCGAGCGGTGTTAAAGTTCGCCAGTTGATCCCATTAATGCGGGGATCGCTTGGCCGTGGGTTGTAACGGGAAATACTCGCAGGGTGACCAGGCTTTCAGAACAACGACGAAACTTTTTATCTCCCTTTGCTCCTGAATAAAGCATAGCGTTCCTTAAAGGATGTATTTCAGAGTGTGTAAATTGTGTAGTTTTAGGAGATGAGCAAAACGAATTATATGATAAAAAGTAGCTTAGCAGAATAACATGCTCAAAATGATCTAGACACGAAATTTTCTCTTGACAATAGAGTCGAGTGCAGATCATTTTGAGCTCTGCGGTTCCGTAGCTACTTTTGCTGCTGACTGTATGTAGTTAAGCTACAGCCCACAGTGGCCACTCTCTTTTAAAAACCCTCTGCTTGTTCGTTTGTGTATGTGGGCGTTTTCCAAAAAAAAGGTACATCGTTAAAGACAAAATTAAGAAAATTTAACTTTTTCCATCTCGTCACGAAAATTAACGTATGTAAATAAATGTATGGCTAATTTTCGTGAAGAAATGGAAAAAGTTACATTTTCTTAACTTTGTCTTTAACTATGTACACTTTTTTGCTAGAAACACAAAACTGTTGTTAACATGGTTCGCGTTTTCATTGAATGCTGATTTCTTTAACACTTCTGTAAAAAAATACGACAGTATTGTGTTCTGTTCTAATATGAAAGAAGCACTATCAAAATAGATGTTCTATAAAGCTGTGCTCAGTTTGGTTATGACATGTAAGAAGCAAATGCGCTCACGGGTCACAAATACAATAATTGTCAAAACTGCAAGTTACATATTAGATGAAGACCAAGATACCTTTACCTTTAAGAAGGTTAGCACGTAGCAGGTAGCGACCCAGACGAAGGAGGACTAACCACCAGCAGAATAAGAAAACCCTCGAAAATTTAGAAATCGTGGTACCACTAAATAACACCCTCGCAAGTGCGTTCCCAATCTTCATACATAAAACATGCGGGAGTCGGGACCCAATAATATCGTGTATTGTTTGACAGGAACGGTGTATTGTCTGAAATTATGATAAAAAGGTCCTACGAACGGACGTGTGTAATATATTACCGTTTCGCGACCTGCCTTGGGATTGGGAAAAGAATATTAAATTATTAGTACTCGCCAGTATCGTGATTCTGGGAAAACAAACCAGTAGACTACATACATACATAAAGTCACGTCTTTATTCCCAGAGTGGGGTAGGCAGAGCTACAGAATTACCAACAACTCTAAAAAACTTGTTGATAATTCTGTAACCACATTTTTTTTGCACAATCAGGCTAAGATGTTTACCAGTGTATTAGTGACAGGTTGCAAGCCCATCGCCTAACAGTAATACAAGCCCATATTCCATTAGTCGCCTCTAACAACATCCACGGGAAGACATGGAGTGGCACTATTCTAACCCGGCCACCACACGGAATTTAACGGAACGGAAACCAGTAGACTAGTGGTGAAATTCCCAGTTTGAACCGGAGTGGCAGATATGTCCCTACATTTAAGATTCTATACATATATAACTTACTCTAACATGCATGCATGCATGTCGATTTTGAGTCCACACACGATGGTCTACTTTAAGTATAGCGGAGGTCCTGTCACCACCTTCCAACTCCATCATTAGACCTGACATATTATTGTATTGTCATCGAAGTTACGTAGGTCATTAGCTCAATCGGTTCACGAAAAGTGGTTCATATCTTCGTTGCAAGATTTGACCCGAACATACATAATTATGTATTTCTTAATACATATTTTTAAGGAGATCTCATCCAAAGTCAAGTTATACTATTTTAAAACTCGATAAGCCACTGAAGAGTTCATATGGCCTTCTGTCCATTTCACTATCATATCAGTCTTTTTTTTGTGGGTTTTTTGGTCGCATTGCAAAAGCCAAAGCGACGCAATGCGTAGAGTCGTAAAAAAAACTGGAAGACTGGATTGTATCATAGTTTCATAATGTATAAAGTTCAAAATACATAATGTTTATAATATATAATGGTTTTATTTCCGAAACCGTAAACGTTCATTACATAGAACCCATTAGGTTAGGTTAGGTTTGTTTAATAACAATCCTGAAAACTTTACGCT
The DNA here is from genome assembly GCA_949316455.1 of Acleris holmiana. Taxonomy (NCBI): domain Eukaryota; kingdom Metazoa; phylum Arthropoda; class Insecta; order Lepidoptera; family Tortricidae; genus Acleris; species Acleris holmiana. The sequence continues at coordinate 17,196,023 of OX438775.1, forward strand.
TTCTGAAATAAAAGAATTATATAACATTATGACTATAATTATATGTTTTGAACTTTATGTATTATGATACGTACCTATTCTAGATATAGTTTCATAGTGCTGAAACTAAATTAACTATCGGAAAGTACTTACATTATTTAAAGCCTTTAGAAACACTTGCTTGACTTTTCTCGATAGCAGGAACTTAAAGGAAACCTATTGTTTCTTTGAAAACATCGACACGACTCAAATGTATTGGTAACCCTTGCAATTTTTATTTACCCGCTTCCCAATGAATAGGTGCGGAAAACGGTTCTTTGACGTCGCCTTTCAAAGAGTTGCAATAACTTGAAATTTATTACGGAGCGAAATCCCCGAGATTGTTTCGTTGAGCGACTCGATGATTATTCTTGGGGAGTTTGTGTTTTAAAATACTTTGAGTTCTCGTGAAATAAAAAATGTTTGGGAAGCGAAGTGTAATACCATTGTCTGCTGGCTGAGTTCAAAACAAAGAAACTGACAGGGCCTATATTATTATTCGAGAAAGATTCTTTTTTCAGAGAAAATAATTTGTATTTCTACTTGTCTAGTTTTTCTAATCCATCATTATTATAATCACGAACACGCTATAATAAAAACGTTATAATTTAAAAAAAGCGGCCAAGTGCGAGTCGGACTCACCCATGAAGGGTTTCGTAGCAGCAAGTAACAATATAAAAGTTCGTTGTAGCTTTGATCAATGTTTTTATGACGTATTAAAAAAAAACTACTTACTAGATCTCGTTCAAACCAATTTTCTGTGAAAGTTTGCATGGTAATGTACATCATATATTTTTTTTAGCTCTATCATTCTCTTATTTTAGAAGTTACAGGGGGGGGACACACATTTCAACACTTTGGAAGTGTCTCTCGCGCAAACTGTTCAGTTTAGAAAAAAATGATGTTAGTAACCTCAATATCATTTTTGAAGACCTATCCATAGATACCCCACACGTATGGGTTTTGAGTTTGGGGAAAAAAAAAATTGAGTTTCAGTTCTAAGTATGGGGAACCCCCAAAATTTATGTTTTTTTTTCTACTTTTGTGTAAAAATCTTAATGCGGTTCACAGAATACATCTACTTACCAAGTTTCAACAGTGTAGTTCTTATAGTTTCGGAAAAAAGTGACTGTGACATACGGACGGACAGACAGACAGACATGACGAATCTATAAGGTTTCCGTTTTTTACCATTTGGCTACGGAACCCTAAAAAGCAGTGATAGTTACCTTTAAGTTCCTATTATACCTATTATTGTATGGAAATGCCTTTCGTCTAACTCATCAAATCATTACGCATAAAATTAATTTATCGAAGGCGTATCTCGTCGCATGAGTTTTTTTGTAGTCACAAGTCTAACCTAACCTACAAAATGTATAAGATATCCTGAACACATCATGGGTTTAGCAGAAAACAGTTTGATAAAATAAAATTCAATGAAATGATATAATCAATGAAGTGAAATTCAATAAAATGATGGATTACTGTCCTTTCCATTTAATTGGTAAGGTAAAGGTAGATGACAACATATACAATACACCTATTTGAATGTATTGACACCAATCAAACTGTATTATTTTTCATGAAGTCGTACAAAAAGTATTGCATGCAACGGTAGGTGCTTAGCTCTAATGATACTCGTGGCTATCTGTAAGAAAAAAATGATCTATAAGAAGAAAATCCATACGAAATGCAATAAATTTTTTCTCCCCTTAAACGTTGTCCGGTTTTTAAGATTTTTAAATTTGTTGTAAATATTATGAAAAATTAGGTCAATACTAAGTGAGACTTGCTTATAATTCTATTACCACATTTTACACAGGCCAACATGTTTACCAGTGTATTAGTGACAGGTTGCAAGCCCATTGCCTAACAGTACTAGAAGCCCTTATTCCCTTAGTCGCCTCTTACGACATCCACAGGAACACGTGGAGTGGCACTATTGTATCCCGGCAACCACAAGTATACCCAGTTTTTCATAATATGTACAACATATTCAAAGATCATGCAAATCGAATTTGATTTAGGGAGTGAGAAACATTATCGCCCGGAGCTAAATTTATATAGATTATTTTTGACAGCTTCGCGATTTAAGCATCGCTTCACAATCATCTAAAAAGCTACCAGAATACATATAAATAAATAAAAATATAGAAAGAAAGAAATAGTTTAATATCAGGGGACAATCTCACATGAATTGATCTAGTCCCAAACTAAACTCTAGACAACGATAAACTTACTTGTATTGAGAAATACATACTTAAATACATAGAAAAAATCCAAGACTCAGAAACATATATTCGTGCGCATCACACAAATACATATCTGCTCTTACCGAGATTTGAACCCACAACAAATATACATAGCCCTCCTTCGAGCAGTGGGTTAAAAATCAGCTTCGAATCAGCTTGAACAAATACTCGTGCTCATCACACTAATGTCTGGGACTTACCGGGATTTGAACCCAGGACCACTGGCTTCGGAGGCAGGGTCATTCCCAACTAGGCCAACGTCGTCAAACAAAAGCTCCCGCGATACCACCGCACGGTAGCTGCTGTCAACCCCATACATTTTCTTTGATTTCTGTGGTCATTTACGTTCGCAGAATGCAGCTACACCCTTTGGACGAGTAAAAAATATCGCGTAAAAATATAACGGATTCGAAAACTCAAAATGTAAAAGACCTTGTTTATTCCTTTTTATTTTCCCATACGTGATGAAGACTTATCTTTGCTGATTCTGCATCCCTAGTACCGGCGTGTAAAAAGCGGCCACATTTATCAGAGCCCTAGATAACTGTTGTAGACGCACAGATGGTTTTAGAGCGAGTGTGAGCTGAGATGAATCGGGTGCTGGGTGCCTAGTCTGTCTAGACCTTAATTTATAACAGTCTAGCAAGTTTTCTTGAAGAATGAGGTGAGTGTCGTATGATAGTGCACTTGAGTAGCATTATAAAGTGAGCAAAGGTAACAGTAGACATTATGTACCCGTGGATACTAACATTAATATGAAAGACCACAGTCCACAGCCTGTCTATTTCTTTATACAGGGTGAGAAGGAGTACACCGTCAGATTTTAACCATCGATTCTAGAGTCTATTTCGAGTACATAATGTGGTATAACATGTAGATGATGATTTTTATTATTTAAAAAACAATTCCAGTTTAATTTGAACTCTGTCACCTTAACCTAAAGCATTATTTACTAAGAAATTGAGTAAATTAATTTATGTTGTACGTTGATTATTTGCTACTTACAACATGAATCTTTCTTAGGGAATTGTTCATAACTGGAGCACTGTCCATAATAGGAACTTTTACTTTCATCATCATCATTATCAGACGCAAGACGTCCACTGCTGGACAAAGGCCTTCCCCAGGGTTTTCCACAACGATCGGTCCTCAGCTGCTGTCATCCAGCGGTTTCCCGCGGCCTTTATCAGATCGTCAGTCCACCTTGTCGAAGGACTTTTACTTTACATAACATCAAACTCAATTCTAGTCAAAAAAGAAGTCAGTGTCACCGATATGGGGCTTCTAAACGGCCATGTTTTTGCCATACACATGTTTCCAATTATTAGAGTAACATACATTTTTAATTTACAGCAATAATTGTATACTTGTTTATAACAATGCAAATAAATGTAATGTCAAACTAATTACTGTAATAGATAAACTGTTAAATTAAGTTAGGAAAAGTAAACATCTCTGGGCCTCTATCTACTGCGTTAGAACGATATTGCGTTTGACGTGTTTAAAATCGTGTATTTACTCGGCCGTCATTACTTTTAAGTACATAAGAGATCAAAACGTTTACAATATAGAAACACGTCAAAAGCGATATTGTTTTTACCTTGTAGAATCTCAGCCCTAGGGGGCAATTTTTGAAGCTCACCGACGGAAAATTACTAACTTTAGAATAAATTTGTGGACCGATTTAATCTACGAGAGGGCCCGCCTTTTGGATTTGATATGATAAAGACGTTATGATATCAAATCTAAAAGGTGGGCCCGCTTGTAGATATATTTGCTGCACAAATTGATTTTAAAATTAGTCATTTTTTATCGATGAGCTTTAAAAATTGCCCCTCTGGTCTCTTCCATTTGAAAATAAGTAAACGCTGTTCACACAACTAAACATATAACAGCCAGACAAAAAATGTTCTATAGGATTTCCATTAACGAAATCCTCAAAACTTTTCCCAAGTGAACGTAAAATAGCTTAAGATGTCTGTAGTGGTTTGTAACATAGGAAACACGGAGCAAAGACTGATAGGAGATCTGCCCTGCTAAGCCAAATAGCAGTATGTCAAATAAGTCTCCTGTAGCAATCAAAACCTTATTACTAACAAGAGAAGATTGAATCTACTTTGGCAATTGAATCTGACATACTGTGTTTTAGCTTAGGAGGGCAGAGATGCTCTTTGATTTATTATTAAAAATAAATAAATAGATCATCCTGAAAATATTATTAGAATTAATAGACGCGGTTAGTCTGGTTGGCAGTAACCCTGATAAGAGAAAATTCTTGTATGATGAACGTGAGTATTGATTCCTGTGTCTTGGGTGTATTCTATGTATTTAAGTTTGTATTTCTCTCTAGGTATAAGTATTTTAATGTTGTCTAGTGCTAATAGTAAAAAGCCTAGAAATTAGTTTGGGAGAGGTCAATTTGTGTGAGATTGAGATTGTCCACGTATATATTTATATATATATATATGTTAGCTCAGCTAGGTTACTTTTAAACAATTATTTTGTCGATTCTTCTACGATTTAATAACCAGCCAGGCTTAAGTTATCCCGTCAGACCACTATGAATATATTTGTGCGTATATTTGAAATTTGGTCGCAAATTTTTCTCTGACTTAGGCTGCGTTTCCACCAGAGCTGTGCGAGGTAGCGGAGCGGTGTGCGAGGAAAAAATCCACCAATAGGAGAGCTGCGCTGAGTGACGCTAGGAATTCAATTGGTGGATTTTTTCCTCGCACACCGCTCCGCTACCTCGCACAGCTCTGGTGGAAACGCAGCCTTACTCGTGCATACAATCGCGCAAGACAATTTTAATTTGCCTATTATTCATACTTCGACTAATTACCGAATATAAAAAGCAAGTGTTTTTTAACATAGAATATCACCTCTGATGTTTCCGTGCCCCCTGGTGGCAAATAGAGCCAAGTCCGCTAGGGACCGTCTAGCGGAGTGGCTCGATCTTTCATTTGATTTATGACATTGCCGTCTGTCTTTTGCTCCTAACTCAATATACTCATTACTGATCCGAAACACATAATGTTTATCTATTTACTGAAATATATATTTGTTTTATGTGTTATTGCCTTTATTTTTTTAGTTGGAACGTATGTAAATTTTAAAAACATTTACTCGGTATCAATCGACACATACATACATATATAAAATAGTTTATTTCCAACAATAAAAACATACCACTTTATAGTTTCGCCTTTCCTGCCCTAATGAAGATAAGCATTAATTTTATTTCATGCTTCTGTGGTTGATGTTCCGTTTTTTTAATACAAAATAAATAGATTAACGAAAGCCACTAGATGATGAGCATTATACGCCGATTATATATTATCTATTGACATTTTCTCATTTCTGGAAGTGCCTTTCTCTGAAATATTGTCTATCGGCGTTAAGGTAGAAAATCGAACAACTTGAATTTTCAGTCTTAAGTTTGGGAATGCAAATATTTTTGGGTCTCATGCACCATTTACCATCAGTGGCCGAGCACGCTGCCACGGGACTTAGAGTCAAATGACCTGAAACGGGAAATAGTGTCAAATATTACTATGAAATTATTAACAGCCACTCGGGGATTAAGTTGCTTAGTAATAAAAGGACTCAAATCAGAAATCACACTAAACACACTTTTATTTTAAACCTCAGCTTTTTATAATTACGTATGCAATAGAAAAATTATAGCCCCGATTCTATGTCAAAAATTGACCCGTGGCAGCGTGCTTGGCCCACTGGTGGCCTGAGTGCTCGTTTGCCTTTATTATGATATAGAAAACGTGATGATATTATCAAGAGAAAAAGAGCGTATGTAGATAATTTTGAGAACTTGACTATCTACTTACTTCTGCTGGTGACTTTACGTATAATCTCCTTCTTTACAAAGAAAATATTACCATTTCTAACTAAAATGACAGTTATCATAAACGACACAACTCGGCCAGATGTTTCAGCAACTTCAACTTGAAAATCGTCACAAAGTTTTAAATAAAAATGTGAAATGCAATATTCTCGAAGTGCATTCGTAGGACGGCTAAGTAACGGTTATGCGGTACCAAGTTATTATATCACATAACTTAGTCGCAGTATAACCGAGGCCACTGCGAAGACAACGAAATCCCGACGAATTGGTCAAAACATTTTTAATATAATATTCACAAAACAAACCAACCTTGGCCTCTATTCTACACGGTAAAACCATATCGCTTTGACGTGTTATCGGTTTTTTTTAACTCAGGCGCCATTACTGTCAAATTAGAGCTATAGAACGTTATTGTTATTTTGTCGATATTTTGAAAACGTTTTGATAGCTCTTAATAAAATTGCTTGGATAGTAATGGCGGCCGACTTTATGGTTTTAGCCAGTAGAATACAGGCCCTGTTTGAGCCTCACTGCTGAGCAAAGGCTTTTCCTCTTTTTTTAAAAAAAAAATGTATGCTCTTGCTCGGGACCAAAGAATCAGGACAGTGTCAACAATGTAGCGAGTTTAACAAGAAGGTACAATTATTAATCCAACTTTTAAAGGACGGGAGCCTACCGTTCGCCCAAAATGTTTTTGGTCAAATGTATAATTTCCCAAATTTTTCATTTGTCGAACCAATGCTATTTTAGTACCATCGTGTAGAACCCTATAGGTGAGGTTAGGTTAGCTTTTTTAAAATCCTGAAATATTACGGTTACAGAAAACAAAGCGGGTTGGCAAGTATTTGACCAAAAACTTTTTGACGAAACGATGGTGACCCTTAAAGGACACCGGGTCATAAGTACTAGAACAGACGGACGCCAGAGGGGTATTAATTTCAAATCTCCATTCGCTTTGTTCTAATATTTTGGATAGCAACCAAGTAAGGTCGTCTTTTTCAACATTCACCCATATCCGAAAAGACTAGCATGCTCCTGCTAGTTTTTTCGAACCCACCCACCATCTCCTTGTCTCGGTCTCTGTTCCAGTGGCCATCTTGTGGGATCCATTCGGTAACCTTGATCCACCATTCCGGATCCATTCGGCAGACGTGTTTAGCCCAGCTCAACTATAGTATGGCAGTCTTTGATCTTACATTCGAAATACCAGTCCAGTCAGTTCCAGGAGCATCTAGTATTCTGCGCTTCATCGCTCGCTGGCAAATCCTAATACCTCGCAGGAGCATCCTCGCTGAGAGCATTCGCGTGTAATGAGCATTCGGCGTCGAATATTCAAGTGGCGTGGACCATAGTAACGATCGGCTCAGCGTCCACACTACTCGAATATTACACGCGAATACTCTCAGCGAAGACGCTCCTTTAATATGTGTTAACGTAACAAACGTCTGCATTTTCTTGTCTCATCGTTGCAGCAACATTTTCCTTAATCATTCACAGTCTTTTACATTTTGAGAACTGGTATTTTTCATTTGTCTTTAAATTATCCAGTTACAATAACTTTTCATTTGTGTGGAGACCGACAAAGACCGTCTGAAGCCTGCGGTCGAGCGTAACATAAACCAGCATAAATGTATTTGAGTAAAACAGCCCTAATTCTTTGCGGAAAAATATTAAAACTGACCTGCTTTTGTGAAATTCGAAGCGAAATATGATCAATATAACCTTTATTTTGTTTAACGGGTTTCGTTTTTGTGATTATCATTTTGCGAGTAATATTTTCAATTCATGAGCACGGTCGTATGTACACATACAGTTTTCCCTGGGTTTGATTAACATCCACTAAATATCCTACTAATATTATAAATGCGAAAGTTGGTCTGTGTGTGTTAGTTTGTTACTCGTACAAGCTGCAACAGCTGGACGAAATTTAGAATAGAGATAGCCCTCACCCTCGATGGACACGTAAGATTTTTACCCCGAAAAATTTAAAAGGTCCCGGAGGAATACCGATAATCGACATCTACGTGGACGAATTCGTGGGCAGAAGTTAGTAGAGAAATTAATACTTAATTTCATAGAAAACATCTAAGACTCAGAACCAATAAATATTTGCCCTTTCCGGGAATTGAATCCAAGACCGCTAGCTTTGTCGACAGAGTCACCAACTAGGCTAACGCATCGTCAATGCCACTGAGAAAAAACCCTGGCACTGGGCATATTAATCTCATCTCAGTCCTGGACTATGATTGAATGCTTCTTTTGACTGGCTTTCTTACCCTTTTTTACAAAACTTCTTGGTGAAGATTAACAGATAAGATGGATGAAACAATACGGACGGACAATCTTAAGGTTCTAGGACCACCAGAAGATAATATTGACTATGACTGACTATTTGTTTGCAGCTGATTCTGAACAAGTGAAATTCTTCCTAGATCTTATTGCCTTTTACCACAAGGTGAGTCAAATTTCAATCGCTCATAACTCCGGTAATATTTTTGGTCTATATTGGATCTAGTCATTCTAAATTAATGCACTGTTCAGAGAATTAATGATCCATTGTTTACCCAAAAACTGCTTCTTATTGTTTTTTATGTGCTACTATAGAATATTTTGTAGTTTTTGGACACCTTACTCATTTTGCCAAGCTGTAAGAAACCTGACTGACATTCCAACCAAAGCGATAAGGCATTCTTTCAGCAGATTTTTCTCCATCAAAATGACTGAAGCACTAGGCTTGTAAGCCATCCATTTTTCCAAAAGAAAATTGAATAATTTAAGTTGACAGCAAATCACTCTTTGAAACAAAGTACAAGAGTAAGATTGATGTCAAGTTGAAAGCATCAAAAAATGTTTCGAGCAAGATTAATACCTACTTTTTAATTCGGCGATACAACTTCGGTGTTTGAGATAATCTTTCACGAGAAGTTTGGGGGCTAATTCATCTCTTTCATGGTTTGAGGGGAAAGAGGTGGAGAAAAATGCCTTTTCCCGGGATTTTTTCTCGCGATCGCTTTATTTTATATGTTTAGCTAAATTGCTTTGCCTTTGGGTTAACATAATTTTATGTGTACTTAAAAATAATGAATTCTTAATGAAATTGGCTCTTTTACAGGTCTATGAACGTACACTGCGAAACAAAATCACAACAGAGGACGAATTGTAAACTATTAAATCCTACCAATTCTCGCTCGATATTTTGCTTCCTGGACCTTCACAGTCCGCAAGTTAGACGGCCTCAAGTAAAGAGACTTTATGAAAATGAAAAAAGAAACACTGCTAGATTTGAACCTTTGTTCTCCGCCTACCTAAAACGGATTGTGCCTATGTGGCTACAAAGTCTAAGTCGTACATAGTATAAAACGCTAACTTCCTAATTAGCAATATGCGTTCATCTCTGTTGAACTAATCGGTAATAAGACTAAATGGCTGTCAAGCTATATCGCGTTATGACTAACACGCATTTGGACTACAGTGGGATTAAGACTGAAATGCATTTGGACTGCATCAGGATTGAGACTGAAACGCATTATGCCTAAAACGTATAATCCCTAAAACGAAGTACTTAGAGAAAGGGCGTAGAAAGCTACTCCCTTATCTTTTATTTATCAAGTGAAAAGTCATGACTCACTTACTGACTGACTCATCCAGCAATTTTATACGTTTAGTGTCATTATTGAGCGATCATGGTGGCTTAACCAAGATGGCTTGAGTGACAAACAGGCGATCAGACCTCTAACTTACTCTCCATTGGTAATATTCAAGCAAAAAGTTAGAAAAAAGTTAAAATATATATGAAATGAAAGGCAACGTCAAATTAAAAAGAATATTAACAATTTTGAGACACTTATTTTAAACAAAAAAATATCATTCTTCATAATAATTAAGTTTAGGCAAAACGCGACTTAGTCAAATGGCGGAGTAGGTACAGTACCGAAATAAGCATTGTACTCAATAGATCAACAGCGAAATAGGCAAATTAACCATATAGCCTAAATCCTACCAAAGAATGAAGTTTAGGCAAAACGCGACAAAGGTATAATGCGTTTTAGGCCGACGTAGAACAAAGGAATTTGAATATGCATTCGAATCCTACACAACTTCCTCTCCAAGAATAATATTTACTTGAAACAAGTAAGATACAATTAAAAAGGATACATGTCATGTATAACTGGCGCATTGCCAGTGTCGACGAGGTCTTTTTAAACCAGTACGGTGCTACTACTAAATTTTACGTTCATTTAGATAATTGCGCAAGGTCAAATTAAGTAGTAGGGTGCGGTCTCATGAATAGAGAACACTATTGGCTCGGGTATGAAAATAATTAGACTTCATCCAAGGAGTGTTATAAGGTATTTTTAAAGTCTCGATCCTTTTATTCTAATGCTGTAGAGACACTGCCTATAAAATGCTAATTTAAGGGTCTTTTGTTGCTTTTTTGTATGACATGGAGAAGGCAATCGAGCACACTGGCCACCTGATGGTAGGTATGTGGTATATGTGACCCATAGACATTTTCATTTTCGAAGATATAGTCTAAAGATTGCAATCCTAAGGCCAACCCTGAAGACTAAGATAGAATGCTTTTATGCTAGACATTTCACCGGTTGCCTTATTTATTTATTTATTTAATCTTTATTGCACAAAGAATACACTTAGTATACAAAAGGCGAACTTAATGCCGTAAGGCATTCTCTACCAGTTGACCCTCAGACTGGAACACAATAATGCGAACACTGCTGTTTTTTTTATTTACTGAATAAACATGAAAATACATGATTACATTATTACAATGCCCATCTCGTGAAAACCTTGAAGCGGTTTGTGTGCCGATGGGGATATAAGTGGGGATGTTTGGTGGGAGGTTAGGTAGTAGGACAATCAAACTAAGACAGGTGATAGAGTGGTAAGATTAATTATATAGTTAAATAAAATTTAGATACCTAGGTGAACCCACTTAAAGGGTAAATCCAGCAATGATTCAGTACTTACCGATATTCTACTGGTTAAACCATATTGCCTTGAACATGTTATTTTATTTTGTCAAGCTCGACCGCCATTACTATAAAATAAATGAGAGCGATCGTGTTGTTGACAATACGATAACTATAGAAGTTTAGTCAAGATGTATAACGCTGTTATCGATTTTCGAAAATCGAAAAAATTTATTGACGTAAGCTGATCACGTCAACCGCTTATGTCAACTCCATAAATTTCTAGTCGATAGAAAACAGAAACGTTGATGGCGTTTGTATCGTGGCTTACAGTACCTTTACCATTGGGCCTAACTTGCTGCAGCGGGACAAGGATATGTCAGAAAATGCCTATGATGACATAGGCTTGGGATTTTCGGTTTAAAGATATTTATTTTCTCAAAGAATTACATAAATTCACTTAAATGAGAAAACTTAAATACTAAAATTATACAATTGCGAGCGCATTACAATAACAATTTTTGTAGTCGCTAGTATAAATAAATATGAACTTAACGGGTAGAACAACAAATACCTAGGTGGGCACGCGCGGCTCGAGCGCACTATTTAGCGATAACAGAAAACACGGATATGCCATGCATGGATTTTAATTCGTCTATTCCATACTCCAACGTAAGAATAAAAGTGTGTTTTGTGTCACTTGACTCCTTTTATTACTAAATAACTTAAACTCCGGGCGGCAGTGATTTCACTAATTTCATTAAAATAGCTTTTTATTTGACACTAGTTACCGTTTGACGGGTTTGACACTGGTTCCCAGCACCCCCAAAAGAGTTACCAGTGACTTTACTCGCTAGCGAGTCAAATGCACAGAGTTGTAATAGAGTGAAAGGGAGAGAGCGTTTGACTCGCGCGAGTTCGGTCACTGAAAATTTATTTGAGGGTATGATGTAAATTGACCTTTCAAGTCCTAGGTCCAGCTGCTTTGACTGTGCGTTGATCGATCATTCAGTCAGTTTCTTCTTTTCTCCTTTTGACGACACGCTAGCCTCGTTGGTAGTGACCCCTGCCTTCGAAACTAGCGGTCCCGTGTTCATATCCAGGCATGGGCAGTTATTTGTGTGATGTCCACGAGTATTTTGTTCCTGAGTCTTGGGTGTTTTATACGTATTTAAATATATATTTCTCTATATAAGTAGTTTATCGTTGTCTAGTACCCATAATACAAGCCTAGAGCCTAGTTTGGGAATAGGTGAATTTGTGTGACATTATTATTATTTATTTATTTACTAGGGTTGTAATTAAATGCTCAATGTTCACAGACTCGAAGCCTTCGTAGAACGTTTCTGGTATACCTGGTGGTGGTGGTGGTATACCTCGGGGAGGGAAGATGGCCGATTGAAACATGTCCGGCTTTTGCTGTTTTACTCTACTCACTTGACATTGGCGAAATCACTGCGGAATATACCGGTGGACCCCTATTATCATTAATGAAAAAGAAGAAGAAAGAGTTTTTACGTAAGAGAGAGTTAGATAAATTATTTTATTTACTACTAGCGACCCGCCAGCGGCTTCACCCGCTGCAATTTTTTTTCTTTCATGTCACTATGAAAAATAGATGTTGGCCGATTCTCACACCTACCCGATATGCACACAAAATTTCATAAAAATCGGTCGAGCCGTTTTGGAGGAGTATGGGAACGAACATTGTGACACGATGATACTAGTCTAAAATAATGGGTACATTCATAATACACGCCAAATAAAAATAAAACAAATGAAAAAAGACATAATCCTTAATTATGATACTAATATTATAAATGCGTAAGTGTGTCAGTCTGTACGTTACCTCTTCACGCTTAAACTGCTGAACCGATTTAGATGAAATGCGGTATGAAGTTAGTTTAAGCCCCTGGAAAGGATATAGGACAGTTTCTCCCAGAAATTTGTACAGTACCCGAGAGAGCAGCGATGAATGACATCTACGCGGATGCAGTTGCGGGCGACAGCTAGTAAATTATATTTGTAAATTGAAAATATCCTAGTCTTTTGAAAAATAATGATAGAAGGTTTTTTCCTTTCTAATAATACTATATCTATTAGTATCTACATACTTATACACGTACTTAAGTAAAGGCAAGAATAAAGCTATATTACTTAGCTCTGGCGCGTTGCCACTAACCCAGCGGTTCCAAGAGTAACCTTCTTGGTGAACGGTAAATACATTGCCTGTCTTTCGGAAGGTTTCATTGGTCGATAGCTCGCATGCTTTTCGTGATACATTGCATCACTTCAATAGCTCTTGGCTCAATAATGCTTTAACAACTCGTCAATGGATTGCTACCAGCATGCGGGGTATTGCCCAATGAATCTTAGTCTTTAGAAACGCTGTGTTAACATTCAAGTCGAAGCTGATTTTTAAACCACTGCTCTCGGTAAGGGCAGATATGTATTAGTGTGATGCGCACGAATATTTGTTTCGGAGTCTTGGAAGTTTTCTAGGTATTTAAGTATACAGGGTATTTTTTTTATCAGTGCACAAATTTAAACATATGATTTTGTATCGTTAATATTATATTTTACGACGGTAAAACGAGTTCAAAAATATTTTTTTTGTTGCAAATTATCTTTCTTTTACCTTCTCGTGTGGACACAAAGTCACACTAGAAATGATGCCATGAGTTGTCAAGCTGTAGGTATGAGATACACTGTATTGATTTTAGAAATTTGAAATTTCATGTACAGCTTATCAGACAACAAGCCCCTCTCCTACTAATATTCTAAATTTGAAATTTCATTTTTTAACTTACTTAACAACACTCGCCTCTCTTCGCACCCCTGCATTAGAGGATCCATGAATATCGTTAAGTTAGTGGAATCATTGAATCGGCAATATCTCTAATATTTTTTAAGCTAGAGTAAAAATAACACAACATATGTTATTGATTAACAATAGCGGAGCAAATATTAAAAATTGGGCACCTATTAAAAAATTACCCTGTATGTTAGTATGTTTATCGTTGTCTAGTACCCACAGAACAAGCCTAGAGCTTAGTTTGGGACTAGGTCAATTTGTGTGAGATTGTCCTCTGATAATAATTTATTTATTTTACTTAACAGTTATTGGTGACTGGGTTGGTAACATCTGATAACACGTCAAAATCATTGTTTTCATTGGTTGTCAACATTTTCGAGATTACCATAACACTTCAAATTTCCGAGTGTCACGGGAAACGACCTCCCAAAGCGGAGTTAATTCGATTTAAATAATTAATTGTTCTTCGTACCGACCCCTGACTAAGAAGCAAATCTTATTAGCGAGAAATCTAACGTTCTTTTATTAATTAAAGTGCTGTCTTTTATGAATAAATTAATGATAGAATAATTATAGGCTACCTGCGTGGTAGAATGAGAAAATGTGTTTTATTCAAGAATTGGAATAGTCTTCATTAAGTTGGCATTGTTTAAGTGATACTGTTTAAAGTTAGTTTGTGTAATAGGTTTAATTAAGACATGGAGAAGGTAGAGAAGCACACCCGTCACCTGATGATAATTTATTAATAATGCTTTACTTATTTTTTTTTTTTAATATTTTTTATAACCGTAAAACACATTTTGTTCCATCGCAGTTTTTATTAGTTGTCATTGTTAGTTTTTCTCAAACAGATAGCTACTACTATTGTATAGTATGTATTTGTTAGTTAATTAAATATATAATCAAATGACTTGTGAATTGGCCGTCTTGCTCGGTTCACTAGTTTAACCAAAAACGTTTCACAAACTGATTGATTTCACTTACATATTAACGTAACCGAACCTAACCTAACCTATAGGGTTTTACACGAGGATCTTGAAATAAATCCTGAAATATTTAGAGTGTCAAAAACATGTCGGTTTGTGAAATGAATCAGTTTGTGAAACGTATTTTGGTAAAAAAACTTACTACATAACCTTACCTAACGCTATATTTAAGTAAAAATTCCAAACAAAAGGACGCACAATTCTATTACTTTTAGCGTTAAATTGTGTTAAACCAATTCTCACGAAATTGGAGCAAACCAATTTCTCATACGTAAAAAAATCATGCCGTAATTTATTTGACATTCTGATGACATTACACGAAATTCCTAACACGATTTACAATTCTTTTTTTATCGTTCCGCCCGCAATCGGTTCCCGACCCTATTCCTTGAGGAGAAGGGTGTACACGTCGACATTAATCTTGGAGAACCCCATATTTGCATGTTTAATAAAACACATCTTCCTAACGAAATCCTATATAAATTCGAGCGCACTACAAGCGTTTAGGCTCGTCGGATAAACGAGAAATACACTCGAAAGATCCTCAATGCTTACAATATTAACGTATTCTGGTCTTGTAAAGATCACGTTGACAGAATACAACACTCGCTTTACTTATAAACGTGAAATAAACATCAAAATGAGTCTTAACTGACTCACTACAAAGCTTAACTCCCTGTGTTTTGTTTGTAAAAGTGTCTTCGAATTACGCCTTTCTAGGGCAATAAAACATTGAAATACATGATTTGATTTACAAGAGCTTGAGGGTATCGGATATCTTATGTAATTTGAGCTATTACTGAAATTTGTCGTGAAAATACGACACTTAGACCTAAAACGTTTTTTGTGCACGAGTTTTTGTTTTCCTTGATTAGACACGGATCGTGAAGTATTTTTGTAAGCGAGTTAAGGGTAGGGGTTAAAAGGACTTCAAATTGTTAGCGATTTAGATATGAATGGCATAATATACTCGTAACACAATTATTACACAAACAAAAATGGTTTTTGGTGACTTTTGAAATATTTCTCTGTTTTTCTATTTATAACTTTTCTGTACAAGCAGGAGAATAACAAAAACGAATTAATCAAAAATAAACAGAGATATGTCCGAAGGTAAATTTATCCCTAAAGGATCTCTTTGCGAAATATTTGAGACATCAAATAGCCAAACGTAAAGTAAACAGGACAATAATACAAAACCGGGCAAGAGGGGTCACTTGGCTCTTACAAAAAATAGCATTTTAAAGCTTAATATTTCATAAACGAATCCCTTGATCGATTTTTTCTCTAAACAAACCCACAATATTTTTGAAAAACCTATCCAACGACACCCCAGACTATAGGGTAGAAGAGAAAAAAAAACATCCCCACGTTACGTATTTTATTTTATTTATTTTATTTTATTTTATAGAAATAGGTACAGTAACAAGTCACAGACGTAGAAAGCATAACAACAGAAACTGAAACATATAAGTAACACTCAGTGTCTGCAACTCAACACTAACTGTACTCAACATTTGCAAAATACAAGTTTAAATTAAGCTAACACGCACTTGATTATCTTGTGAAGCAAGTAAGGAAATTACAAATAAACCAACTATAATAAAAGACATCATAAATAAAAGTATACAGGCAATGATATTCTACTATAACATGTTAAATAACTCTGATGTACTAGACTTAAATAGGTTTAATGACATTGCGAAAACGTCGCAGCCAGAACATATTTTATTGAACGAGCGACACATACGGTTGATGGGATTATTAAGGGATACATTATTATTGGTGTGAAGAGTGGCAAATAGTTGGGGGTGGCGGGTGGGTCTAAGGACACATTTAAATTTAATTTTGCCCAGAATATCAGTATCTACAAGAGAATTACATATTTTGTACTACATGGCCATATCAGTTACTTGTCTCCTATGTTCCAGCGTTTGCATATTAAAGTGTTTCAATCGGTCATGGTATTCCGGGATAGTGCGACGTATACCCATTTTCATGCATGCGTACCTGACTGCACGAGCTTGGACAGACTCAATTCTGTCACTATGAGAGGAGTAGATAGGATACCAAATGGAAGAGTTGTATTCGAGGGTACTACGAACGAGAGAGTTGTACAGATGTAATATGGTCTCGCCTTTTTTGAAAGGTTTACATATGCGCGTAATAAAACCTAGTGTTCTATTTGCTCTGGATACAATGAAATCATAATGTTTACGAAAAGTGAATTTGCTATCGAAATATACACCGAGATCCTTTATAACTTCCACTCGGTCAAGCAATTTTCCATCTATTCTGTAGTGATAAGTTTGTGGGTTCTTATTTTTTGTGAATGAGATGCATTGGCATTTTTCTATATTGAGGGGCATACAATTTGTAACGCACCAATGGTAAATGTTGCATAAGTCCTGTTGCAAAGATTCATAGTCTTCGGCGGATTTGATCCTACGAAAAATTTTAAGGTCATCAGCATAGGCCAAAAAATCTGACGATATAGAGTCTAGCAGATCGTTTACAAATATTAAAAATAGAAGGGGCCCTAGGTTTGAACCCTGCGGCACACCTGAAGTTGGTTGAAAAGGGTATGATTCATAACCGTATATTGCCACGATTTGATTACGGTTCTGTAGGTACGACTGGAACCAACGAAACAAATTTCCATGTATCCCTAGATATTGCAGTTTAGCTAGTAATATAACATGATTGACGCGGTCAAAGGCCTTCGAGAAGTCGGTGTACACCGAGTCTACTTGGTGTTTGTCATTGAACGCATGGCAAATATAGTCAGTGTAATGGATAAGATTTGTGGTTGTAGATCTCCCAGGAAAAAAACCGTGCTGCCTATCATTGAGCCTCGAACGACAAAAATTAAACAGGCATTCATGAATAATTGATTCCAATACTTTACTGAAACACGAAAGGATATTTATTGGACGATAATTGCGCACATCTTGCTTATTACCCGTCTTATGAATTGGAATTACCCTGCCAATTTTCCACAAATCGGGCATAGTACCCTCAGTAAGAGACTTAAAGAATATAATGTAAATTGGTGATGCTAAGGCTGGGGCACACATACGGATGAATATAGGTGGTAAGCCATCAGGGCCCGCCCCTTTGTTAACATCCAATTCTTTTAGTTTTTTGCAAACTAAATCCACAGACAAGGGTATGTCACTAAGACCAAAGCTAGATATCCCATAATCTGAAAGATAATTTCGGGACTGAGACGCGTTACCAGATGTGTACACAGATGCGAAAAATTTTCCAAATAAGTCAGCTATGTTAGAACCGCTGCAGGCTGTTGCATTCTCAAAATGCATACAGTCCGGGAAGTCATTTGTTACCTTTTTACTTTTTGTGTAACGCCAAAAAGCCTTAATGTTAGTAGCTATATTGCATTCCATTGACGAAATATAACTTTTATATGCAGCTTCTATCAATAATTTCGCTCTAGATCTTAACATTTTAAATGTGTCAAAGTCTCTTGGATTTTCGTACTTTTTATAACGCTGATGGTACTTATTTTTTTCTCTTAAAAGTCTTATCAATGGTTTTGTATACCAAAGAGGATAATTACTTTTTTTGTTATAACCTAGTGGTGTATGTCTCTCTATGATTTCCCAGATTAAATTATAAACTATTTGCAAAAAGTCATTACAGTTAAGATGTGCGTAAGAATTCCAATCAATTTTATTAAGGTCTTTGATACACGATTTAAAGTTAGTTTTTCTAAATTGATACTTTTTGCTTGCGTTATTTTCTTTAAGCAATATAGGGGATGGAATGTTAACATTAATTTCGAGGGGTGGATGGTGTTTATCAATTTTAGTAACGGCTAAACCTTCTCTTACGTCCATATATAAATTATCATTAAATAATGTAAGGTCTAAAATTACGTTGTTTATATTTTTATTTTCGTTGTATTGTCGTAAGCTGCAGGTAGACAAAAAGTCTAGTAAGCTGATGACCTTCTGATTACCTATGTTGTGTGTGTTAACATTTTGTGTTGTATTCCAATTAATGGATGGCAAGTTAAAATCGCCAATAATGAGGGTTGCGCAACTTTTATGCAACAAACTGATTTCCTCGCATTTAATTATAAAATTCCTAAACAAATCATCTGTAATATAATTTGGAAGATAGACAAGGCATAGATTTAAAAGTCCCGAATCTAATTTTATTTGTACCCAGAGATCCTCCACATTTGTCTGCCATTCTGATTTGTGTACTATTTTAAATGATTTCGATACCGCTATCAAAACCCCTCCTCCATATCCCTTTGCAAATCTAGACTTAAACGCGGCGTCACGATCTCGTCGCAACACTATAAATCTATCATCAAAAAATTCTTCAGAATGCAAAGAGTCATCCAGCCAGGTCTCACACAAGCAAATAATATCGTAGTCTGTATTCAAAATGGCCTTATAAATATCTTGTGACTTCGTTCTCAAACCTCTTACGTTTTGATAATAAACCCTTAAAGAAGACATACAGTAAGTTATTATTAATACGTATCGTATGAGCCAGAAATTCTATTTATATGTATAGTTAGATTAGACTTAAGTATTATAATTATGTACTACTTAACAAGGTTTAAAGCCTCTATATTCTTAATGAGAACCGGGCGAGCGTCCTCATCCTTGCGCATGTAAATGCGACCGCTGCGCACCCACACGAATTTGTATCCCAGTTGCTTAGCTTTGATTCTGGCTGCAGCATGGACTGATTTGAAATACGGGGAGAGATGTTCATTCACAAATACTGGCTTCTTTTCGCCCCCAATTCCTAAATGCGCAGTATTTAATTTCTCCTCGGGATGTGCCTTGTTGTATCTGGTGACTGCCGAGTAAAACTGATCCCTGCTTATCGGGCTCTTTAGTTTAACAACAATAGCGCGCGGCCTGGTATCGTCCTTTTTTATTTTCGCTACCCTCGTGCATTTAAGAATATCCGATTCATCAATACTGTGGGCTACAGCCCTGGCACACTGTTGAAGAAGACTGGGTAGGTGCTCAGCGCGATTCTCGGGAATACCGTTTAATTCCAAGTTGGATTCACGAAGGTCCTGCTGCAGAGTGTTAATTTCATAATTCAGTTTCAAAACAGTGTCTGACAGCGCTTCACATCGTGCCTGTAGGAACTTGTTGTCATCAGTTACTTTATTCAAACTGGAAACTAACTCGTCCTGTTTGTCGCTAATAAAATTACATGATTTCTGAAGTTCATCCAATTCCTGCTTTAGCGGGCCTAATTCCGATTTCATAATACCTCGCAGGAGACTCGGCAATTCATTTTTAAAAGCCAGTTTCAATTCTTGCCTTACGATTATTCTAATGGAGTCTTCTTCTGGGCCTTGCGATGTATTGTCCGATGTTCCGGATGTAGACGACAGTGGTATATCCAGGTTGTCTCTTGGTCGAGGTGATGCGATGCGACATTTTGGACAAGTCCATGATAACTTTTCCTCTTTTGTAAGCTTCTTATAAGATGATGCCGTGATGCTCACACATAAGTGGTGGTATAGTGTTTCACATCGCAGACAAGTAATTTTTTCAGCGGCTTTGATAGCCTTGTTGCAAGCGTAGCAATTACTCATTTCGTATGCAAATAAATTTTGGCCTCAATCTATTATTAAAAATAATTTTACAATATCTTATTAAATATTGTGTATTTAAAATAAAAAACAAAAATAAAAATAAGAAAAGGCACAGAAAAGAAAAATCGGATGAACCGCGCAAGGATTTGAACTGTCACCCCCTAAGCGTTAAAGTTTCATTCTGTCATCACTGCCGTTGAGCCAAACGTTGTCCGATGATACAATGCAAACCAAGCTACACTATGCAACGCGTGAGTCACCGATGCCACTACTCGTAACTAGTTTGCACACATCAATAATGCTTATCTCTCGGTCGGCCGCTCGTTTTTCTGTAAGCGTTGGGTAGAATATGATAACTTCGTAATGCACTGTTTTAGATTGAATAACATCACTCACTTAACTCGATATTCTCGCGAAAACTTTTAACTGTTTTTAATTAAGTGATCTCTTATGTATGATTTTGATGCAATGAACCACATAAATAAACCATGTATCTATTTAACTTGAGATTATTTTCGGAGCGCGCGCGTTATGACGCGCTAGCTTTTGTCAACTGTATAGGGGAGGTACCCAAAAAAACTAAACTATTTTTAACTTTATTGTACTACTTTGTTGGCGTGACTACTATGTACGTTCATGCAAAATTACAGCTTTCTAGTAGGTACTAAAAGTCTCTGCGCTAGGCTTCGGACGGACGGACGGACGGACATGGCGAAACCATAAGCATTCCTAGTTTTACTACAGAACCCTAAAAAGGATGGTAGTAGTAAGTACCAATAGTTATTTATATCTGCTTATTATTAGACGACAACACTAACCAAGAGAGATTTATAAAACATAGGTATTTTTCTCAACTCTGTTCCAAAATATGAACATTTTTGGTTTGCTTTAGGGCCAGAAAACATCGTTCTTATGACACGCCGTTTTAATAATGATTCTTGGTCTATTTTACACAAATTACGTGAGTAATTAATAAGAAAAACCTCGCAGCAGTTGAGAAAAGCACTATATCTGCCTCGGCAGAAAGTGCAATTTACGGCCTCGTACATAAACTGCGTATTTTTTTCGCTCAGAACAATGTACTATTTTTACACTCATTAAAGTATTGAACTCATTTTGACCGAACAGAAACCTGAGTTCCCGGAGGAGAAAACACCGTCTCATTTTACAGTGAAATAAAATAGGAGTACAGAGACTTTTATATTGATAGTATCCTTAAAGTAACGCGGGACTCACGAGCTAAGGAGGCAATAATGGCGTATTAAATCAGGAGTGAGCAATAAACAGTGTTTAACCCTTTAAATGCACTGAAACTAAAGTAATAAATTGCTCCCGTGCAAAATTATATCGTTAGAGCCAGTGTTTCGGTTTAGTTTTGTTACAGTAGTAAAATTTAAGATGTACCGGTGTCAAAGCGTAGATGTGGCTTTTTATGGGATGTTTTGCACGGTTTTTAAGAGTGACTTTTAAGTATAGGTAAGTTTATCTTCCTAAGGCCCAACGAAAAATTCAGCATATAGTCACTACGGGTATGTTTTTTTTTTTTTATGTTAAGGCGAAGGCATACGAGTGCTCAGGCCACCTGATGTTAAGTGGCATCTGAGACCCATAGACATTTGAATTCTCAAGACTATAATCCTACGACCCCAAATGCGTTGCCAACCCTGAGGACTAAGGTGGAATGCAATAAATAAAGTAAATGATAAATAATAAATAAATAATCATAATAAATAAAGCTCAGAATATATAATGGTTCATAATGCATTATGGTCATGATATTATATAATAGTTATTTTTCTGAAACAGTATTTTTTGATAGTACCACGTGACTATCTCGGTGGCTTACGTCAACTCCATACATTTTTCAATCGAAACATAAGCGCCAAAGATTGTCGAATGCAACTTGACTAGCCCCACAGAAACGAAATCGAAATCTGCTACCACTTCCACAAAAACGTGACCACGAAAGTGAGGCGGTTGGAACGCTCGAAAAATTACCCTTTTACCTGTTTGTAGATCTTATTGTTATATAGTTCTAATTATCGTCACAGTAAAGATGTCGGAGCCATAATCAATACACTTGCAATTAGGGAAAAGACGGAGTGGAATAGGAACCCTTATAGTCATCCAGCACCTTTTATAGTTTTTAATTATATATCTTACAGTTACAGATTCAAGATATTCGCTTAAATTTCCCAAGTATTCAGACACTAAACCAAATTATTTTCGACGCCGTAAAAGGAGAGTGAAATAGAATATTGTGGATTTCTCGGAAGCAATCAAACTTCTTGCTTAAGAAATTTTGAAGAATTACACCCGAACACTCGAAATATTATAAGCACCAACGAAATTACCTTTGCTTCCTTCAAGTTTGGAACAAAGAAAAGTTTCGAGATTGTGTTCATTAAATACGGATAAGATAAAGAGTGTTTAGGCATCAATTATAATAAAACCGTTGTTAAATTCTACAATAGCTCAAAAGCCCATTTAACTGTAAAGGAATAATTAACAAGAATTAAAGAAGAATTCAATATTGTTTAATTCTTAAATAAATAACTTTATTAAAGGTCCATACAAAACATCACGCCTTCATTCCCAGAGTGGGGTAGGCAGAGCTACAGAAATACTAAACACCGTGCCGTCTTAGATGATTATAGTATAAACACTTTAATCGCCTGTATCGCAAGAACCAATGATGTCTACTTAGTCGTGATATTTTTGCTTTTAAATTCGTTATATGAGCATTTCTAAAAAAGTTTGTACATTTCATTCACGACTTCAATTTGCAAAACTTTCCTTTTTTGTTACCATGAACAAAAGAAAGTTAGTAACAAAAAAGGAAAGTTTCATACAAATGTATGAGGACATTTTGGAAGACTATGTTATTTAGGCTCAGCTTCATTCACTCTACCAACCTGCAATTTTTTTTGCAAATTGAAGTCGTGAATGAAATGTACAAACTTTTTTAGAAATGCTCATATGCGCTTTCAATTAAGATTTTTTTCTGATTTTTAGTATTTGTACTTTTAGCTGTAGGGGGGGACAGAGTCTAACAAAACTTGCCGACATAAAGCCTTATTTCATAAAGCTTTATTATCAATATAAAAGACCTATCCAGCGACACCACACACTATGGGGTGTACCCCATGATGTAAAAAATAAAAACAGAGAAAAAAAAATACATCCCCACGTAACGTGTAGGGAAGGTACACTGAAAAAAAAATATTTTACCACTTTGTTGGCGTCACTAATATTGTTTCATGCCAAATTACAGTTTTCGGGTACTAAGAGTCTCTGAGCTAGGCTGCGGACGGACGGACGGACGGATATGGTGAAACTATAAGGGTTCCTAGTTTGACTACGGAACCCTAAAAAGGGCCGAGCGAAGAAGACCTCACTTTAAAATAGGGTCTTATTTTGTTAAGGGTCATGAATTTAAGTGATACGATTAAAATGCTTAACTTAAGATATTTGAGCTGATGAGCGCGAGTATTTGTTCCTGAGTCTTGGATGTTTGAAGTATTTATAATTATTTATTTATTTATTTATTTATTTATTAAAAATATGAAATTACAACATATATAGGAACATATCCCCACAAAGCCGTTTGCACAGTTTGACTGTGGGATCGAGCAGTCTCAACTCTCTTATTAAATGTATAATGAAAACTAAACACTACAAAGTATCCTAAATTGCTATATGTTTTTAATAAGGTAACTATACAGCTTTCTACCAATCTTAGCTTTAACGGCTTCCTGTCTGAAGTCAGAGGGCAGGCTGTTGAGTATATAGGGTAGGCGTTTCTGGAGACACCTATCGCCGTAGTAATTAAACACCCTCGGCACAACAAACTTGCCAGCCGACATCGACTTGGTATCACAAGCATCATTACGGTGTAATTTATTTATCTATATTAGTTTATTGTCTTCTAGTAGGTACCTATAGTACAAGCCTAGAGCTTAGTTTGGGACTAGGGCAATTTGTATGGCATTGTCCCCCGACATTTTTTTTAAATACATTTTGTTTTCGTTTGACAATGACGGTCAAGTATGTAAATTTGTATAGGTTACTGTTACTTTTAGGATAATTTTCTAAGAGAAGTTTGTATTGGACCCGGCGTCTTTAGTTGATACGTCAACGAAGCAACCAAAATTATTTGAGAGTCGGGCGTACCTTTAAAATCACTTAAACTTGTAGGTGTTTGTGTCATTATTGTTAACTTAAATAACTCAAAATCCTGCCTCGCTCGATAAAGAATAACACTCACCCAAGTTCCTCACGCAAGTTTTTACGCGTTATCGACAAACGGTCCTTCGTAACTTCGCATATATTTCCGAAGTAACCTTTGTCTGGAATCATTTCAATAATAACCCAAGTTTAATGGCTACGCAGCTCGGGGCCGTCATAAAATTTAACGTACGTAACGCGGAGTTCTGTGACTTACCTTAATTTATAGCGGGAAGTTTTTCACGCGAGCCGTTTGTTAATCTGGCTTGCGTTTTCGACTTTGAAAAATAAGCACGGCGATACGTTTGGTGAGGGAGGGCTAAAACAATTACAAAACCGGTTTTTTCGATTATAACGTTTAAACCGATAAGATTAAAACCGGTTATTTACCTAATGCTATTTTGAAGATACAGATTGTAGATTGGTTGTTTGCCCGTGTGGTTTCCGGGTTAGAATAGTGCCATTCCATGTCTTCATATGGATGTCATAAGAGGCGACTAAGGGAATAAAGGCTTTTAGTATTATTAGGCGATGGGCTTGCAACCTGTCACTAATACACTAGTAAACATCTCAGCCTACTTGTGCAAAATATGGTTACAGAATTATTAACATGTCTTTAGAGTTGTTGGTATTTCTGTAGCTCTGCCTACCCCACTCTGGGAATGAAGGCGTGATGTTATGTATGTATGTGTAGATTGTAGATGTTTGTAGATCTAGTGTAGTTATAACGTATGCCTCTCTTTCATGCTAAGCGCATTTTGCAGATTTCCTTAAGAAGAGTAATATTAGCATCTTGTTATGCACTTCAGTTAGAAATATTATTGGTGCATGGCATTCGCGGGGTTTGAACTCGGAAGCTAAAGGCCATTCAATTTTATTAAATTATTGCAGCATAAAACTCTTATAAGAGTTTAACGTCTCTCGTTGTTTGTTTTATCCTACAAGACAATAAGCCAAAAAAACTGAAATACTATTTTGTTTTTAATAATGCACTATAATTAAAAAAACTGGACTTATATCTTAAATAAATCGATTTAAACCGGTTTTCCACAAAACCGGTTTCCGTTCCCTATTCTCGACTTACGCGTGTGGCTTGCGAATTAGCGTGTCATTTTTTATTTGTTCGGTGTACCGATGAGACGCGGGCGAAGAAATTGCGAGTGAAATTTGTTCTGGCATGGGGAATGTACTTTGTATACAGCACAAGGCTATACACATGTCTTGAATGTACGTTTTGTTGTATAAATGCGAGTTATTTGACTTATGTAACCCACAACTGTCTGCGTAGAACTCATTTATGCTTTTTATTCGTAAACTATCTAGGAACAATTTTACTTAAATGGATCTAGTCCTAATCTTAGCTCTAAGCTTATGCGAAGAGCACTAAAAATCGATAGTTAAAAATGTTTGTCTAAAGACAAATACATAGAAAACATCCAAGACTAAGAAGCAAGTACTCGCCTTCAAATATTTATCGAATAATTGGAAACTTGAGTCAAACAAAAATTAGCGCTGTAAAGCTTAATGTTTTTTAAACGGTTTGCTTAATCGAAAAATTGTTTTTACAATTCCGTAATATTTTTGAAAGACCTATCTAACGATACCCCACACGATAGGGTAGATGCTAAAAAAGAAATACATCCCCATGTTACGTGTAGGGGAGGTACCCTAAAAAAATCTTTTTTTTCATTTTATTGTACCACTTTGTTGGCGTGACTAATATGCATATTCATGGCAAATTACAGCTTTCTAGTACTAAGAGTCTCTGCGCTAGGCTGCGGACGGACGGAAAAGATGTTTATTCAGTAAGTATGCCACACGGGCACTTCGTTTACACGTCAAACTTCTACCACCGCCTTCTAAGAGGAGACTACTGCCGAGAAGAAAAGCAGCAAGAAACTCATCAGCCAGTTTTTTTTTATTGCGATACAAGCTTTTTATTAAATTGCGATTTATTTACATACATCTTGCATGAAGCGCTATCTATCTCTCTTCCTGTTCTTTGATAGTAGACTAGTTAGGAGGTCTGATTATTTAACGTTCGTTATTTTACCTGTGAACACTGTTTGCCAATGAATTATTTTGTCTTGTATACAAATAAGATTTATGCTAAAGACTGTTTGTGTTTAAAATAAATAAATAAACGAAAGGAAGAAAGGAAGAAAAAATACTCAATAGAGAAAGGAAGAAAATAAGGACAAAAGAACTAAATAAACAACGGAGACAAAAAAAGGTAAAATTAAGGCTGACCTAATGCCAGATGTCGTGAAATTGTCCCAGGTCAGCATGTTGACAGGATTAAAACCAGTGCTGGTATTCAGCAGGGACGACCACACGACAAAAAAATCGACTAAAAAAAAACAAAAAACAAGAAAGTATTTGTAAAAGAACAAAATTAGTACCACAGACAATAGTGCATTTTTTTCTTAATGCCCCTCGGATAGCCGCCTCTGTCTCACTAGCATTTGCATCTGACAATATATTTGGTACGGGGTTCATGGAAAAATTAAGCGTACCGAGGGGAATTAAGAAAATATAACTTGATGTATGTTCGGTTCAAATAATAATAATATATCACGGGACAATCTCACACAAATTAACCTAGTCCCAAACTAAGCTCTAGGCTTGTACTATGGGTACTAGACAACGATAAATATACTTAAATAGAGAAATACATACTTAAATATATAGAAAACATCCAAGACAAAGGAACAAATATTCGCGCTCATCACACAAATATCTGCCCTTACCGGGATTTGAACCCAGGACCGCTGGCTTCGGAGGCAGTGTCACTCCCAACTAGGCCAACGTGTCGTCGGGTATTATGGTCTTGCAAGGATGATTTGAAACACTTCCCAGGGCCCGATTGACCTGAAATTCGGTATACCTACGTAACTTCGATGACAATACAATCATATGGCACCAGAGGCCCTAGCCAAGATGCATTCGCTAACTAGCGATTCGATTCGTTTGGTTTTAAACCAATCGCATCACTGGTAGATCACGTGACTTTTCGAATGACGTGATCTACTAGTGACGCGATTGGTTTAAAAACAAAACGAATCGAATCGCTAGTTAGCCAACGTATCTTGGCTAGGGCCTCAGGCTTGTTTGATGATGGATTTAAAAGGTGGCGACAGTAACTCTGTCTGTCTGTTACGCTTTCATGACTAAACTACAAAACCGATTTCGATTAAATGTGGCTTCAACCTCGAGGAAGTACATAAGGTACTTTTACCTGAAATAAACGACTCCGCAGACCGAGGCACAGCCAACAGCTTGTATATTATAAAAATATTATTCGCATCGTCTTAATTAGTCCTTCAACTCATAAAACAAAACCCTCTCCTAACAAGCCCACAGATGAATAATGTATTTTTGTATTAAACTTAACTAAAACTCATTAATCTGTTTATGAATATGTATTGAGACCTAATGCTTGTTATTTACCTGTTTAGCATAAAATTTGAATGTAACGCATGGTACAGCCACGGCTGACTTTAGCAACTCCGGCAAGGACACGCTTGTTATAAGTTTTGAGGAGTTAGAAGGATATTGACAGGATTAAGGGCTCTTAGGATAATAAATTAGCTTATATTATCCATACTTAGATGAGAAAAATATGCTTTTAACGTACAGTCGAAAGCGTAAATATCTAAATAGCGATTGCGTCAAATCACTAAAACAAAGTCGCTTCCCGCTGTCTGACCTTATATATATGCTTAGATCTTTAAAACTACGTAACGGATTTCGATGCAGTTTTTTTTTTAAGATAGAGTGATGTAGGAAGGTTTATGTTTAATACTTTAACTCGGAGCGAAGCGAGGGCGGCTCGTTATTATAACTATTATAGAATGAAACATTTCCAGATCAATATTTCCTAAACTATTCTAAACTATTTTTGCTCGCCACTCCATGCGCGTAGAAGTCGTTTATCGCTGCTCCTACGGGAACTGTCTAATTTTCCAAGATAAAAATTATTCTATGTCCTTCCTTGGGATTCACACTATTTCCATACCTAATTTCATCTAATTTATTTCAGCACTTTAAGCGTGATGAGGTAAAAGACAGACGGACAGACAAAGTTTTGCATTTATAATATTTTACTAGATTTTGCAAGCGACTCCGTCTGGGTAGAAGTCATTTATCGCCATTCACAAACGTTAAACTTAAAACACCCTCAATTTTTTTTTAAATGGAGTTGATGCTGTGCCACTCTACGTCTTCCCGTGGATGTCGTAAAAGGCGACTAAGGGTATAGGGCCTTGTAGTACAGTTAGGTGATGAGCTTGCAACCTGTCACTAATATACTAAGTAAACTTCTTGGCCAGATTGTGCAAAACATGGTTACAGATCAATAAATCTTTTCAGAGTTGTTGGTGTTTCTCTAGCTCTGCCTACCCCACTCTGGGAATGAAGGCGGGGTGTTATGTATGTATGTGAAGAATGACAAACTTGAAAGGAGCAGTCCTTGCAGCTGAATTCAGTTGCATAATTATTCTTGCATCTAGCAAACACTAACAAAAACTTGGTCTGCCGCTACTTCATCCGTTAGTTTTATAACTTGTGAAGTTCGGAGATTTAATGTAATTAAAATTAAAATACTCTGTGACCCTGTTGTTCCTTGTGGTTGCCGGGTTAGAATAGTGCCAATCCATGTCTTCTCGTGAAGGTAGTAAGAGGCGACTAAGGGAATAAAGGCTTGTAGTACTGTTAGGCAATGGGCTTGCAACCTGTCGCTAATACACTGGTAAACATCTTAGCCTGTTTGTGCAAAATATGGTTACAGAATTATCAACAAGTCTTTTTAGAGTTGTTGGTATTTCTGTAGCTCTGCCTACCCCATTCTGGGTATGAGGGCGTGATGTTGTGTATGTGTGTGTGTATGTAAAATACTGGGAGTACTGGGACTACTGGGTTTTGTTTCAGACACAGGCAAGGTGGTTATAAGCCACGGTTACCCATGATCAGTTTTCACTGAACTGTTAATACTGAACGAGATAAAGTGAACTGCTTGGAGTTAGGTATAATGGTGGTAACTCACAGGAAATACCCTGTACAAGATCCTACCTCCACATTTTTTTTTACTTGCTGAGATGATTCGTAAGGTCCTTTATTTTGATTACCTTATACAATGGTTTATTTTCTGTGACATAACCAACTCTGCCTTCGAAATAGCAGCCTGGGTTCAAATCCCGGTAAGGGCAGATATTTGTGTGATGAGCATGAGTATTTGTTCCTTAGTCTTGCATGTTTTCAATGTATTTAAGTGTATATTTCTCTATATAAGTAAGTTTATCGTTGTCTAGTACCCACAGTACAAGCCTAGAGCTTAGTTTGGGACTAGGTTAATTTGTGTGACATATTGTCCTGTGACTATGCTAAAATGACTCTAACGACACCTCATTTGTCGAATTCGGGTCATCGGTTTAGCTGCTACTAGGGAACAATAAACAATACATATATGCAGGTCAAAAAGCATTACCCTAATTATCTGGCAGTGGGGTAGCTAATGCGAGACACTGAATCCCAGGCTGTGTTTTTTTGTATCTGCAAATTCTGCAACTTGTACAAACTCGTCCCGAAAAGTGCATAAAATATAATTCCAGTTGGATTTGAACCTGAGCTAACAGAGCATATAATAACATGATATTTTCATATTCCGCACTAACAACGGACTGAACGCTATACAAAGTAGAAAGTCTGTGGGACTTGTGTATTTTTAAGGTGTGGTCCAATGTTAAAGAAAGTATATTATTATTATCATTGTTATTTTAGACGCAACAACATACCACTTATTTAAGGTACAAGGAAAAAATTAAATGTGAGGCGAATCGAAAGTCGTTTCATTGGTTCTAAAACCGTAATCCATCATTTTATCAAATTACGCTTCTTCGATAGTATCATTTCACATATTTTTTATGTTAAGAAGGCACACGAGCGCTCAGGCCACCTGATGGTAAGTGGAATCTGAGACCCATAGACATTTCGAAGTCTCAAGACTATTATCCTAAGTCCTCAAATGCGTTGCGTACCTTGAAGACTAAGATGGAATGCTATGCTAATAATTTCACCGGTTATCTTATCCCCACACCGGAATACAACAATGCGAACACTGTTGCTTAGCGGGTGGTTAATGGATAAGATGGGTGGGGGATTGTGACCCGAACGGGTTTCATTTCATCAAACGCTTATTATCTTCTGAAAGCTTTCAGGACATCTTTATTTAGCATTAATTACGTAGATAAAGTTACGTTAGACATGTAAAAAACCTCCGGAGGCGAGAAATGCCTTTGACATACATACACATACATACTATCACGCCTTCATTCCCAGAGTGGGGTAGGCAGAGCTACAGAAATACCAACAACTACAAAAAGAGTTGTTGGTAATTCTGTAACCACATTTTGCATAAACAGGCTAAGATGTTTACCAGTGTATTAGTGACAGGTTGCAAGCCCATCGCCTAACAGTACTAGAAAACTTCATTCCCTTAGTCGCCTGTTACGACATCCACGGGAAGACATGGAGTGGCACTATTCTAACCCGGCAACCACACGAGCAAAAATGCCTTTGAATAAAATAAATGCCTTTGAATAAAAGAAATAAATGTTTTTAGGTACAGTCAAGTTCAAAAGTATGTATACACTTTAGTACCTTGTCACTTTACTCGCTCGGATAATTTCATATGGCAGTTTAAACATGACGTTAAATAGACAAGGTACTAAAGTGTATACATACTTTTGAACTCGACTGTACATATCATATTATGTATATAAAGTTCGAACTGCATAATGCGTCGTAATACATAAAGTTCATAATATAATAATGATTATTCTTCTGAAACCGTAATCTTTTTACCCCTGTTATGAAACAAACCTAACCTCACCTAATGGGTTCTATACAACGGCTTGTAAAAAATCCTGAACAATTTACGGTTTCTGAAATAAAACCATTATTATACTTGAACATTATGTATTATGATGCATTATATATTTTGAACTCTACGTATTATGATACGTATCCGATACGTTCGTTTTGAAACAAGCTCATTTATACAAATCCATAAGAATCAGAATCAGAATCAGAATAATCTTTATTCAAGTAGGTTTACAAATAATAAACTCTTTTGAAACGTCATACTTCAACTTACTTATGATTATCACAAAATTTTAAGATTATCATGAATGCAATAAACAAACTGCAATCACTAAGCGCTCAATTAATACAAACAGGTATGGTCTTGTCTATACTATATTTTCTAAGATTTTTTTTAAATTTTGTACCTTTCGAGACCGGTTTTACTATTCTTAACTAGTTTATCCTATACCTATTGATTTATTTATAGTTTTTATTTCTCACAAACTACACGAAAACTAATGTATATTGATAGTTAATAAAATATAATTGTATTAAATATTAGTCTTTTATATAAGGAGCAAATTTTTGGGCATAGGCCTCCTCCAACTCCTTCCAGTATTCCCTGTGTTTGTCTTTGCGCGTCCACGCGGGCCCAGCACCAGCGCGACGTCGTTTGCCCAGCGGCGGCGCGGGCGCTGCGCGGGTACCAGAGCAGGATCCTCTCGCTCCAGCGGTCGTCTCTTGTGCGAGCTACGTGGCCGGCCCATCTCCACGTAAGTCTGCAAGCTAGTTCACTTATTCATAGACTCTTTAAACTAAAAACTAGTTGCTATATCCTATAGCATAAAGGATAAACTGGATTGGCCGAGGAAAACCTAGTTTGTCCTAAAATCGGGTTTAGCCGGTAGCATTATACTAATCTACTGAGATATTATGATTTATACCGTCTTTATACCGGCTAAAATAAAGTTAGACGGTTATTTATAAGTTTGCATCTTTATTACGAGCTAAATCGGGGTAGGTATCATCACTACATAGTATAAAACACTCGCTTTTTCTGTCTCTATATCCATATGTATGCTTAAATCTTTAAAACTACGCGACGGATTTTGATTTTTTTACTAAATAGAGTGATTGAAGAGGAAGGTTTATATGTATAATACTTTAATCCGGAGCGAAGCGAGGGCGGGTCGCTAGTAATATATAAAGTTCAAAATACATACTGAGTCATAACATATAATGGCCACAATATAGGGTAAACTCGGCTAATTACGTGACTCGCCTAACTCCGTGATACCATGATTCATGCTTAGTTTAGAGTTACACGAACTTATTTTAAGCATTTAATTGCAACCTTATAGTGTAGTATAATAGGCTTATTAGTGGTGGTAGGACTCTGTGCAGGGTCCGTCCGGATCGCTACCACCATCTTATCCATTAACCACCCGCCAAGCAACAGTGTTCGCATTGTTGTGTTCCGGTGTGGGGATAAGACAACCGGTGAAATTACTAGCATAGAGGCATTCCATCTTAGTCCTCAGGATTGGCAACGCATTCGAGGTCTTAGGATTGCAGTCTTAAGATTATAGTCTTGAGAATTCAAATGTCTATGGGTCTCAGATTCCACTTCCCATCAGGTGGCCTGAGTTCTCGTGTGCCTTCTCCTTATCATAAAAAAAAAAAAAAAAAAACTATAAGGATGTATTTACATGATTAAAATTATTTCGTATAGCTCTAAAAGAAGCATGAAACATGGTATCACGGAGTTACCAGAGTCATGTATAGCCGAGCTTACCGTGAGACAGAGTCTGCTATAGGAAGTACGTAATCAAGGCGATTTAGTTTAAACTTATTTCCGTGTTTATAGAGTTCATTTTTATTTGCTTCAATGTTGAAAATGGCATTAAAGAGCAAAATAACTTTATTTTCTTGTAGTTAATTTCAAATGGTGGGCGTCACGAGAATATAATGTTATTTTCTGAAACCTTTAACGTTTTGAATTTCTTTGTGTAACGAAAGTTACTCTTATCACTACATAGTATAAAACAAAGTCGCTTTTTCTGTCCCTATATTCCTATGTATGCTTAAATCTTTGAAACTACGCAACGGATTCTGATGCGGTTTTTTTTAATAGATATAATGATTCAAGAGGAAGGTTTATATGTATAATACTTTAACCCAGAGCGAAGCGAGGGCGGGTCGCTAGTAGT
The DNA here is from genome assembly GCA_949316455.1 of Acleris holmiana. Classification (NCBI taxonomy): domain Eukaryota; kingdom Metazoa; phylum Arthropoda; class Insecta; order Lepidoptera; family Tortricidae; genus Acleris; species Acleris holmiana. Next base: position 17,229,784 of record OX438775.1, read on the forward strand.
TTATATAACTAACTTTCGTTATACAAAGGGCGCGATCGTGATTTTGTTTTCATTAAGCCTAATATTACTACAAGCCCTTATTCCCTTAGTCGCCTCTTACGATATTCACGAGAAAACATAGAGGCTGTGCACTACTCTAAACCGCTAACAAAAAACTACATGGTTAAACATGTATTTTTTTTTAAACATCCCATAAATCTAACCTAGCCTAACCTAAATGGTTTCTAGACAATGGCCTTTTAAAAAATCCTAAAAAAAATACGGTTTCAGAAATGTAACCATTATAATATTTTGACCATTATGTCTCATGACCAACTATGCTTTGTATGGCTAGTGTCGTTGCCGGGTTAGAGTAGTGCCACTCCAAGATGACCATACATCTTAGTCTACTTGTGCAAAATGTAGTTAGGTACACAATTATCAACAAGTCTTTTTAGATTTGTTGTTATTTCTGTAGCTTTGCCTACCCCACTCTTGGAATGAAGGCGTGATGTTTTGTATGCATGTCTGCCCTCCTAAACACATAAGCAGTATCTCAAATGCAGTAGCCAACGCAAATTCCATCCTACATAATCTTCGTAATAAGGTTGCATTTGCCACAGGAGTTTTGTCTCAAATACTGCCTTTTGTGTTAGCAGGGCAGATGTGTATGTATTTTGAACTTTATATATCATACAATCCAGGTAAATCGACTTCGACTTTACATTAGAGCAACATAATTATTCCCTTTGTCATAATTATTTAAAATTCAAACGTTTGTTGCTGGGTCTATATTCCAGTTTATCGTAATACTGAATTCCTCGTTTTATAGCTTCTAAGCGGGATGGGGTCCCATTTCACACCAGACTTTAAATTTCGCATTGACGTGGAATGCAAATGCCCCATAAAAAGCCATTTCTCTTTATGGCGTTCGTTGTTTTAAATGTAAGACGGAGATATAAAAACAATAATGAGGGTATAATCTCGTCGCTAGATTGAGTCACTGTGGTTACTCATAAAAGTACAATTTGTTTTATTTTCACGCACCCTGTTATTGGGTCAGTGTAGAATCAAACCAAATTTACAATTCAATATTTATTTCCAATTTTTCAATAGTGTAACAAACAGCGTTTCGTTCGGAGAAGTTACTGGTCCGACTGCCAACGAAGTGAATGCTGCAGGAGGGCCGAGCCGATACGAGTACTTAACAACCGTTAGGTACCCCACTCCACAAGTCCCGTGACTCCTAGAACTAGTCAATTGACTATCCAAAACTAAAGCAATATCTTATCATTCAGTGAATTCAATTAGGAATAGCATATAAATTGTTATTATAATTATTAATAAGCTAGGAACCTAACACTGTATTTCATGTTTTTAATTTAGAAATAACCCGTGTGGTTTGGTCTTTCGGTAACCTTCAGGGAGGGAAGATGGCCGATTGAAAAATGTCCGGCTTTTGTTTTTGATTAAATCTGTTTACTTTTTAACTCTACTCACTTGACATTGGCGAAATCATTGCGAAATATTGCGATGGACCGCCATTAATAAAAAAAAGGAAAGAAAACCCGTGTGGTTTCCGGGTTAAAATAGTGTCACTCCATGTCTTTCCGTGGATGTCCTAAGAGGCTACTTAGAAAATAAAGGCTTGTACCTGTAAACATCTTAGCCTGTTTGTTCAAAATGTGGTTACAGAATTATCTACTATAGGAGTTATTATGACATAACTATGCAGTTCTGTTTACGCTCAGAGAAAAGGACAGAGCTATAACATGTACAAAGCAGCTCTGTCCTTTTCTCTGAGCGTTAACAGAACTGCATAGTCATGTCATAATAACTCCAGGTCTTTTTAGAGTTGTTGGTATTTCTGTAGCTCTACCTACCCCACTCTGGGAATGAAGGCGTTATGTTATGCGTGTAGCTCTTAGTTCCTGACCGACTCAAGCCTATCCTCTAGTATTAAATTAGAGGGTTAGACATTTATCCCGCTAGCGCCTATGATCTAAGCCCGCATTAACAAAGTTTCGCGGTGTATTCATCCCGGTTTACAGGCAACTTATAACTGGCCAGATGTGGCTCAGCCGGCGGGTATGAATCGGATTTACTTTTAAATTAATACAGGATTTTATTCGCCGAGGTTCTTGGGCGATACTGATCGAATTGGAAGCCGCGGTGTGGAAAGAGGTTTTTTTTTTGTTTGATGTTATGTACATTAACACTTTGTTATAAAAACATAGACGCACATACAGTGATCACATTCGCGATGTACTGAATAAGGTTGCGTTTCCACCAGAGATGTGCGAGGAAGCTTTGCGAGGGATGTGAAATTAATTAGCCCATGAGCAATATAATTGTGTGCAGTCGTCCTCTTGCTTTTTTGCTCTGCCGTTACAGGGCGTCACATGTATACCTCTTTATTTGTTCCATCTGTTGTTTTGTGTAATGTGACATGCAATCAATATTTTGAGTTTGAGCGTGTGGTGGCCGGGTTAGAATAGTGCCACCTCATGTCTTCCCTTGGATGTCGTAAGAGGCGACTAAGGAAATAACGGCTTGTAGTACTATTAGGCAATGGGTTTCCAACCTGTCACTAACACTGTAACACTAGTAAACTTCTTGGCCTGTTTGCACAAAATGTGGTTACAGAATTATAAACAAGTCTGTTTAACTCTCGTTACGCAATGGAATCAATTAAGTTTTGTTTTAATTATAGCCCTTAACTATTATACTGGCATTTTGTTTAAAACGTCCCTACTATGAAATACATCTAAAATGAATTGCATCCTTTAAATTAATTAACTTCGTAAGGCCCGGCATACTACAAACAAGAAGATTTTTGTGGATGGAAATTTGTATCTAGCTGCAGAGAAATAAAGTTCAAATACGTTTGCTCTATAATGCCATTTTAAATATTTAAACAAATAAAAATGGACTTTATTCTCATTGCAATGTAATTTAAATTAAATTGCCTTGATGACGTCATCCTAAAGCACCTTACGAGGTTAAGTAGATGTTCAAAATGGCAATCATTTTAGATCTATGAGTTCTAGATTTTAGATATTGTTTTTTTTTAGGTTTTAGTTTTTTTAATCCATGGATGCAGTTTTTATAGTCATAAAATCGATGACGTGGTTCCTAAGAACAGATCTTAGAATGTCTTAGTTACAGAGTTGCCCATACTAACCGATCTAAATGCGCCACCCTGTATTTTATGTACACCCCAAATACATTTCCCCTCTCTTAGCATAGTCGTGTTAAAATGTCATTACCTGTTTACTAAGTAAGTAAGCGAAATAACTTCTCTGAATTGGGTCAACGTACCAGGCGAGCAGAAGCGGCGCGGAGTAAATCCCCTAAAGAAGTTAGAAGCTAATCCTATAATTACGTCTATGGTAATATCATAAACACCGCACATTTCCGTAACACTGCACTGAATTTGGCAAATCCTGTTAATGACAAAAATGGAAGTCATAAACTTCGTTGGGGTGATCTTATACGAGTATTTATGAGAAAGACTTTTAGGTAAATTAGGTTGGATAATGTGTAAATTGAAAAGCAGGAAACTCACTTACTCAAACAGTTAATGGAGTGAAATATATAACCGTATTTGTATTATGTATTTATGTAGACACTTTAATGTACTTATTTATTTCGCAATGGCGGTTGACTGCGTTCCGTAGTGATTCCGCCGCGTTCAAATGACTACAGTAAATCAGTAAACAGAATAAATCAAAAGTAAAAGCCGGACATCTTTCAATAGGTTTTTCCTCTCCAAAGGTTACCAGAGGGATCGTATTATCTCTGCTACTATCTATATTTCATACCCCTAAGTGACATGAAAGAAAAAAAAAAAGCGGGCAAAGCCGCTGGCGGGTCGCTAGTAATATATAAAGTTCAAAAGAAATAATGGGTCATAATTAATGGGCGGACAACGTATGCAAATTACGTCAAAATCATGACAAATGATATACGTAATATGGATATGACTACAAAAATCTGCATATATTTTATACACAAGTATTACTCGAAATTTAGTAAAAGTCTTATCCATCTTATACTTTCGTCACCATATTGCATCCATTGTCCGCCCTTAATACATAATAGTCATAATTTATAATGGTTTTATTTCTGAAACCGTAAACATTTCAGGATTTTTTAATAGGTCATTACGTAGAACCTATTAGGTTAGGTTAGGTTTGCTTTATAACAATCCTGAAAACCTTGCGGTTTCAGAGATAAAATCATTATGTATTATGACCCATTACGGTTTTGAACTTTATATATTACTAGCGACCCGCCCTCGCTTCGCTCCGGATTAAAGTATTATACATATAAACCTTTCTCTTCAATCACTCTATCTATTAAAAAAAACCGCATCAAAATCCGTTGTGTAGTTTTAAAGATTTAAGCATACAAAGGGATTTAGGGACAGAAAAAGCGACTTTGTTTTATACTATGTATACGCCGTTACCGAAGCATGACATTATTGTACAAAATACAGAATCTAACATTAACAATATAGGGATGTACACTGGCGAACTTAATCTCATCAAGGGATCTCTTCCAGTTAACCTAAAACATATGAATGTTGTTTATACTACCAGATAGCAAAGATTTATCTAGTGGACTATAACTTTATAGTTACCTACGCTCGTTAAAAACATCACGTAAGAATTCAACTGCAGCATACAGTAAAACTATAAAAAACTTTTTTTTTATATTAAGTAGAAGGCATTCGAGCACTCAGGCCACCTGATGGTAATTGGAATCTGAGAGCCAAAGACATTTGAATTCTCAAGACTAATCCTAAGACCTCAAATGCATTGCCAACCCTGAGGACTAAGATGGAATGCCTCAATGCTAGTAATTTCACCGGTTGTCTTATCCCCGCATCGGAGCACAACAATACGAACACTGTTGCTTGGCGGGTGGTTAATGGATAAGATGGTTGTAGCAATCCGGACGGACACTGCACAGGGTCGAGAATATTTTTCCTTACCTGCACCTTTTCTGTTGTACAAAAAACCAGCCTGTATCAATACTACATACAAAATTTAACCGTAAGATCATTAAGGTATTTTGGTGTGGTGTCGTCACCCTACTCGTATCTATAACACACAAATATTGAGCACAAGGAGCTAAAAGCTTGTCGGGACAGAATCCAATCTACGAACACGCCAGTTCAAGCTAGTGACTCCCTTCAGGATTATTTTGTAGGATAAAATTTAATTTTGCATTGGAGAAAATTGCAGTTGGGAGTGACCTTGCCTCCGAAGCCAGCGGTCCAGTAAGGGCAAATATATTTGTGTGATGAGCGCGAATATTTGTTCCCGAGTCTTGGACGTTTTCTATGTATTTAAGTATGTACATACATACATACATAACGTCACGCCTTCATTCCCAGAGTGGGGTAGGCAGAGCTACAGAAATACCAACAACTCTAAAGACTTACTGATATTTCTGTAACCACATTTTGCACTAACAGGCTAAGAGGTTTAAGTATGTATTTATCTATATTGAGTGTGTTTATCATTGTCTAGTACCCATAGTTCAAGCCTAGAGCTTAGTTTGGGACTAGGTCAATTTGTGTGAGTACTCCCCTGATATTTATTTATTTATTAGTTTCGTTTTCATTTTTGTTTGGCGTTCATAATGGAAAAAGTCAGCATTTTGAACACATGTGAATAAAAGATAAAAAACCGGGCTGCAAACACAAAAAATATCCCAAAAAAACAATACGCATGAACTAATTCTTCATGTAAAGTTTTTTAGTGCTGTCGTAGATGATTTTTAGAAGGTATAAACATTTAAGTCACCTGAATCTCAGCAAAGAAATCAGCTCTACTTGGTCCGACATGTTCTTGCCCAGATTTCTAATATTGTTTATGCACAAATTGATAAAAACTTCAAATCTCACGCATAATAATTATGGTTTGCCCAAAAATTTACTATAAGATTCCTAATGGCATAAAAAACTGCTGGTCTAAGTTGGGTTTTTCTATTTCTAAACTAAAATCTTGGCTGCTTGGGAAGGGCTTCTACTATGTTGAGGAGTTCTTGAGTGAATAATCCTATTTAAATAATGAGTGACATTTTTATTCACTGTAATGTGTATTATCATTTAGGCAATACTCTGACTTTATTTCAACTATTTTTACCGATTTACTTTGAAAATGTATGTACAAATACGAATATAAATATTACAATCATAATACTTAACCTATTTAATATATACAGTTATGAATATAAATTAAAAATATAGATGATTGTAAAGAGATGTTTCTAAAACAATTTTGTAATATAAACCTAATAATAAAGAATCGTTTTTTTTTGTTATTTACAATAAATTATATTTCAAAAGCCTGTAATAAATTTTAATAATAAACAACCAAACATATTATTTTTCATAAGTATTAAATAACTTCGTATTATCTACAAGTAGGTTCAGTACACTACATAGATATGTATCCACTTTTGGACCTTATTATAATGAAAGGTGAAGTGGATACATTCTTTGTCAATGTAGTGCACTGTACATTATATTTTTGGTAGTGATCAATAAGGATTTTCTTATGCAAACAATTTCAACAAATTTTGCATTTTAAAATTTGTAGTGAAAAGGCTCAGTCTCAATAAAAACCCTATTTGGACACACGTAAGTATTAAAACATCATATTAATACTTTGAGACTAAATATTCCACACAGATTAGTAAATCATGGATACCTTACAGCTGAACAAGTGATTGACTAGTTTGCTTGCATAGATGAAGTTGGACTGCACCAGACGTGTGGCCACCGCATTTGCAAGTATTTATAGTTGATATTTAAGGTCTGTGTGTGATATTTAAGATACGAGTCAGGGTGTCTATCAGTTCATCGAATGTATCATTTCATCGAATTTCATTTCTTCGAACGCTATTTTCTGCTGAAACCGTTATGTTGTCAGGGTATCTTAAACATCTAACCTAACCTTACCTACGTAATGAATGTTTAAGATACCCTGAAAACATTATGGATTTAGCAGAAAATAGCGTTCGATGAAATGATACATGATGAAGTGAATCCGGTGAAGTGATGAGTTACCAACGCATCACGGGCACTGGTGCTGTTTGTGGGGTACGCTTGAAGGACTTGTTTATTTTCAGTTCGTCAATATCGACAAGATACTCGTATGACATAATTATATTATGGTACTTGACGACGCATTAGCCTAGTTGATATTGACCCTGCTTACGAAGCTAGCGGTCCCGGGTTCGATTCGAGGGTAGATTTGTCATTAAATATTGAGTGGACAACTCAAACTTGAGCACCTAATTACAAAAAGCAGGTTTTTTAAATCAAATCAAATCAAACCAAATCATTTATTGCATATCACATTACATAGGTTGATGGAATTGTAAGTAGGTATACATGTGACGCCCTGCAAGGGCACAGCAACATGAGAGGGTCAGCTTAACAATTATTCTCTTTGTTAACAATAGGTAAGTAATTTCCTGGCGATCTAGAGCTATCGGAGTACAAATTAACTATAAATATCTAGTATTGAAGTATTCATAAATTGTTTCCACTAATTAATTTTCAAAATAGTAGCAGTCTTTAACACGTCTTTATTTTTTATTTCACATCGACACCAAAAATATTTTTAAATTATCGGGTTTAAATTTAAAAAGCTCCATTGCGAATTCCCAATTATTTATTTATTTATTATTTATTTATTGATCATATAATTAACACTAACAGTCAAGCCATACATGTTAATCAAATCATGGAAAAACAATATTTACTAAAGAATTAAGTTAAACGTAATCAGAAATACTACGTAAGTACATTTATTGAACTGAGCTTGGTGTTACAATAGATTCTAGGTGACGGCTGGCTAAAGCAAGGAATTTAGGCTCAGAGTTGAAAAAAATGTCTACTGTGCTGTCGCTGTCCATAATGTCGTTGAGGAGTGTTAGCGCACGGTGCAGTGGGGAGTGCGAGAGAGCCCGCGTGCGCGCCGGCGGGACGGCGAACAGAGGCCGGCGACGCGGGCGAAGATGGGTTTTGGCTTATTATTTTTGATTGATTCTTTTTATTTTCAGAATAAAACCAGAAGCTTTAACATTTATAAATATATGTATATTTCACAAGACCTCAATCGCCTAAAACATTCTAAAATTGAAGACGTTGAAATTTCAATCCCTCCTGATGAATTCCAACTAAACGTACCAAGCTACTAAACCCGGCTAGCGTGTAAAAATACCTAATCATTAGTTCATTGAACCCAGCGAAACCCTCAATTAGACCCTTGAAAACTTCACCACGGATACGCGACTAATACTCAGCCAACTGTAAGCTGAGAGGTAATCCCTGAAGTCCCTGTGAGAAATGGGGAACTTGACTCTATATACAAGTCCTGGGTAAAACAAAAACTACATAAGTTGACAGTTTTTAGCTTGCTTTGCATTTTTAGCCCCGATTCGACCAAACTTTTTACACGGGGGTAAAGCTTACTCTGAGATTAGTAATGTCAAAATGCCATAGAAAACTGTCATTTTTTGACATTACTAATCTTAGAGTAAGCGTTTACCCCGGTATAAAAGTTTGGTCGAATCGGGCCTAAATGGCATGTGGAAGGCAAACGACACACAGGTCACCTTTAGGCGTAAACAAAATGCAAACGCTGCCAATTTTCTCTTTTCCATCGACTCGAAATATATGGAGTTGACATATATTTACTTCGGTTCACATCCATCCGGCATAACTTTTTTTGGCATAATCATCATTTCGCATACTGTTACAGTCTTTTGTTTCTGAAACCGTATACTTTTCACGATTGTTAAAAAATAAACCTAACCTAACCTAATGGGTCCTATGCAATGATATTTAAATAATCCTGAAAAGAATATGGTTTCCGAAAAAAATACAGTATGCCAAATGATTGTACCATTAAAAGTTATGCCAGATGAAGGGAACCCATTTATTTCATTTGTTACTTACAGTTAAAAACCATTGTATTACAAACCACATAAACGGTTTAAGCAATTTGTCATATCGTCACTTATCTAACACCGCTCACGCAAACGAAAATTATGACTAATCGTGAAGACATACCTATATACATACAGTCTAAACCAATAGAATATGTTGCAGACTACATTTACCTTGGCCATCTTATCTCAACAAAATCCAGTACAGAAAAGGAAATTGATCGCAGAGTGAAGAATACGTGGAACAAATACTGGGCTATGAAGGAAATTTTCAAAGGTCCCATACCAACAAGACTGAAAACAAAAGCCATGAACATCTGCCTAACGCCGGTCCTTACCTATGCATGCCAGACATGGTCTCTCAAAAAATCACTCTTAAATAAAATAAGAAGCTGTCAAAGAGGCATAGAACGAAGCTACATGAACATCAAATTGAAAGATAGAGTCAAATGTTCAATAATAAGGAAAAGAACAAAGGCGAGAGACGCGGTCAAACAGGCTCTGATACTGAAATGGAAATGGTCAGGACATATTCAGAGATCCATGGATGAAAGATGGTCACAAATTATCACAAATTGGTATCCAATAGATAAAAAACGAAGGAAAGGTAGACCATTTAAAAGATGGAGTGACGACATCGTACAAATAGCCGGTAACCTATGGACCAGACAGGCAAGGGATAGAGCTGCCTGGCACGGTTTGGAGGAGGCTTTTACCGCAAAAGGCGGCCCTTACTTCTAACAATACTAATCTAATACTTAAGTATAAAACTAACATCACTAACAAATAAATATCTAAGTATACACAATATAATGTAAGGGATAAAATAAAGCTAATAAATAAATAAATAAATAAATAAATCTAACACCGCTCAAGTAATTTTGAGTAACTTTCCAGGAAACCCAAAACACAAGGCCCACTACAGAGGCCAACCGACTTGCTTGCTGGCCTCTCTTTGGCTGTTGTGTCAAGAAAGTGATTGGTACATCGACGCGTAATGAGAAGCTCTATTCAATGACATTTAAATGTAAAAACCGCTTATTTTCGATTTTAGCGGTGTTGTATGCGACAATATGCTTACGTTAATTGTATACATTTTGTCACATTTGATAAAATTGCTAATTTAGCGTTAAAAATCTTGTCTGGAGAGCCTTTGATGGTAAGTAGGCTGTGAGGCCAATGGACGTTTGGAATTTCATGATTACTAACTCTGAGAACTAAGATGGCATGTGTTTGTACGAGTATTTCACCGACCATATTACAACACAATTCCAGAAAGCCGTGGTGGTTTGCCGTGTGGTTGCCGGGTTAGAAATACAGCCACTTCATGTCTTCCTGTGAATGTCGTTAGAGGCGACTAAGGAATTAGAGGCTGGTAGTCCTGTTAGGCGATAGGCTTGCAATCTGTCACTTGCACTGGCAAACATCTTAGCATGTTTGTGCAAAATGTGGTTACAGAATTGTAAAGAAGCCTTTTCAGATTTGTTGGTATTTCTATAGCTCTGCCTACCCCACTCTGGGAATGAAGGCGTGATGTTATGTATTTATTTATGTATTTCCAGAAAGTTATCATTCCAAACGCTTACTTTATAAAGTTCAAATTGCCGAAGATAAAAGTTATCCTTTAGTTTATTGGTACGGTTGCAAATACAACGTTAAAATAAGTATTGGGTCTGCCGCTGTGATATAAGACAAAATTATAGTATGTTTGAAAATAATTTTGAATTAAATTTTGTTTTGGCTTTGTAGAGATGAATGCTTGAAGTAAATATGATGACGGAAGTTTTTTTCACAATGTACTTGAGTGAGAAAAATGGTTAACTTCTTGATATACTGAATGATTTTAATTAAATACAAACCAAACTACCCTTTATCCGCTCTAATTACGCTTTCAAAATCAAATTTAAAAATATATTCTATCAGATAAAAATGAAGCTATTTTAAAATCTTCAGAAAAAATCTTACAAACCAACACAAATTTATCTTTTTCTAATAAAAGTTTAGGTTTGAGTCTAGACTGTTTTAAAGAGCTCAATATTAATAAAATCAAGACTATTTCAAAGAGACAACTACCCTACACAAAAAAATATTCACAACCTAGACGCTTTCAGCATTTGATTGGTTCTAACTCCAATGAGAGGGTGAAATAGATCCATCCTAATCGAGTCGTCAGGCAAATTGAGGAGTCGGCGGGATTTATAAAAGAGAAAACAGTTTTCAACTAGCCAATTGCAAATGGATCACCATGTATTGTGAATATATTGAACAAAGTGAAAAGGGTGTTCCAAAAACGTCATGTTATAGTTTTCTTCTTAAAAAGTACGCACCATTTTGCACTGAATTTGCTGCTTGTATTATTAATCATGATTTATTTATTGTGAAAATAAGTACAAATGCAATCATACTGGTTGTTAATAGTAGAGAGAACTATTCTGTTGATCAGTATACCTAAAGCTACATTGAAAATCATTATATTTCTTGCCTACTTAAATTAAAAAGGTCATGCAAAAGCCTATATAACTACGAGTAAGCCAGAACAAATTCAATTTAAACTTATTATTAGAAAGTAAGCCGTGCCAATAGTAAACTAACTCGATAAAACTGAAAAATATTCTCGAAGTATGATTTAGAAAACTTTTCTCATGTAAATTTACTTGTAATTTAATCGGGAAAACCGCAATAGAACAGAAAGCCATTTGAGGTTCTTAACAAATAATAATCTGCCTTGAGTGTTCTCGAATTTGATTCTCAATTAAACACAGATTGGGAGTAATAAAGAATATCGATCGTTGAAATTGGAACGTCACCCGAAAAGGATTGAATTTGGAAACGGTGCCGCGACCAGGACGCGTTATTGAACTAAAACCCAACCTATTTTGATCTTCGGTATTATGATAATTGATCTACACCGAGACTAAATAAATATTGTTTGTATCATATAAAAAAAAAGAAAACTGAAATTAATTTGGTAAAACAAGAAAATCATACATTACATCTGTGCTATCTAGTGATCGAAATACATTTTACGAGATCTATTAAGCCTATCTTAGCTTTTTGAAATAAAACCATTTAGGGTAATACGATACTTATTAGTTTAAATTATTCAAAATGTGTTAATGTTTTATTATTATAACCATAAAACTCTATTTAACTCATTTCCCACCACGTACAAAAAACACTCTATTTTTCTACAGTCTAAGTGCTTTTTATGAAACTTTTCCCCTGTACAATAATATGACGGTAAAGACTGTACATCACATTTCGTAGCACTGCTACAAAGGCGTAGCAATGCTACGGACAGCTATGCCGTAGCAAAAATGCACTAAAGTCGTGCCAAGAATCTAGCCGTTAGGAAACGTTAAATTATTTACAAAAAGCGTTAGCAATTTCAGTTTTAAAACTAAAAAGACACCCTTTATAACAACTTAGTAGCTGAAGACAAGTAAAACACGCTTTTAAACTAGACTATTTCTAATTCATGGTCGTTTTTCTTTCTCAGAAAATACCTTTAATATTTCTAAATACTTGGTCCGCTGTTAAAAGAAATCTAGCCCTGACGAACTCTTTGACATAGCGCTGTCCACTGTTATTCGAATACCGCCTTATCTATTATAAAAAAGCTTTCTTATAAACCCGCCAAGCTGAATTCAACTTCATAATTTAATGGTACGACCTAAAAAAGCCGCATAGTTACAATTGTCGTTAACACTCAATACTAAACTGATTTGGAATAAATTATATAAATCTATATTGCCATGTTCTGTCTGGGCTCTGGCCAATTTGTCTCGCAAATTGGGTCACTGTTGTGCGTTAAAAAAGTTCAACGAACTTATGCCAACAATGCCTTGAACACTTTTCAGTATCTATAAGGTTCAAATTTGAAGAGAAAAGTTGACGAAATAAGTTCTGAAGTAGCGACGTATAGAGATTGATTCGAAGCGCTTATCGGATTGTTGTTAAACAAATTAAAGCGTGTTCGCGCGAAGTTGCAGGTATCGCGCTACACGTGCACCCACTCCAAACCCGCAAGCGTCGCATCGCAACTGAAACGGTCCGAGCGAATCCGCTGCAGCGATATGCTTATTACACAAAATAGTCCAGTTATCCTTAATTAAATGTAATTATCATAGGTTAGTGTCTTTGTTCAGTGGAGACGGCCTTATCGACTGGGCGGCGCCACCGCCCGGCTTTCGTGTGGGGTCGGCCCCGCTCGGCTCTTTCCGCCGCCCTTCGTACTTCACTAGCAATTTAAGGGCCGCGTTGGCAGGCTCGGATGCCTCTGTAAAACGCACGCTTACATAACCGATGATGCTGATGAATGACTTTTTAATTTTTTTGGTTTGTTTAAGCCTGATACGCAAGCAACGCTCGTCTAGAGTAGTATCGTAAGAATTTCCCTTAGGCAACCCTTTGTAGGCCGGCTCGGCACATGGCAGCGCGCGGGCGCGGCGCGCGGGGCGCGGGGGGCAGTGTCCCGGGCCACCCCGCCTCAGTGGCGGGCTGCAGTGGCGACGGCGCGCGTGTCCGCGGATTCCGCTCCTCATTTCACCAGCGGCTTTACGGAGCGGCCAGCCCCGGCTCGGCGGCGACGCCGCGCTGCGACCGATGTAAAACGCGCCGTCCGCAAAATGTTCGCGTTTGTTTATATTAACACTAGTTGATGACTAGGAGCTGCTGGTATGTTAATGTGAGTATTTGCTCAAATACCGTACCTTTAAACTCCCTCTGCATTGCGACATCTTGAGCGTCTGGCGTGAGTTGTGGTCTTTATGGTGCGTTTGTGGTTGGCAGACGGACTGTGCGTGGCAAGTCGGTTCGGAGCGGCGCGGCGGCATGCGTCGGTAGCGCGGCGGCGCGGCCGAGCGGCGGGCGGGTTCGCGTGCGCTCTCGGCTATGTGCCTTTGCGCTACACTGTGAGTACCAAAACTACCCTCAAACTATTTAAAAATTAAACTTGAAATGTTGTACCACTTCTCTAGCTTAATATTTGTAATTGTTAAGCTACACTGTATACAACCGCCAATAACTTTTAACTTACTTTTAGAATGTTTGTCGGATTTAAACTGTGATGTTCTATAACATTGGCTATGTACCGTTAAGTGCACAAACAACGAATAATGCAGTGCAATATTTTTTGTGTGATATTCCAAAATATTCCTATATTTCATTTTCACTCATAGCGTTCTTTAAATTATACTGTAGAACGTAGAGATATTTTTCTTAATTGAAAATACAGTCACAGTGTTATTTATGTGTGCACAAGTACTTACACTAACGAAAAAAATATATTTATAAACAAATTTTGAGCTAACATCACTATAAGACCTAACTAAACACCTATATCAACAGTAACATCAGTACTTATATCTAATTCGACTTTACGCTCCACAACAAGTTTTAAAGTCACACTCGTTGCAATTTCGCGTTTACTACTAAAATATCAGACATTAATCACGCAACTGGTTAATTTGCTATATGTCAAAAAGCTTCACTAAAACAGTGCAATAATTATTTTCTTGGCACAAGCCTTACGTTTACTTTTGCCCCACGATCCTCAAATAACATAAGTAATCACTACTTCAATATTTGACAAAACTCAAACAACTGTAAATGTTGTATATTAATACCTAAAGTTATTAACGCAACGCTGTGAGTTAATAATGTCGGGTGGTGCAATAAATTTGCATCCACTTACCGCATGATTGAAGTTAGTCATAACAAAATGAAAGTTGACTTGAATTGCATTTATTAATTAAACTACTATTTGTACTCAAATATTTATCGTGAAATGTCGTCTCTCTAAACATTCTTAAAACTCACCCCAAATGCCATCTTTTTCTTATAATAGCAATAATATTTTGATCTTATATAAGATCCGAAGTTCTAATTGTAACAGCTTGCAATAAAAACAGGCATTATTTTAAATTTGTATCGTACTGTATCACGGGTGGCCAATTTGATAAAACCCAAGATCTACTAGTTGATTACACAGATATAATCAACTAATTCCGTCTTATGTATTTTTACACATTAATCATTCTTATTATATAAAACGTATGTATTTTTCAATGCTTGGCCGCAATTAGCCGAAATAATAGCTGCGAAGGATGCTCTATGATTATTATCTATTTTACTATACACTGTCATTTCATAGAAAGCTAGGTCTAACCTAACCTACGATAAAAGAACTCAGCAGAAATTAGCTTTCTATGAAATTAAAAGTCTCCGAAGTGATACGTTCTATGAAATGTGGGGTGAAACAAGGGGACACCGTATTATACTCGTGAGACCCGGTGTACTAGAGGTGGTACATTATCAAGGCGATTTAGTTTAAACTTTATTACAATGAATATAAAGTTCATTTTTATTTGTTTCACAAGTGAAAATGCTATTTAAGAGTAAAGGTAATTGATCTTTATTTCCTTGCCATTCGATTCAAATACCCACTAGCAAAAATCTCCGTTTGTTGTGTGCCTTCTCAATTTCATAACATAATTTAATAGTACGGTAGGCTTTATAAGTAGCTGAACAGTTTAGCGCTTTGTCACTTTATCGTCATGTTTGAACTGCTGCACTAATCAGACAAAGGATTTAAAGCGACAAGGTACAAAAGTGCGCATCTTATAAGGCCGACTGTACCGTGTAAAGTAGGTTTACTCCCTGGAGGCATGTTCTATGTTGAAGCGCAGGGATGTATGTTTTTAATAATTAAGTTTAAGTGACTTAGTTCACGTTTGTCGAGCATAAGTAAGGTCCCTAACGAATTGAACCCTTGGACCTCAGTCCTTAATTTTTAAAGTGATGCAGAGGTCAGGTTTGGTGTGTAAAGTTTCGTTTCACTATTCATACAAACGCCTACCGTTCTATTTATGTATCTAAAACAATAGACATTCATTCCGTGTGATTAAGTTATTTTACCACCGTCTAAAATAACCATAAAATTTATATTATGTTAATGATATGAACTTACTAAAACGCTATTAAATACTATAGATGCCGGTGCATTTAATATAAAACATCGCATGTAAGAACATCTGTGTAAAATTCCGTTTTGCACTTTAAAATCTGCGCCAACAATAGCGCCAATAATCGTATTTGTAAGTTAACTGAAAACATTTATTAATAAATTCAACAACGTTTCAAATAGCGTTTGAACCAATTTTAATAGGACAGTTATTTCGGAAAGGCAGCGTAGTAGAATCATATGGAATGAACGGTTTTCATTCTAAATTTAAAACTGATTTGAATTCCGAATCTACACTAGCGAGATAATGTAATGGTCTCTATCCTGTTATACACGGTACAGACATATTTAATAAAAAAGGTGGGCTGAGTCAAAAATAAAAGGACATTTCAAAAGTAATTTGGTTTTGCCGAATTGACTAGAGCTCATGTGTAAAGGGATTCCAGGGTAGATACCTACTGGGTTAAAACTGTATAGCCTTTGACGTGTTATGGTATCGTTTTTAAATCGGCAGCCATTACTGTCAAGTAAATAAGAGCTATCAAAACGTTGACAATACGGAAGCACATCAAAGGCTATATCGGTTTAGCCCAGTAGAATACAGGCCCGATACAAAATTTCACAAATGCGCAAAGAAATACGAATAATAACTAAAATTTAGAAAGATTTGAGATATAATAATTTATTTATTTATTCAGACATTTTTATCCATTGTATGACATAACTTACGCACTAAAATATGATATAAATAGATATAGATAGATATGAGATATCCATAAATGGAAAACAAAGGTTCGCGCTCATCGCACAAACTTTACCTTTACGTGGTGCAATTCAAACTCCGTCTCGACGTAGGTAGCATCACAAATGGTAGATTTTTTACGTGTAAAAGTGGCTGTGCGGCCTACTTACTGAATAAACAACTTTAATCTTTTTTATATTTTTTTTTAGTAAGTAAACGTATCACTTTTGCAATATTTACAAATTAACGTGATATTCTAGTTCAAAACAGCCACTGGTGAACATCCACCATGCATTAACTTTGCTGATTTTTTTTTAACTCATGCACGCAAGCATTTTTATTTTACGTCTTTCTCGGCGTAATTTAAATATAACAGCTTTGTTTCCTAAAAATGTAACAAATAATTTAGCGCAATTTACAGGTAACTATGCCAAATGACATCTTTGACAAAGAGTATCTGAGAAACCGCGGACAAGCGGACAATAATAATAATAATAATAAAATCGTTTATTAACCAAAAATACATTGAACATTTACAGAAACAATTGGTCCCACACTAGGCAATGCCTGTCCTGTGGTGATCAATTTCTAAGCATTGACTAAACAGTTAATCATCATCTGCGCAAGCGCTGTACAGATTTACTTAATTAAAACCAAATACTATAATATTAAATCTAAAGTAGGTATAGTGCGCGCGCGCGCGTGTGTGTGTGTGTGTGTGTGTGTGTGTGTGTGTGTGTGTGTGTGTGTGTGTGTGTGTGTGTGTGTGTGTGTGTGTTCGTGTGAGTGTGTGTGTGTGTGTGTGTCTGTGTGTGTGTGTGTGATACCCTACGCAATAGCCTTAATAACGTTTTCTGTTTGAGAGTAGTCTAGTTCATTTAACCATTTGAATATTTTAGACTTTGCTTCATTGATGGACAGTGTTTTAATGCTACAAGGCGAAACTATAAGCGTTCCTTATTAACTACGGAATCCTAAAATGCTTAACCAAGTACATTTTAGTTTGTTTGGTGGTAGGAGCTTGTTGGGTAGTTGCATCCGAATCGCTACTATCATCTTATCGTTTAACCTAGCCCGCAGCAATGTTCGCATTGTTGTGTTCCGATGAGAGGATAAGAAAACCGAAATTACTAACAGAGAGGCATTGCACCTTAGTCCTCAGGGCTAGCAACTTTGCGGTCTTAGGCTTAAGATTATAGTCTTGAGAATGCAATCGTTAGTAACTCAAAGAGACCAGATGCAAATAACTTTGGTCTCGTGTTGCACATACAATTTTTCACCTTAGCTGCTAGAAAATATAACTTTTACGGACAAAAAGACAACATGGTGAACATTAAACGACATCCCCAGCCGCCCGCGCGCCGCACCACGGCCACCTTTGTATTGTGAACCAAAAATATAAAGTTAATTCATCTCACGCTCGCAGCAAAATCGAATTGTGCTCACTGTCTTTAAACAGCAAAAAAGCCTTTTTGAGGTGCTTAGGTGAAAATAAATATATATTATTTCAATATACTTGTTCTTTATAAATAACAGCATCTTTATGTCTTACTTGAAGGTGTCTGCTGCATCGTAAAGATGCAATATTGATGCTATCTCGCATGCACCTCGCGTCCCTGGCAGCTGACCCGATGTAAATTTACTGCTTTATAGCCCTTTGCTCCTCGCATTCATTTTAAATGGACGAGAGTGTATTGGGGTGTAAGGTTGCCGGCTAACTTTTCGCTGTGCAACAAGTTTTGAAAAAGACGTCTGAGTTCGAGCAAAATTGGTTAGTCTTGGACATCAAACGTAAAGTAAAAGTAAAAATCAAATGCAATTTCAAATGTTACACTGTAGCTACAAAAAGACAAGTAGTCTACTTAATTCGCACCTTCGGTAGGACAAGGGCACAATTTTCCCTTTAGTCACATTGTACATTGTGCATAATAATAATAGTATGGTTCCCCGTGTGGTTGCCGGGTTAGAATAGTGCCACTCCATGTCTTCCCGTGGATGTCGTAAGAGGTGACTAAGGGAATAAGGGCTTGTAGTACTGTTAGGCGATGGGCTTGCAAACTGTCACTAATACACGGTAAACATCTTAGCCTGATTGTGCAAAATGTGGTTACAGAATTATCAACAAGTATTTTAGAGTTGTTGGTAATTCTGTAGCTCTGCCTACCCCATTCTGGGAATGAAGGCATGATTTTATGTATGTATGTAATAATAATATAATTAATTCAGCAAGCAATGTATCACACAAATCGCCAATTAAATTAAAGCATCTACATATTGGTCATGTCATGACTCATGAATTATTATGGTTTGCCATTTGTTTATTCGCCAATAAAAGTCAAAAATAAAGATCATTAATGCAGGCGTTTCACTCGCCTGAGATTGGTATTTATTTTCCACACATTTCGTCCTTGCACTTGGATACAGGTAGTACATTGACGACCGATGGACGCTCGCACACTTCGTACAATGCTCCTCAGACAAACTTTAAAAAATTAACTGCTTTTCAATAATAAAAGTTACCAACAAAATATCTTTCTCACATGATTTGTATGATCGTTAACTACGTCTGGATAAAACATATGCCCGTATGTAATTTACCCGCTGTATACAGTCCTCTTTTTATTTATACGAGTAAAATAATTGTAGCAATCTCATACAAAAGCTTAAAGGCAATAAAAATATACCTATTCAAACCTCCAATATAATTTCTTGCGCTAAATATCTTTCGAGTTCTTTCAATTTCTTACACAAAATGGGTATACATTATATTTTCCTTCTGTATACTTATTTTGCGAAAAGGCGTCATCTTTTAATGATGTGGTTCAAATGTTTTCGCCTTTCAAACTTGTGTGACTTCAAAAAAATTATATTTGGTTCAAGATGAATACGCGGGGAACATGTTTTTTAAGCATATTTATAATTATGACGAAAGACCGGATACAAATGTGTTTATTTCCATTGATGAATGCTTATTTTTTTTCTTTACAGAGACACGGACTTTTAAATCATAAAAGATAAAAAGAGATAAAAGTTGTTTATTCAGTAATTAGGTTGCACGGGCACTTTTACACGTCAATGTCGAACCATGTTATCTATGCTAGTAGTATGGCTAGCATAGGTTGTATTTTGTCTCTTTCACTACAGACAAAGACCGATAAACAAGTCGCCAGGAATATTTGCTAGCCACGTAGATGTAAAATTGCCCAGGAAAATCGCCGTTTTAAGTTTTGTTACTTTTCCATGCGTTGGTTAAATGATATTGTATTACTTTTTTCAACTTAATTACACTAAACACAGTAAGGTTTAAATTGCGGTCTAAATATCAATAGCATTCTCTGGTGGTGGTAGGACCCTGTGCAGGGTCCGTCCGGATCACTACCACCATCTTAGCCATTAACCACCCGGCAAGCCACAGTGTTCGCATTGTTGCGTTTGCCAGTGAAATTACTAGCATAGACAGCCATTCCATCGTAGTCCTCAGGGTTGGCAACGCATTTGAGGTATTAGGATTATAGTCTAAAGAATTCAAACGTCTATGGGTCTCAGATTTTTACCATCAGGTGGCCTGAGTGCTCGTGTGCCTTCTTAAAATAAAAAAGCGGCCAAGTGCGAGTCGGACTCGCCCATGAAGGGTTCCGTAGCAGCAAGTAACATAATATAAAAGTTCGTTGTAGCTTTGATCAATGTTTTTATGACGTATTAAAAAAAAACTACTTACTAGATCTCGTTCAAACCAATTTTCGGTGGAAGTTTGCATGGTAATGTACATCATATATTATTTTTACATTTATCATTCCCTTATTTTAGAAGTTACGGGGGGGGGGACACACATTTTTCCACTTTGGAAGCGTCTCTCGCGCAAACTATTCAGTTTAGAAAAAAATTATAATAGAAACCTCAATATCATTTTTGAATACCTATCCATAGATACCCCACACGTATGAGTTTGATGAAAAAAAAATTTTTGAGTTTCAGTTCTAAGTATGGGGAACCCCAAAAATTTATTGTTTTTTTTCTATTTTTGTATGAAAATCTTAATGCGGTTCACCGAATACATCTACTTACCAAGTTTCCACAGTATAGCTCTTATAGTTACGGAATAAAGTGGCTGTGACATACGGACGGACAGACGGACAGACATGACGAATCTATAAGGGTTCCGTTTTATGCCATTTGGCTACGGAACCCTAAAAAAAGACAATGAACCAGGGAGAAAACAGGAAATAAAACAGCTTTATTTTTATTTTTATGTGCAATTTATAAAATGACTTCGTGTGGTTATTAATAAAGTTGTGTATGTTTTTTGATGTATTTTTGTATTGTATTTAACAAAATTATTACCAAACATCGAAGTCATCACGGTCTATCAGCACGTATCTTTTTTCGTATTTATCACTTACCCCTATAATGCCAAGGCTGAGAAAAATCGTGACGAAGTGGATAACAGCCGGCCGTCAAATGAGAGCGTTGGGTCCTATCTCGCATATTGTTTAGTCAGCGTTTGGGATATTCCGCTGGCTAAGGAACAGGAAAATGTTTATTTTTGCCCGAAAGCAGTGGCAGGGTTAAGATGCTTGGGCTGAATACTGTAGTTGGAAAGGTTTAGTAAAAAAAGTAAAGGAGAGATATTTTATTAGTACATTACCATCGACTAATAAATATTCTTAATGCGTTTGTAATCACTACATCATCACTACATAGTATAAAACAAAGTCGCTTCCCGCTGTCTGTCCCTATGTATGCTTAAATCTTTAAAACTACGCAACGGATTTTGACGCGGTTTTTTTAAATAGATAGAGTGATTCAAGAGGAAGGTTTATATGTATCATAATTTAATCCGGAGCGAAGCGAGGGTGGGTCGCTAGTGATTTATAAAAGTATTATAGTATGACGGAGGTACTCTGTCTCGAAATATGAAAAAAGAGGCCAAGGCCTTTTATTCCTTTTTCACCTCAGCACCTCAAAAAGGTTGGTTTTTCTGTTGAAAGACAGTGAGCAAAATTCGATTTTGCTGCGAGCGTGAGACAAAGTAACCTGGGCCTCTATTCAGGTGCGTTAAAACGATATCGTCTTTGACACGTTTAAGAATCGTTTATGTCACAGTCGCCATTATTGTAAATGACATAAGAGTTATCAAAACGTTGACAATACGGAAACAGGTCAAAAACGATATCGTTTTAACGCAGTTGAATAGAGGCCCTGATAATTTTTGTTCACAATATAAAGGTGGTTGTGGTGCGGTGCGTGGACGGCTTGGGGATGTCGTTTTATTTTTACCATATAGTTTGTTTTTACGTTAAGGCTATATTTTCTCGCTGCCGAGGTGAATTCTAACCTAGAATGCTTCGTTGCTCGGGATTCAAAACCAACACTCGCAGCAAAAAAACAACTTTGCTTTCTTGTTGCACAAATAACTATTACTCCATTTTATTCAAGCCCATTTTTTTGCTATCATTATTTCGTGCTATTAGTATTTCAGACTCAGTGGTTCTAACCAAAGACTAGATTTGGTTTCACAGCCAAAACTTATTTAAAATATGACTTGAAACCGTTTCGCATCAATCGATTGTCATTTCCTTCCTTTGAATTTTATTATTATTAGATGTTTTATTGATGTTAGGTGTGTTGTAGTTAATAAGTGTATTTCTTTATTCTTTCTATTTTGCACCGGGTCTGGTTCTACGGCTAATTAAACTTGGTAAAACAAAATTGCTATTGACATGATATAATATTAATTTTATAAAACCATAATATAGAATATAATATGCCCTGCATTATTGTAACCTAAATATTTATAATGTTTTATTAAATTGCTGGCTAACGTAACACAAAACATCCGGCAAGAGCATGTCGGACCATGGTCTCATGGTCTCACGGTCATGGTCTCTGACCTTTAAGTACGATACTAAAAACATATAAAACTACCTCGAAAACCATTAAGAACAAATTTTCTTTCAAAATTATTTGGTGTTGTTTTAGATGATTTTAGGTAGGTATAAATACTTAAATCACTATTATCATAACAACCAATTAAGTCAACTTGGTCGTGAACATTTTCCTTTCCAATGCTTAAATTTAAGATATTTTGTAGTATTTTAGTACTTGTAGTTTGTGCTGTAGGGGACCCCGCTTGACTTACGGAACCCTGAAAATGAACATACACCATTTCCGTTCTCTTTTCCGGATCGGTGATTAAGCATCAGCAATAATAAACCCGCTGTTCGTCCATTACGCCCTATATCGCTTTACGTCCGGACACTTGACGACCCGTCATTCGGGGAATCGTAAAAGAAATAATCACTAGGCGTTTATGTGGCTCATTAAGAGGCTAACGTAAGCCTTAGGCTGCGAATATGCTGTTGGAACATTAAATTACATTGAAGCTTTGATACTGTCGCTTTATGTGCGCCGTGGTTGTTACGCTTCGATGTACTGCAAACGGGATGTCAATTTTTATTCTGTGTAAGGAGTATGACAAAAGTAGTAGGTTACAAAATTGAATAATAATTATATTGGTACAATATGGTTGTTTTTATTTATCTATTGTGTTAAAAGCAATATGGTTTATCCCATAAAAATAGAGGTCCAGTGATGGTGGCTTTTTTATTATTATTTATGGCATTGCGAAGGCAAACGAGCACACAGGCCACCTGATGTTAAGTGAAAACTGACCCATATACATTTGCAATCACAAGACTACAATCCTAAGACTGCAAATGTGTTGCCAACCCTGAGGACTAAGATGGAATGCCTCTATGCTAGTAATTTCACCGGCTGTCTGATCCCCAAACCGGAACAAAACAATGCGAACATTGCACACATGGCTGTCTTGATGTTGAAAACAAGATGGTATGGGATGCCTCTATGCTAGTAATTTCACCGGTTGTCTTATTCCCACACTGGAACGCAATGACGCAAACACTGCTCTTGGCGGTAGGTTAAAGGAATAAGACGGCCGAAGTGATCCGGACGGACTCTGCACGGGGTCCTGCGCTAAAACAACATTTCGATGAAATTAGCAGCAAAGAATCGATCTCTCAAGTCATCTTCGGTAAAATTTTATTATACTTTAGGAACCTACGAATTAAAATGCCCGCTTCTGATATTGACCGCACCGATATCTGAGTATACGTATAAACAAATGAAGAACCATTCTAAAGTGAACTTTTCCGTGTAAACATAAGATTTTATTTGGCTTGGTGATTCCGAATCCACCGGTCATGAAAGATTTCTAGTTAGCAAGTTCGGAGGGCCCGGGGTTGGAGGCAAGAGGAGTCCTTTATTTGAATATTTATTAAATCTCCTCCCTATCCCTCCCCTCTTTGGCTGTTGTGACGTATTTTTTTCCCATCTAGCCTTACAAGTTTCGGCCAAGCGATTCAACGTTATGGTTTTTTGGGTTCTGTAAGAATATTTTTGTTTTGATAGCCGGGGTTTTTAACGAGAAACGTTTTTATGTAGCATTTTCTTATACTTGGAAAAGACACTTGTCACTTTCAGATATGTTTAGAGACTTTAGGGTAAATTGTTGACAATGATTTTTACGTTAATGACCACAATTTTCCTTCTCTCGAGTGAGTAAAGGTAACGTACCGTTATCAAGAAAATTTATGTTGAATAGAACAGAGCTCATATTTAGTACTAAAATTTCCTAGTGACTTAACGGCACCAGTGCTCGACACTTTTATTAGCTGATAAGCACTAATAATCGACAGAAGCTTTTAATTCAGAGATCATAGGGTTATAAATTGAATGTTGCAAAGCAAATAAATTACTCTATTTTCTTCAACAAGAGTCAGTGTCATTGGTCCTTTGTCAGTACTGGTACCATTATGTTACGTTGGTGATTGAGGTTGACGTTTAACTCCGTATCGTAATGGAAAGATACTGAAAAATATATTTTTAAATATCAAAGTGTGATGTAGTAGTTAAAAGGTTTTTGCATGAGCGACAGATTCGGCTTAAATTTGTTTAGTGGTATCAAAATGTATGCGATTCCTAAAATCCAATAAAAACGTATAACAAAATTTTGAGATACAGACAAAATTATCATAATTCGCTTAGGAATAAATACCCATCCAATTCTGCATAAAACAAAAATGCAAATATTAATATTGTACCAGGCGCGCATCACCGCTAAAGTGGTCGACTAACACTACATTTTCAAATTCAGATATTCAATATCCGTTGAGCGGCGATGTAATATTCTGAGGCACTGTCATATTCTGTGCTAGCTACGAAATATGGTTCCATGACGAGGGTTCAATCGAACTAATAATGTGCTATGAGGTCCTGGTATTTTATAAAATTTGATACAACTTTGCTTCAGTAAAATTGCACTTTTCGAGATTGAAAACTATTTGGATTTCAATTATTGCACTCTGCATCATTTTTACTTGACATGACAAAGCGCAAATTTTAATCCCAAGCTCATTTTCAACTGTGTGCAACACTTTTGTTATCAGTTGTTTGTGAAGATTTATATTTCTTTTTAATTACCTACCAAAAATCCTTGTAACATATTTGCAGGATGATAATAAATAACACAATGTTATTTTTACTTTATTAATAGTAGATTATACACCGAGGGGATAAAGCACAGTTTTATGTCACGGGCGCGATATTGAATCCTGAACGTAACGAAGGACTCCAGATTTAACTCCCGAGCGCAGCGAGGGTGTTACGAGTTAATTCCCGAGCGAAGCGAGGGAATTAAGAAGAGTCCTGAGCGCAGTGAGGGGTTCAAGCGCGCCCAAGACGAAAACAGCTTTATCCCCGAGGAGTGTACTCTACTTTTCTCACCTTTTGCGAGACAATAAAAAAGCGAGTCTACTAAAAACAGCGTTTTATTATAGTAAATTAAAATTAAAAGTGAAAATTGATATTTGAGGCATTAGTCCAGTTGTGGAAAGACAATATTTATTTAAAACTTTGCAGTTATCACCAATGTATTTTATTGCAGCGTCTTACAATACTCGCGGCTTTTGTTTAATTTCAAATGTGTTCCATTCAGCTTGCCGTGGCCAGCTCGATTTTAGAAAATGTTCGATTTTCAAATTAGGTTCGACGCGGCGGTGGCGGCGGCGCCGCGCCCGGCCTTCGAGTATTAGTTGATCTTTTATTACGAAATTAGACTTTAAGGCCATTGTAATAAGAACTATGAAAAGTGAAAATATTACAACCCAGCGAGTTATAATGAGATTCAGTACAACATTACACCCCGGCTAAAGCCAAGGGCTTTAATGAGTTGGTTTGCGTAAGGTTTGCATGATATGTAATTTGGCATTGTCGAGCAGGTGGTGTGAAAATAATATTACATTTGTGTCGCATCAACTTTACGGCTTCAGGGGTTTATTTCTGCAATATTTTAACAGATCGACTTACAAAGCACATTTTGTCCTCGACCCTATTTTTTTTTTTTTTTTTTTTTGTTAAGGAGAAGGCACCCGAGCACTCAGGCCACCTGATGTTAAGTGGAACCTGAGACCCATAGACATTTGAATTGTCAAGACTATGATCCTAAGACCTCAAATGCATTGCCAACCCTGAGGACTAAGATGGAATGCCTGTATGCTAGTAATTTCACCGGTTGTTTTATCCCACACCGGAACACAACAATGTGAACACTGTTGCTTGGCGGGTGGTTAATGGATAATATGGTGGTAGCGATCCGGACGGACCCTGCACAAGGTCCTACCACCACTAATATTGCCCAAAATACAGCAGCACACTAATATTGCAGTTAGCCCAAAATAGTTGGTACTCAAAGAAATATTCAACAATTATTTACAATTTTGCGGAAGCGTCGATATAGCGCCTGTTCTCTAAAATAACAAGATAGAATAGATTTTTTCCGCTCAAAATAAAAATGGCTAGCGCATGAATGAAGTGACGGGTTAGCAATAGCTAACTCGATTACTGTAAGGTACGCCGAGGACGGCCGCTCTTGATGTCAATTAATATATGCAGATTGAGGTTGCACTTTCAAGTTATTTACAGGAACCTACTCCTACCACATACCTGACTGATATGATACTATCACTAAGACTCACTCGGACTAAATTAGTAATATTATATTATTCGAGTATTTTAGTAATCAAATGCGTGTGAGTCGCGAAAGTTTAATCGAATAAATAAGTAAATGATTTAGTCACGTAGATCCATTTTAATTTATTTAAAAATACACGCTACTCGACTAGATTAACAGCCTTGAGTCACAATTTCAAACTCATATTTTACTACGAAAATTCAATAATTACAAAGAAAAGTTTTAAAATTTGTAATTCGTATGCCTATACTGCAAAGTCTTCAAGTTTTTGCATCACTGATGGGCGACCTATCATTATCACATTTGTAAAAAAAAATATGCCTGGATTAAAAATCGTTTTATTCCTTACATCATTTCTTGTTAAAAATTACAAAAAGGCTAAATACCAATAAATAATTATCATTCGTCCACACTTCCACTTCCCAACTAGGACAAAGAAATCTCCTATACATCTTTAGTATCATTGATCTACAGCCACTTACATTTACACCTCAAACATATATTCTCACTTTCAAACCATTTACCAAATCCAAACGAAACTATCTAAATCAAATCCAATCAAACAATTGTTACTATTCGGAACCTTAACGTCATGCAAATAAAGTCGCAACGATTGTATCTAGTAACTTGTATAACAGATACAGGATGATCAATCAATCATACACCGAATATTGTGAGCTGGAATTAACTCCGGAAGAATCGTTGCCGATCCGAGTCGATCAGGAAGCGAGGGAATGAGCCGGCGCCGGGAAATCGTAAACCTACCACGGAAGCATCCATTCGATACAAGTTATCGATTATTTTAGCAATTAGTTTCTGTAATTTGTAAACAGCATGGGAGAAATTCTGCGGTAAACGAATAGGTTAGCCCAATAGGTCAATTACGTGAGTTTTTTGCGGCGTTTTTCATCAATGTAATGAGTCAAAACTTGGTGGGTTTTCTTCTTCTGCCCCATCTGAATCTAGCTAATTTCTGATGAAACCTTATTATTTTTAGGTTATCTTAAGCATGGTTACATAAGGTTAGATACTCCTGCACGTGGAAAATGCCTGTCGAAAGAATAAAATTTCGGCGAAAAAATGAAACATTCTTTGAAATGAGTGTTGGTGGTTCGAGAATAAACAGCCAACGTCATCGGATTCGGTCTCAGTCAACATAATATTGCATTATCAGTATATTTACGTTATTTAATATACATAGCCCAGTTTATATACGGAAACTGGTTCATAATTGTTTTGCGAGATTTTAACTAAATACTCGTATTGAACTACAAAAAAATAAACGTGAAGTTCAATAGAGGCTTCTAATAAAATAACATTGTTAAATATGACGTAACACATACAATGACATTATTCTTCTGGGACTCTATGTTTTGACTTATCTTGAATAGTAGAAATGAAATAAATAAAAAATTGCATGTGAATAAAAGCACGCAGTGATAATGTAGCTAAATTCTTATACAATCATTATTTTTAACTTTGGCTGCCATGTTTCTTTTGTATCTATTTTACTTCTCATTTCTCGTTTAGCATGAAATTTCTCAAAACCATCATACCTACAGCTTTAACAGAATAATTAGGGATTTAACTTAAACGAATAAGTAGTCTTTTATAAAAACAACATGCTTTATAATGTATGTATTCGACTATTAAAGGCAAGGGGTGAATAACATGAAGACAATATAAGTATCCTTTTGTTAGATGTTTGAATAAAAGAAAAAATCTCCCTTTCTTTTCTTTCTAATTTCCTGTACACCCTGTGATTTTTCACGATATCGTTAGTAGGTGTCATTATTGTTTTGCAGATATTTTTTTTTCTTTTCTCGTTTCGCGTGAAGGTACTCAAAATCATTATAATTACACCGTTAATACGGTTTATCGTTGTTTATTACTCGAAGCTCAAGCCTAGTGTATCTTTATTCGATATCACAAAGTTTAACACGGTGATAAACAATTACACGAGTAAAACGAGCTGGTCTCAGCTTTTTGCTCTTATCATTAACTAGCGACCCGCCCTCGCTTCGCTCCAGATTAAAGTATTATACATATAAACCTTCCTCTTCAATCACTCTATCTATTAAAAAAAAACCGCATCAAAATCCGTAGCGTAGTTTTAAAGATTTAAGCATACATAGGGATATAGGGACAGAAAAAGCGACTTTGTTTTATACTATGTAGTGATACGGCAGCGCTGGTTTTCAGTCAAACCCTTTCCTCAATGATGGCTTGTCAAGCAACGTTTAATCTATTTATTATATAGACCAGAGTTAGGATTCTACACGGTATTAACGATATCGTTTTTGACGTGTTTCCGTATTGTCAACGTTCTGATAACTCCTATGTCATTTACAATAATGGCGACTGTGACATTAATGATTCTAAAACACGTCAAGCTCGATATCGTTATAACGCAGCAGAATAGAGGCCCAGTGTAGTTGCCGGGTTAGAATAGCGCCACTCTATGTCTTCCCGGGGATGTCGTAAAAGGCGAGTAAGAGAATAAATGCTTGAAGTACTTTAGGCGATGGGCTTGCAACCTGTACACTGTTAAACAGTGGTTACAGAATTTATCAACAAGTTTATAGTTGTTGGTATTCTATAGCTCTGCCTACCCCACTCTGGGAATGAAGGCGTGACGTTTTGTAAGTATGTATATAATATATATAAAATGAATCCCTATTTCCCTCGGTCACGGCATCGTATGCGGCCAGACCTGTTTCGCTAATTCTTGTTTTGTTGTGTTTGTTACTGACAGGAGCAAATTGCAACAGAGTGAAGCCGCTGGCGAGTCGCAAGTATTAATACATTTTATTTTAAAACAAAATGCCTCGATACCGTATAGTCCACTTTTATTAAGTACATCTCTAGATTATTCATTACATGTGACATACTAAATAATTCCCTGACACATGTCTGACAACCACCCGACACGTGTACACGTGTTCACTAATTATACTAACGCGACGAATTGGTGGATTTACTCAGATGTAATAAATAATATCGCGTTCCTATTGTCTGTTAGCTTTGGCTCGATCTCTATTATTAATTCCATTAAATACTCATTTCTCCTCATTGTTGTTAATTGGTTTTTTTGTCTGATGCAGGGTGATTATATAGCCGTTTGACGAACCCATTTTTATCAAGAATTACAAAAAAAAATCGCTGAAATTCGCATTTAGGGATTACAAATCTTTAATTTGATAAGAACTATTATTACGAAGTAAAGTCAAATTTATCCAATAATTGAAGTCGTGGTCACCCTACTAATCGATTCGAAAGGCCAAAATAATGTGTATTTTTTAGAAGTTAAGCTAGACTAACCATGTAATTAATTTACATACATTTTGTGGTGGTAGGGTCCGTCCAGATCGCTACCACCATCTTATCCATTAACCTGCCACCAAGCAACAATGTTTGCATTGTTGTGTTCCGGTGTGGGGATAAGACAACCGGTGAAATTACTAGCATAGAGGCATGCCATCTTAGTCCTCAGGGTTGGCAACGCATTTGAGGTCTTAGGATTATAGTCTTGAGAATTAAAATGTCTATGGGTCTCAGATTCCACTTACCATCAGGTGGCCTGAGCGCTCGTGTGCCGTCTCCTTATCATAAAAAAATAAACACACCGTCATTCCCAAGTAGGGACAAGTCTAAAAAGACTCATTGATAATTTTGTAACCACATTTTGCACAAACTGGCTAAGACATCTACATAGTATATTAGTGACAGGTTGCAAGCCCATCGCCTAACAGAACTACAAGCCCTTATTCCCTTAGTCGCCTCTTACGACATCCACGGGAAGACATGGAGTAGCACTATTCTAACCCGGCAACCACACGGACAATAACAGTAATTATTCATACAATGGATCAACGTAACCAACTCGATTTGCAACTTGACTTCTAAAATACAGGACACAAATTGTCGGTGAAACTGTAATACTGCGTAACTAACCAATTCAATAAGTTGTAATGTTAACCTTACTGACTTAACTGTTAAGGTGTATTTTGCAACTTATTCAATTTGGTAGCTACGCGGTATTACAGTTTCAGCGACGAAATACAATACAAAATCAAGCAAAAAAAGACTCTTGGGCAATGGCATAAGCGCTTTGAAATTGCCTCCTAAAATATTTAACAGTCCGAAGACATTATTTTTTTCAACATCTCTTTTCAGGATACTCTTTGGAGAAGGATTTTTTATTATTAAAACACATGTTTACTTGAGGATATATAGCATCTAACTTCAAATATAGTCTATCATTCATTCCTTCAAATCAAGTTAGAACTTTATCCTAGCCGTATCAAGTTTCATTTTGCAATAACACGTTCTTTTATAAATGTCTTTTGAATATTCCTAGCGTTGGGTGTTTGACCAGACGCTCGTAAAATACGAAATGATAAACGCTAAAATACAAAAATGCACAGTAAATTTAAAAATAAAGTCCGATTAAGCGAATGGTTCCCTGGCAGACGACTTTTGATCACGTCAGGGTTAAATAAAACATTAGATTATTATGTATGTGAGGAGGGACATAATTATTTACTTGAAATTTTTGAAAATCAGTAATTGTGTCGTTATAAAAAAGGACTTAAAATGGTTTTCCCCTAAAATATGCCTTTATTTGCTTCCGAGAAACGTATTTGATTTTTCAAAATATTTTACGGAGGGGTGGCGAAAGAAATATCATAAAAAATACTTCCTGAATACGGTCGCATTCTTTTTAAAAAAAATATTTATTATAATTCAAATTCAGACCGGTAATATCTTTTAACTTTTATAAAGGGAAAGTTTGGATTGATAGATGTTTGTAACACAACCACGCCAAACGACTTAATGGATCTAAATGAAATTTGACATAGATAGATAACAGACTGCCTTTATTAGCACCTGGGCTACATATAATCCCAAAATGAATCACTGTTCCCGTGAGTTGGCAAAATTATGAATTGTATGCGGGCAGAGTCGCAGGCAGAAGCTACCATCTAACTAATAAGTGATTCAAAATGTAACTTGTGATGTTTGCAGTGAAAATTTCTACGCGGTGTAGCAGGGCTACGAGTGTACGTAGCAGTGCTACGCGTAACTAGCTGAATTTAGACAGGCCCTTCGCACCCCGCCGTCCACACTAATTAGCGAGATCCTACAAGTATGAATGAATACGAATTATGAGATAGAGGAGAAAGCACAGAGTTGGGTTCTTGTACTATTTATGTAATCTATGATCGATGGCTTTCTTATAGGTAAATATTTAGGTTCCTCAGTGGACGTTAGAAGGCACATACCTGAAAGGTAAGTGGAATCTGAGTACCAAAGACATTTGAATTCTCAAGGCTAAAATCTTAAGACTGCAATCCTAAGACTGTAGACTAAGATTCTAATAATTTCACCGGTTGTTTTATCCCCACACCGGAACACGGAAGTCCTAAAATAAAATTAAATGAAGTTAAACCAATGTTGAATACAGACTCGAAACTTTACTGTTAACCGGTATATTTAAAACTACCATATTGCTTATTGCAAACTACTAACTCAAAACAAATACCTATATTCCTTGCAGCGTATGTACGAGCTTTCACCAAACACTAATGAGCTTATAAGTTCCCGGATCAAACTTGCGAACAGCTTTTCACCGCCTTAAGCTTCACGCGGTATTAAGTTCGGTATTAACAGGTTGATGTTAATTTTTGGTGAGACCTTTTACCGTTAAGTATACTTTGTGAAGATTGGGCTTGGCGTTTAGAACATCCTGCATCTTGTGCAAGTTAATGGCTTCTAATAATTGACGACCCTGTACTCCTAAGATATCTATGAAAATTCCACCACGTCTTATTATGTTTTTATTTTGGTTGAGGTGTCGTATATCAATAAACTGTTTTTAATTTAATAATAATAAAAAAAAGTATTTTTTGAGACTTCTTAATCACCAATTCGTTGTATTTACTTAAAAATATGAATTGAAAACTATTGTATTGGTTTAGTTATTATTATACAAAAATAGCTCAAAATATAACCAATAATTTTTTTGAGCACCCTTTGTTCAATCGTTCAGTACTTAAATGTTGCTCTAAAGTTCTTATTCAGCAAGCCGTCGCCATTTTAAAGTTTCTTCCATCGACAACTTCAATCCTTAAAACTTCTTGTTCAATGTTGAACACTAATAATACCTTAAAACATCAAGTTTTCTATTCCGCCCCATTAATTATAGTAGCATTTGAAAGCACTGAATTCGGGTCATTTCGGTTACAAAATTACGTACAGCATGATCCGTTTTTACGGTTCCGTAGCCGTAGGAATAAATACAAGATGTACATATAAAAGAATAGGTCCTGCTACATAATTTGGTACTTAAAAAAGTTATTTTACTTTGTTTATCATTACTCATAATCACCATTCATGCGAAAATGTGCAGAACAACTAAAATAGACTATTGTACCACCCAAGAAACCGATGTAATAAAATCCAATGAACTTTGTTTGGTTAACGAAATGGCGTGTTTACTTAACAAACACCCATGACTACTGAACATACAAACAATTCGCTAATATAGTGAAGAGAAGTGAAAACGGGTCAGTTTGTACAGAATTTCCATAGAAAGTGACCCGTGTTCAGTGCTTCTGAGTGTAGTAGATATACAAACAATTGCTTCTCTCACAGGTTATTTAATCAACGTAATACGTAAATCATCTTTGATCTACTTGACAAAAACATATTGCTTTCGACATGTTTATTCGATTTATTCGCTTTTTGTACACTTTCGCAGAAAGTCGACGGAGCTCCGCCGCCGCGGAGCTCCTATTTCTGAGTGTTTTGGCCCTTTGGGCCAGCTGAAGATCCGACATAACCTAAAGCGGACTCATATTTATGATACTAAGGGGTACCTTGGGTCCGAAATAAAACATTTAAGTTAACGAGCTATTACGTGTGTTTTCATCATGGCAAGACCTGATTTTATATCTAATATTTTGTATGTTATCAAGTCAATAAGAGCCATTGTAATGTTGAAAATACGATAACGATGTCAAAAGCGATAATTATGGTTTTATCGAGTAGAAAAGAAAGTGTGAAAAAATAATTGAGCATACATAGAACCTTGTCATTGTAAATGTCATTGTCATTGTCGTGCTTGTCATTTGATATTTAGTTTGAAATATAATATGATAATGCATTAAAGTGCAGGAACTAAGCTGTATGCTGTACCATACCTTAGTTGTAGTGTTATTAGTCAAAATTTAATAAGGACTAAATTACATTAGTATAGAAAATAAACTAACCTACCTAATAATTAAATAAAACTACTTACCGCCTATTTCACAATCGTCAAGTAAAGCATATCTGTCAAATAAATTAATCCTTTTCCCTTTCTTACACTTGAAAATAGACAAAGTGAGAGCTATATTTATTGTAACAAAAAAAAGTTCAAGTGATTTATTTTGTAATGATTTATGTTTAAGGATCATTTAATAATATTATGGTGGATCCACCTGTATGTCAGTACAACGACCTAGAGTCGAGCATATCGCTGGGGACATGGTTATCTGTCAACATTACGATAGCTCTCATTTACTTGACAGTAATGGCTGCCAGATTAAAAACAATACTAATACTTACATTTATTTCAAAAGCAATATGATTTCACCATATATATATAATAGGGAAATACCAAGTAGAAAACCTAATTTGGCACAATAATGTACAAATAAATAAATAAATATCACGGGACAATCTCACACAAATTGACCTAGTCCCAAACTTAGCTCTAGGCTTGTGCTATGGGTACTAAACAACGTAAACATACTTATATAGAGAAATACATACTTAAATACATAGAAAACATCAAAGACTCAGGAACAAATATTCGCGCTCATCACACAAAAATCTGCCCTTACCGAGATTTGAACCCAGGACTTCTGGCTCCGGATGCAGGGTCAATCCCAACTAGGACACCGTGTCGTCGAATAGACCTTTTGATGGCTAATGCATGTTATTAGTAATAAGTTTTAGTTACTAAAACCTTTGTAAAACTATGCACTATTAACTTTTGGCACTAAATAAATGCTTCTTCATCTTGTCTTTTGTAATCTTCACATTAATATGAAGCAGTCCAAACCTGACGTTTATTCGACAGTAACAAGATTGATCACGACGTCACGACACTACAAGATAAATTGCATATTTGAAAGATACGAAATTGACGGAACTCATTAGTTTTGTCTTAACATTTATTATTCTAATGTATTGCTAGTCCTAAACATAACCTCTCGAGACCCAGTTTGCCATAAGGAGTACATAATCAACGCAATTTAGTTGAAACTATATTTTAATGAAAAAGGTTATATTTATTTATTTCAAATTTGAAAAATGCCATTTAAGAGCAAAGGTAATTGTACCTTGTTTCCTTGGAGGAAGATTCAAATTCCCACTAACAAAAATCTCCCTGTTTGTAGTAAGGTGGTGAATATTAATTCGACGGACAAACGTTGTACTGTTTTTGTTGTTAACTATGTATAGTTATTTAGAACCCGAGTTAGGGATGGTTCAGCTTTATAAGTAGCTACACACTTTAGTACTTTGTCACTTTAAAATTATCATTATACTGCGGCACTAATCAGCAGGGCTCGGATTTTTCATCGCACGGTCAGATGAAAGAAAGTTATGGAGTCGATATTAAAATAAAAACTTAAGTCATATTCATACTCATTGATATTCTTAGTCCCTCATATTTCGACTTAAGACGTGTCATTTATTTATATTTGCAATCGGTGCTCTCGGCGTGAATTATTAAGTGAACATTCTATTATGTCCGATGTGTAAGTTTGGGCCGTTTAGTACTGGGTTGAGCCTTACAAGGATCTAAAATACGATTATGAAGAATGTGTTGTGACGTATCTTGTGGAGTAGACTTTACACAACTACAACACAAATTTATCTTAAAGCATGTCTCTCCACCAAAGTAAATCTCATAATCTTATAATGTAATCTTTTGGTGTTATTTAAATGAATGAGTATGAGTATGAATATGACTAAAATGTTAATTTTAATATCGACTCCATAGTTTTCTTTGATCTTACCGTGCGATGAGAAGTCCGAGCCCTGGTAATCAGTCAAAGGCGTTAAAGCGACAAGGTACAAGTGAGCAGCTACTTACAAGGCTGACGGTACGAGTAAATTTACTCCTAACCTGTCCCATATTTTACCTATTTTCTTACTTAATAGCCAAAAGGCTTACATTCCAACAAACCATAGGGTTGTTTGCTAACGCCGGAATAATTAAGGGACTGTGACAGCCCTCGCGGCGGAAGTAAACAAAATTATTTGATTATTACATTTGCTTGGTTTGATTCACAAAAGCGAACCCTGTTACATTCACAAAAGTACGATTTTAGCAGAACACGGGGAATAATCGGGATTATAATTATTGTTATTTGGAAAGGAATGTGGTTTTGACATCTGTGTGTACGCACTGTTTTATTTAAAAAAATCGCGCGTGATTTAGAATGCTTGCTGTAAAAGCGGCGACCTTATGTACACATGCAAGGCGGTTATATTATGCTTTGACAAACAATATTAAATGTGCCCCTTTTATGTAGGTAAGGCACATTGTGTCGCAAAATACGCAAAATATGAGAAATCAATTTGTACTGTAATCTGAGTAAACATTTAGTTTTATTATATAATAAATACAAAAAAAAATGTAGATAGATAAAAGTCTGAAATAGCAACTTTTATCCCGGAAATAGGAAAGGTTTAGTGGTTATAGCGATACACGATCTGTACGCGGAGTCGCGGGCAACAACTACTATTTATAAACGAAAGTTAATGCGGCTCGGATCGTTTCGCTTAATTTATTAGTCATTTTCAGGGGTCGGAATAGGCAGTGCCTATTTGCCTAAACTTCGCGGGAGGACGTAACTAAGAGTGGTTACAACCACCAAAAATTAAATGTATACAATTTTACATGATCATCAATAACAAAAACATCATCAATATCATAATTTCAATCATAATTACGATGATGTTGATAATAGTAGTAATTATGATATTGATGATTCAGATTGAAATATGTTTTTGTTATTGATGATCATGTAAAAATATTTACAACTAGCTTCCGCCCGCGACTCCGTACGCGTATAAATCAGTTCCCGAGGGAATAGCGATATGAAAGGTAGCCTATGTGTTAATCCAAGGTATAAGCTGTTTTTGTTCCAAAATTCACCTAAATCCGTCCAGTAGTTTTTGCGTGAAAGAGTAACAAACATCCATACTTACAAACTTTTGCGTTTATAATATTAGTAGGTTAAATGTTTTTAACATGTGATATTGAGTTTTAGTATCCATTTCTACATTTATGTATTATTTAAATAAC
This sequence comes from Acleris holmiana, assembly GCA_949316455.1. Lineage (NCBI taxonomy): Eukaryota > Metazoa > Arthropoda > Insecta > Lepidoptera > Tortricidae > Acleris > Acleris holmiana. The sequence continues at coordinate 17,266,856 of OX438775.1, forward strand.
CCGGAAATCCCGCATACAATAAAAATAAATCATTGTTTTTGGTGGTTGTAACCATTCTTAGTTACGTCCTTCCGCGAAGTTTAGGCAAATAGCCACTGCCTATTCCGACCCCTGGTCATTTTTCAATAACTGCCAGTATCTTTGACACTACAGGGCCTTTTTCAGATATTTTAATGGTCCTATCTAGTTTTTTTTCATTAGATTTTAATTCTTAATTGATTATTTTAATTTGGTTTTAAGTACTTATTAATTTTAATGTATTTTGTTTTCTTTGAAATAAAAACATTACAATACGTTAAAAAAATCAACCTGTATCACATAATTGATGACACTTCTTAAAGCCTGTGTTCGTTACACAGAAATAATTTTGGAATTACGAACAAAACATCGGTTAACCTGCACATTTGAGCAGCTGAGCGACTGCTCCTAAAGAGGTCGAAGTGTATCTTTAAGATAAGATAAAATCCTGCACTTCAAATGTATACAGGGCGAAATAATTTAAAATTGTGTCATCAATTAAACGACTATCATTTATCAGTTAAGTATTAGTATAAATATCACACGCATTGTTCAATACAGTATCAACATTAATCCTATATACAGGTTGTTCTTTGTTTTCGACCCGACCCAATATGTGCTCACTCGTGACGAGGACTGATATGTGCCATATTTTTGCTTCGTTTTAAACGTGAATTTTAACACGTGTATTATCGTGAAAGCCGCCATTATCTCTGTGACCTTTCTGCCATTTCGGTCAGACAGAGGGCAAATATTCCAATATTTATATCCAACGATGTATTGAATATGTATCGCTAATGTCTGTTATTAATGCGTGAATGTTTTGAAATAAAGTTATATTTAGGTACGTACATACATAACATCATGCCTTCATTCCCAGAGTGGCAGAGCTACAGAAATACCAACACCTCTTTAAAGACAATGATAACGGACTCATTTCTCTGATAAGTCCATGGGAGTATGTATAAAAACTCGACACTGGCAAAAAACACCACACGATAGACACACGAAACACGAGTGTAAGTATTAATAAAAAAATGAATTACAAATACAATATAATTTATACTTACCTACTTACACAACTTAAATGCAACTTGTATTAATTAAACTGCATCGACCATTATATTTCAGTGTAATACTTATAGTACATGACCTTTATTTAGACCTTTTCTAAACGCCCTTGTCCGTCCATCCAAACATCACAATTGTAAAGAAAAAGCGAGATCGAGGCAAATTTTCTGCTCAATAGGCCACGATTGTGTCCTGAATCATGTATTTGTCGACACCGACGCTTTGTTGTGTCGCTTTGATCGCTGGGTTCCCAATCTTTGGCAACATCAGAATATGCAAAATGGCTTCAGATTATTTTATTATTAAAGCTGTTTATGAAAAGAGTCATTGATATAGAAAACGAAAGCAATTTCAAAGAGATAATTGGAGAGGTAAAAAACATTGATTATTAAACCAACAGTGTTATGTAACAATTGGTCATTCTACTTTTAAGCGCAGGTCGATTTTTTGACAAGTGCTCTTCAAATAATATTTTTATAAAAACGCTAAAGTGCTCGGTTTCGTAATTGAATATTGAAATAGTTACACAACTTGGCTAACATTTAAAATTATCACTACATTTAAAAAGTCACTATAATTAACTTTAAAGTAGGTAACATAGTGGTCACGCATGTCCCTGCCATTTGTATGGAAAAAGTGTATTTACCGCTGTGTTACCAACTTTTACTGATAAAATATCAATAAATTTAAAGTGTTTTGTTTTGAACTATTAAATTTAGTTGTTCCTGTTTCAATATAAGTCAAATTTACGTGAAAAACATGTCTAAAAATGCCTTTAATTTCACCAATGATTATTATGCGCTAAAAAGTAGAATGACCCCATAATAATATAATCCAAAAAATCAAGTCAAAAGGTGTCAGACTTGGACGGTTGCTTAAAAATGCCAGCACTTTTTAATAATTTGTATCTTTTAAAATGACTTCGGGGGAGTTTTTGGCAAGTTGTACGGAGAGAACATTAATGTTTATCGATGTTATCGATATTATCAATGCAAATACCTTATTATTTTATTAACTCTTTATAGGTATCTAATATGACGTGTTGAAACTGGCAGGTGAGTATATAAACGTAAATCAGTAGGTATTTCATATTTTCTCTTTTATTATATCACAGGGTAGGCCAAGAGCACTCAGGCCACCTATAACGTTAAGCGGCCTCACATCGATGAGTAATCTTTTCTCAAGTTATAAAAAAAAATGAATATTTATTTAATAAAAACAAAAATTTAAAAAAACCTATCGATTTGTCGATAACATCGATAAACAGTGGTGTTCTCTCCCTACAACTTGTCAAAACTTTCCTTCGAAAATCCGGGCCCTACTAATTATTTAACACAGTTTTAAACCAGAAAAAATAATTTGTAAACTATCAAAAACTGGTACTGTTTTAACCTTTTCAACGCTATGTCAAAAACAAAACTTGAGGGATTATCAACTTTGCCACATACATGCCTAAGTCTGCTTTGCGCTGTCAACCTTGACGGAAATATCCGTCAATGGCGTTGAATAGGTTAAACATTCTAGCAATTATCAGTTAATATAAACAATCTCTTTATATCCACTAAGCCTACCGATTCCAATTATACAAGTCCTCGAGGCATGATAACAGGTTTTTTTAAACCCCACCGTTTGCGCAGGCAACCCACGGTCGAACCAAGTTCCGAATTACGCAATGTTTATAAGGTTCCTTTCAATTTAGGTGTTTAAAAAGTTTCCACAGGTAGACCACATTTTGTGGAACACCCTGTTTGGGAAACTTCCCTCGGTTTCATTTTGAAGTACACTTCCAAAAATAAAGTAGCAATTTACTTTTGCTTTGAACATTCTTTGATGAAATCTAAATTAAAGCGTTCATTTTTTGTCTAAAATATGGTTAAAATATTAGGGTTTGAAAAATTATTTATGTAAATTCATACCTGGGTCATACACACCCTTAAAAATAAAAGTTGTCTCTCCTGTGGTCAATAGTAGAGCACACGCTCAAGCATACTCGTATAAGTTATGTTTTTATATGATAGGTCTAAAGCAGTCCTGACGGAGTTTTTGCGGGAATGTGCTTAGCCAGAAAATTTGGCCTTAAAAACGTTAACTTTTGGTGTGTCCACAGGAAAGACGGTAACCTAAATCTGTATATGACCCACCTTTAAGATTTTCAAATTCAGTAGAAATGGTCGTTACGATTTTTTTGATAATACACTTACAGCAAGGAAAAACCGCTCTGAGTTAGATGAACACAGCCAACAATACTTATTCATAATTTATTTAACATAATTATCTGAAAATAAATATTTTTCGTAAGCTGATATTAACTTTGGACAGCGCACCTTGTGGAATTATTCCATAATTACATAGAAATTCAGGAGTTTTCTTAAAAACGTTTTCGTTCAAGGAAAATTCCTTTAATTCCTTGTGTCAATAAAAACATTGCTGGCTTCTAACAATTAATTATCTTAGAAGTATTCGGTGATGGTATAAAAATTAAGTATTTTACTGTGTTTTTTCTCATTGAAATGATATGAAGAAAAATTAAAACTTATGAAAGTAGTTTACTATTGACAATTATGATCCCTAGAATACCATGAAATTATAGAAAAGTTCCTGTTATTTTACCAAAAAACGTTTCGCAAACTGTATGCTTTCACAAACATAATATTATCATTGGACAAGCCCCTTTTTTTACGAAACTGTAAATGATTTCAGGATATATTTCAAGACTATCGCGCAGTATAGGTTAGGTTAGGTTAGTTTTATAAAAATCCTGATTATTTACAGTTTTGGAAAAAGAGCTGTTTGCCAAATGACATGTTTGTGAAATCAATCAGTTTATGCAACGTTTTTTTTGTAACATATTTTAGAAACCCAAATTGACAAATTATTTTTCAAGTTTAGTAATAAACGTTGTTAGAACTTTATTTTAACCTAAATGAACCGATTTAATCCACGAGTTTTTATTAGGTACTGAATATAAACACTAAACGGCGCTTGATTATTGTGCGTGACGTGCCTCTGGGTTAACCGGTTTTTATATCTCGAAACCGGTTAATTCGAAAATAACTTTATATAAAGGTTCCTCGAAAAACCGGTTTATGCGAATGAAACCGAAATGAAAAGGTTTTGCGTCAAGTACATAATGACTGAAAATTTTACCGATATCCGAGCCCAGCAAAAGACATAGTTTTAGTACTTGTAGGTATGCCAATTTATTTTTGCTGCGAATGTCAATACTCTGCCACATAATACAATCATAAAAAATACCCAGAAATAGCAATACAAAACATTTCCTGCTATTACAGTAATACTGCAATATTAATCTTTGCCAATATATAATCCGCCTGTAAACCCAACCCCCTATTTTTAAAACTAAACGCAGTTCAATCTTGCCGTCAGCTCACCACTTACACTGTACGCTCCCCCCTCCACCCCCCGGGCAATGGGGGGAGGAAATGGCTACAATAAACCGAGGGGGAGAATTCTGTTTCACGGAGCTTTCGTGTGTGCTTGGAAGCTAACGTAATGAAGAGCTTTAATTTTAAGGTATGTGCTTTTAAGTTTGGGAGGCAAGTTTAGTGTATGCATTTGAATTAAAGACAATCATTGTATTAACTAAAAAACTAGCGCAATAATTATTAACAACAGCAATATTAGGATTAAAAATATGGTCTATATAGAGGGAAAAATCACAAAGTAAGATGGACTTTTTAATGCACCTACCTATATTCTGATTTCTGTTTCACCTTAGGGTTGACCGAGTTCGCCTTTGGTACACTATTTTCATTTTGTGCAATAAAGTATTTAAATAAATAAATAAACAAAGTACGTCCTAACTTACTAATAATTTAGTGAGTTTCTCCTCTACGTACTTACTGCCGTAATATCAAAGAAGACGGCGGCATAACAATAGTATAAGCAATTTAAATTGAATATACCTAGTTCCTAATAGAGTATAGAAAACTTTGACTATTGCACTTAGTACAGTCGAAGTCATAAATATGTTTACACTTCAGTACCTCATCACTTTTATTCACTGAGTCAATTTCATATATTATATATAAAATTGTCTCGGTGAATTAAAGTGGCAAGGTACTAAAGTGTAAACATACATTTATGACTTTTATTGTACCAATTTCACCATACGATGTTTACCACTTATCAGACGATAAGAGCGTTAACAGTTGTCAAAATGTATGAACTAACAGTCGATTGACATTGATTATATTTAACATCGTAAGGTGAAATTGGTACATAGCCGTCTTATTTGGTATTACGCCAGAATAGACTATAAATTAAATATAGTCACCGACAAAAAACTTGTCCATCCGCCATTGTTCTTGTAAGTTCAAAAACACTTAACTAATTTTACTGTAAATTGTAGTGTTTCATTGCCTATTAACTTAGGTCCAAAATAAACACTTAATATTCTTTTTTTTAGGTTGTATCTCTTTCCAAACGAAGTTAAGAGATCCATAAATTTGAGTGTCCTACAAAACACAATAATTCAGTGAAAAAAGCAAGTCATGGATGTGTTCCATGTGTTGAAATATTTGTTTCTCTATATAAGTATTTATATCGTTGCTTAATACACATAGTACAAGCTTGGAGCTTAATTTGGGACTAGGTTAATTTGTGTGATTTTGACCCCTGATATTCTGATTCTATTAAGAAACTACTGTACTGTTATTTATTGTAAATCCAACTGATATACTGGTTTACCTAAAATTATTCAACTCTAAATGTAACGTATCTCTTTCATACAAGAATAACAAGAGAGGGACGCACAAAAGCGGGTTTAGCTAGCGGGCAAGTAAACAATTCCAACCTAGTTCCAACGTTATAACTAGTCGTAAAACAATTCCTCGGCCTCCCCTCGCAGTAACTGAGAAAAAATAGAAAACAGAAAAAAGAAAACAATCCCTCATTTATTTACGAGAACAGCCTTTAAGGCTTGCCGGGGACCATTAGCTAGGACTACTCCTATCTCTTTTCGCCCTTTGTTCTGGCATAAAGCCATCCCTGTCAGATTTTCCAGTCCTATATTCTTTAGTTGCAACACTTAAACTTTTCGTTGCGAGAATGTCTCGATGGGATCCAGTGCCCAATTGAACTACGTGTATTTAAAGTTACTATTGTCCAACAAAACCTGATTTAACTCTTTTAGAATAGGTTGCTTTTGCAATGGAGGTTCTATAGCAGTTGTGACCTTTTTTAAGGAGGGTAGATTACTCTGTATTTATGTTAATTGTTTTAAATTAGGACAAAGGGTTGGGTGCGATTTGGAGCGGGTCGTGTGAGAGCAACGATTTTATTTAATAAAAGAAGGTTTAGGTAAAGTTGATGGTTCGTACGAAGTGCTTGGTAAAGAGATTTATAATTTTTAATGTACGTAACAAAATAAAAACTTCGAGAGCATCGCTTTGTACAGCAGCGAGACTAAGGACTATAACGCACGAGATATAAAAAACGATTGGAAGCATTTTCAACTGTGTGTGGGCAGAAAAGAAAACCGAATGCGTTGCCAACCCTGAGGTCTAAGATGGAATGCCTACCTAATGCCTTATACTAGTAATTTAAACACTGTTGCTTGGCGGGTGGTTAATGGATAAGATGGTGGAAGCGATCCGGACAGACCCTGCACAGGGTCCTACCACCACTAAAATCTAATTCTTTGATTATTATAATAGTATTTATGTTTGACAATCTCAATGTAAATTCGTATTTTTTGACATCCAATGCAATTTATATTGTAATAATACATTGATGAATAAATAAACTAAACTTAACTATTCAGAAACTATCATAATGTATGGGATTGACACAAGCGTTCGACGCGACCATTGGCCATCTTACGGTAATCCTACATTTTCTTTATGTCACATTATTAATTATTATTAATAAATTACAATTATTATAAATTAGCCTGACATAGTGTCCCACTCACTGCTTAACAAAGGCCTCCTTCCTTGATTTCCACATCACTCCCTCTGTGGTAATCTTCGGCCAATCCTTCTGAAAAGCATCCAAGTCATCCCACCATCTCCATGTCACATAATATATCACATCATTAGAATTATAGTGACCTAACACATATATTTTGATTTTCGACTTAGGTCTCTATAATACTAAATTTACGACTCGAAATCGAAAGCTGAAAATGTTTGAATGGGGTCACTACAATTCTAAATGTGCGAAAATAATTCGCCAAAAAGTCTTTGAAATATACGTTTTGAAGTTACACTGGCACAATGGTGAACCCGTCTCGACGGCTTGGATCAAAGCAAGAAAGAGTGCGAGTGTCGGGTAAAAAGGAACCGACGAGGGTCCTGAGATAAGGCGGGGTTTTGTTCGTATCCATCATTTTAAACTAATTTTACCGTTCCATGTGATACACGTGATGGTTATGGGAGAAGGGATGGTAATGGATATTTGGGAGATATGCTTTAGGGTTTCATCGTAGAAGTGTACCAATGTAAATGTTTAAGGTTTCTATTGAAATTGAGTTATTTTTTTGTAAGGGCCTTGGCCCCTTGCACATTGCAAATGAAAACTATCGAGTTATAAGGTTTTTTTTAAAAATTCATTTCACCTGTATTATGTACCTGTGTAAGTTATTATTTTTCCCATTTGGTAGCGCCATTTGTATTTGTTAACATATAATTAAGTCATCGATTTGTAGACTAAAACTATTAGCATTGGCTGGTTACTCTGTTGTTTGATCACGAAGTCAGGGCTGTGCAGGGTCCGTCCGGATCGCTACCAACATCTTATCAATTAACCAACCGCCAAGCAACAGTGTTCGTATTTTTGTGTTCCGGCGTGGGAATAAGACAACCGGTGAAATTACTAGCATCGCTCAACACTAATTCCAAGTTACGAGTATATCCCTTATTGCGTCTAATCCTGCTGCTCCGGTTTCCATTTGTCTCTATGTCCAGCCAATAGCCGGATATAACCGGATAAAATAAATCTTAAGGCTAACGTCTTCGATAGTTCTGTAAGAAGGTAATTACGGTTGAATCTACGTCTTGGTGGATTTCGTGGGTCCTGAAGGAATAACCGTTGCGAGATTTGTTCGGCTTGGATTAGGAAGTTTAAGTGGATCGGTTTTGTTTCTTTTGTTTTTTTGGAGAAAAGCGAGTTGGTTTTGTAAAAATGTTAATAATATTCGTATTTCATGTCGAATTATGCATGTATTTGGGTGGATCTCTAAAATATTGTTGCAATTATTAAGTCCTTAATTACGTTAAGATTTAATTGAGACTATGTTAACTTTCTTCCGTTGCGTGAAAGTTAGTCATGCAATCATATGGTTAATTTTCGTCTCACAATGGACAAAAACTATTTAATTGAGCTTTGTACTTACAAACTATGTACTAATAATATCTTTGAGATTCACCCATTTATTAATTAATGCAGTTTCTGTATTTATATTAATATAAAATACTAGCTGTTCCCGCGACTCCGTTTGTGTAGGAGTCGTTTATTGGCCTAGTCTTTGTCCTATTCCGGGACGTATCCGTGTGCAAAATTTAATCCCGATCCGTTCAGTGGTTGAAGCGAGATTGATTAACAGACGTCCAAACATTATAACCGGTAGTCAGAATACCGGTAACGATCCCTGGTTACAACACGTAGTAAAATACCTCGAAAAACTTTCTAACGTGTTTAATGAATACGAAATCGAGGAGTAAGTTATTCTTACAAATCCAATTTGTACAATTTGTTTATGAATTTTACATCAAATATTTTCATGAATAACTTACAATCTCATTAAAATGTGAAATTGAATAATAATGCAGTGTGTACACGTCGTACCTAGCATGAACTTTTCTCAACGTTTTCTAAAACGTTTAATTAAAATAGGTACAATTTTAAATCAAACGTTTTGTTCTGTAAACTGACCTCGTTTTCAGAATATCTTAAGTGAAGCGATGCTTAAATCGCGTAGCTGTCAAAAATAATCCATACAAATGTAGCTCCGGGCGATAACGTTTCTCACCCCCTAAATCTAATCCGATTTCCACGATTTTGGAATATCTTATAGACATTATGAAAAACTAGGTCTGTACAGAACGCTTTTGTTTTTTTTTTCTTTCTAATGAATATTTTGGTGGAGGGAAAACGTACAAACCTAGTTTTAATATTTAAAACATATTCATAAATCGTGAAAGTCAGACAACGCTTAAGGGGAGAAAAACGTTATCGCATTTTGTATAGTTTTTTTTTTAACTTCACAGTCCTTTCAATAATTACGATGGTTAGGTTAGACTTGTGACGATCAAAAAAAAACTCATGCGCCGAGAAATGTCTTTCGGTAAAATGAAAGTTCTGCGGAATGAAATAATACGTTTGATGAAAGGTACATACGCGTACATACATAAAATTACGCCTTCATTACCAAAGTAGGGCAGGCAGAGCTAGAAAAATACCAACAACTCTTCTATAACCACATTTTGCACAACCAGGCTTAGATGTTTACCAGTGTAATAATGACAGGTTGCAAGCCCATCGCCTAACAGTACTACAAGCCCTTATTCCCTTAATCGCCTCTTACGACATCCACGGGAAGACATCATCATATCAGCCGAAAGACGTCCACTGCTGGACATAGGCCTCCCCCAAGGCTCTCCATTCAGACCGGTCCTGTGCTTTTCGCATCCACCGCGTTCCCGCGATTTTTACAAGGTCGTCGCTCCATCTTGTTGGAGGCCTACCTACAGCTCGTCTCCCGGTCCGTGGACGCCACTCAAGAACCTTCTGACTCCATCGGTCATCAGTCCTGCGAGCAATGTGCCCCGCCCACTGCCACTTAAGTTTAGCTATTCTTCGGGCTATGTCGGTAACCTTAGTTCTACTGCGGATATCATCATTTCTGATTCTATCACGCAGAGAAACCCCGAGCATAGCTCTCTCCATAGCCCTCTGAGTGACTTTGAGCTTCCTTATAAGGCCCATTGTTAGCGCCCACGTCTCGGATCCGTAAGTCATCACTGGCAACACACACTGGTCAAAGACTTTTGACTTCAAACACTGCGGTAATTTGGACGAAAAGATGCTGCGAAGCTTCCCGAACGCTGCCCAGCCGAGTCGGATTCGACGAGTGACCTCTTTCTCAAAGTTGGACTTACCTAACTGGACCGTTTGTCCCAGGTAAACATAGTCGTCAACAACTTCGAGCGCAGAGCCTCCGACCATCACGGGAGTTGTCGCGACATGGACATTGGACATGACTTTCGTCTTGTCCATGTTCATTCTCAGGCCAACTTGGTCGGAAACTCTACTGAGGTCAGCGAGCTTTGCACTGAGTTCCTCCATGGTCTCAGCCATGACTACGATATCGTCAGCAAATCGAAGGTGAGTGATGTACTCGCCATTGATGTTGATGCCTCGTCCTTTCCAGTCCAGAACCTTAAAAGCATCTTCCAATGCAGCGGTGAACAGCTTCGGAGAGATCACATCTCCTTGTCTGACTCCCCGCTGCAGAGGAATAGGCTTCGTGCTCTGGTCCTGTAGTCGGACGGACATAGTGGCGTTTTCGTAAAGACACTTCAACACTTCGATATATCGGTAGTCAACTTGGCACCGCTGGAGAGACTGCAGCACAGCCCAGGTCTCGATCGAATCGAAGGCTTTCTCGTAGTCCACAAATGCAAGGCAAAGGGGGAGGTTATACTCTTCGGTCTTCTGTATAACCTGCCGCAACGCATGTATGTGGTCTACGGTACTATAGCCTTTTCGGAAACCGGCTTGTTCAGGAGGCTGGAAATCGTCAAACCTGCGCGCGAGACGATTTGTGATGACCCTCGAAAACAACTTGTAAACATGGCTCAGAAGTGAGATGGGTCTATAATTCTTCAGCAAGGTTTTATCACCTTTCTTGAAGAAGAGAACCACCACACCTCTGTTCCATGCTTTCGGCGTTCTCCCTTCGTGGAGAACGGAACTGAACAGCGTCTGGAGACCCCTAAGGATGGGTTTACCACCCGCCTTCAGGAGTTCAGCTGTAATTCCATCCTCCCCTGGGGCTTTGCCATTTTTAAGCTGTTTGAGGGCCATACTAATCTCGTATAGGCTGACGTCGGGGAGATCTTCGGTATAGTGTCGGGTTAATCTAGCCCTCGGGTCTTTAGCTAGATTTTCGACGGGTGTTCGGTTTGTCGTGTACAGCTGTCCATAAAACTTCTCAACCTCCGCCAATAGCTCAGGTTTGGATGAAATGACTCTGCCGTCGTCGGTCTTCAGCTTCATCAATTGGCTTTGGCCAACAGACAGATCCCTGGCAAACACCTTAGAGCCCCTGTTACGCTCAATAGCCTTTTCAATACTTTTAGTATTGAATCGGCGTACATCACGCTTCAGAGACTTCGAGATCTGTCTGTTGACTTGCCGATAGCGACAAGCGTCACCAGAGGACTGCAGAATCATCTCGCGCCTCACCTCCATGAGCCTAAGGGTGGATTCCGAGAGCTTCTTGATCTTTGTACGGCGGATCTTAAAAAACTTAGACCCGACCGTTTGGACAGCTTCCACAAACCCGTCGTTGTAATCGTCCACGTCGCTACCTAGGCACTCGAAACGGTTTTGAAGTTCGAGCTGAAAGCTTTCGGGGTTTTGGAGCTGAGCGGGTGCCGGGCGGAGCGTAGACATGAAGTGACACTAATCTAACCAGGCAACCACAAGGTGTTTCGATAAAAGGTACCCATCCAAGAAGCTTATATACTTTTATGACACTGGAGATTGTACGGTGAACGCCTTGAAGCCAAAAAAGTGACCTTGAATGACGTCGCTTATTTTTGGTCCCTTTCTTTAGGATGAAAAGAAAGAGATAGAAAATATAAGCGACGTCATTCAAGGTCATTTTTCTTGGCTTCAAGGTGTTGTTCACCGTGCAATCTCCAGTGTCATATATAAGCAATTTTCAGTGTCATACATAAGCTTCTTGTACTCATCGTACCCATTACAACTACACGCAAGAGGGTGGATTATTTAAGTTTTTAGGGTCCATAGTCAAACTAGGAAACCTTATAGTTTCGCCATGTCCGTTCGTCTGTCCGTCCGTCCGTTCGTCTGTCCGACCGTTCGTCCGTCCATCCGCAGCCTAGCGCATAGACTCTTAGTACTAGAACGCTGTAATTTGGCATGAATATGCATATTAGTTACGTCAACAAAGTGGGTTTTTTTTGGTTACCTCCCCTACTCGAACGTGGGGATGTTTTTTTTTCTCGTTTACCCTATAGTGTGGGGGATCTTTGGATAGGTCTTTCAAAAATATTATAGGTTTGTGAAACCAGTTTTTCGATTAGGTAATCCGTTTATGAAATATTAAGCTTTAAAGCGCAAATTTTTGTTAGATTCAAGTGTCCCCCCTACAAGCAAAACTAGAAATACAAAAAATCTGTAAAATATTTTAAATGAACGAGCGTATAATGAATTTTAATGGAAAATTATCACGACTAAGTAGACATCATTGGTCCTTGAGATAAAGGCGATTAATAATGTTTATACCTACTAAAATCATCTAAGACGGCGCCAATTGACTTTAAATAGAAAATTAGTTATTACTTGTTGATTTTTATGTTTGTAGTACTTAAAGGCTTCGGAACCCTACACAGAGCATGGTCCAACATGCTCTTGCCCGGTTTTTTTACTGATACATACTGCACGCTGCGAAACAAGGTACCATATTAAACGCCACATTATTCATTGGTACGCGAGTAGATTTCCTTGACTGTATATAGATCTCTGTCTACCGGACGACGTGTCTTTCATTTGCTCGAGTACAGTAGCATTTGAAATGCGAGGTATATCGACCTCCCAGAGGTCCCAGAGGTTCGGTACGCACTGCTCGGAATAATAAATGCAATTTCCTCCTAAAATCGTGAAACGACGCAGGACTTGCAAGGCTTCAGATCAAAGGAAAACGTGGGATTCTGTATAATATACTTCTTTGCTTTGATATTATGCTTTATTTATTTCGCTTGTGCTTTAAAAAACTGCTACTAATAATTATTATTTATTACAAATTAATCACGCACGTACATCACATTGCACTCACTATTTTGTTTTTACGTCTGTTTTAATTTCAATCCACCTTTATTCGGGTGAATCTTAAAAATATTGTACATAGTTAAAATCAATTAAAGCTCAATTAAAATGTCCCTAATTGTTTCCATTATGTGACAAAAATTAACAATATCAATGCACAACAGCATCACTGTTAAATGACTACTAGTGAGCCTTATTGTAAGGTGACAGGCTCTACAGTTTTATTTTATTCATGATAAACCTATCACCGTGGGTCAAATTATTTGCTGAACCCAGCACATAACATACCAACCAGGAATATTTGACTACCTATTTCACTATCCTGAGAATGAAAAGTGACAGGTTAAATTTCAAGTACATGGCGCATTTTATATGAAACCCAGTACCGTATCAGCCTGTTAACTTTGCAATGTATACTGCATTGTCACCTGTCATTGTCAAGATTGTGAAATAGGAAGCTTGATTCGACCGGTTACAAATCCACGAGCGGTCAAGGTCCACTAATGCTTAAAAAATGGCAAGTCTTTTCCGGACACACATTGAGTAAAAGTAGGTATTAAATAGCCATCATCACTCGCAGTATCTATGATAAAAAACAGCAAAAAATGTCACCGTTATCAAATATATTTTATTACTTTTTGACGTCCAAATGAATCCTTAACCTTATTTGCCGGCACAATGCAGTTTTTATGGGCACTTCGTTTTGTGCGTGCTTTATTTTGAAATGGAGCAAGGAGGAGCAGTGTCCTGTTTATAACAGTACGGCAGTTTTATGAATAGGTACACATAGAAAAAGTTTCCTGGTACTCCTTTTGTTTCTAAGGGGTCGTTGCTTGTCGTTGTCATTGGTCGTTGCCTAGGATACCCATCGATTATTCTATGTATCGTTTGCGCGTGGTCTGTCAGTTAGTCATTGAAGATTTTCGCATATAAAAAACTAGCTTTTGCGCGATTCCGTCCGCGTAGAAATCGTTTATAGCCATACCCTCGGGAACTATTCAACTGTCGGGATATAAGTAGCCTAGGTGCTATTTGATTTTATCTATTTTTGTGCGGAATTTTATCTAGATCCGTTCAAAATTCACGTTACGTATAGTTAACCAAGAAAATCCTTTACCACTTTTGAACCATTTTTCCTATAAATGGAGTATAAAATTAGTAAAACATTTTTTTATACATATAATGTACCGTAATGCAATCACAGAAAAGCAGCATGTATGGAGCTTTCGCGGTAGAAATCTTATCGGATGTATTGAAAAATAACGTTGCTGATTAGCATTGTAACTTACACGTAATGCCGATGCAAGAAACGTGACGCTGTTCTTGTCTTGCGGCTTTTAGATTGTCCACATCTTTCTTTCATGAAAAAATGCTACCTTCTTACCATCGGGCATTTTTATAGGACGCATAATAATTGTGATGCGTTTGATCGCGCTCTGTCACTTTTCACCTTAGTGAATTCACCTTACCACCACCATACCATTAGCATTCTAGAATGGGACAGAAAGGTGTCCTATTTAAACGTTTTTGCAAATGGAATGGAGTTTCTTAAATTTTAATGGTCTTAATTTAACGGGTATTGAGTTGGATATTCAGATTCAAACATCAGACAATCGTGGTCAAAATGATAATTTAAAAACGTCTTGAAATTTTGCTACTGGATCACTTTTAAATTAAAAATAAATAAATAGGTATAAACTATTATTAACTGCACAAATAAAAATGTGTAATATAAAATCTCCTTCTTTTAGTTCTCTTAACTCTTAATCAATTGCTCTCTCTTTTCAACAGTAAAGCCTTCTCTCGGGAAACACTGGTAGACTCAGACATGTATCGTAAGGATAGGGATATTTTTTTTGTATATTTTTCGTTATTACTAAGTATTCATTATTCTCTGACTAGACAATTTGCAAGTCTAAAGAATAACTATATTAATCCCAGTACTAGTATGTAAGTTGTATTGTTTTTCAATAGATTTGAAACAAGACTTATTATTGCAACAGGTCCACTTAGTCCGCTGGCGCTGACGTCTTAAAGTTTATAATCGATTTCACTGCCGTCCGCTTCCCCGCCTTTTGTCAGATCCTTGCATAAGACACAAGCATATACGCGTTCAAGGCAATGTGTATTAAAACAATGCTTATAGACGCTGTTTAGCGATAAAGTGTCAACCCTCGGTATGGTCAATCTTGTCCTTTTATTGTTCCCTTTCAGCATTCTACCGTCGTTCTCGGACTGCGTGGGTATTGTCAGGATGAATTGTTACGAGATGTGGAAGGAATTTTTCGATCTGAGATCTAAAACTAAAGGCATTTGGTACAAAACTATCCAGCTTCAGCCTCCCCGAGGGCCATGGTTTAATGACTGCGACATGAGTCGCCGAGATATAGTATTAGCCATGAGGTTACGCTCCGGACACATTCCGTTAAACAAGTTCGCGTATTTAATGCGTAAGGTTCCGTCGCCAAATTGTGCAGAATGTAATGTAGTAGAAGACGTGTACCATATTCTAATGGAGTGCGTCCGGAACGAGCCCGAAAGAAGGCAAATTTTTGACGAGTCATTTTTGTTAATAGGGGGTTGTAATTATTGTTTGTCTCATCCATTGTCAGATATCGCCAAACAAATGTATAAATTGGCTGCAGTAGGTTTAAGGAGAAGATAAGATAAGTTAGTTTAAAAAAAATAGAGCGACATGGTCACAATAGTGACCCAGCTCTTTAAATAAAGATTAAAAAAAAAAAAAAAAAGATTTATCAACAAGTTTTTTTAGAGTTGTTTGCAATTTTGTAGCTCTGCCTACCCCACTCTGGGAATTAAGGCGTGACATTATGTATGTATGTATGCTGTTAGTGTAAGTAGGTAACTAGATATAGTATTTTTATTAACTTGACATGTGATATTTGATAATAAATTAATGTGTATGAGTATAACAGCAAAAGAAAGACATAATGATAGTCAAGTGGAAAGTGTCACCGTCGTATGGAAAATTTGACTATGTATGTTTTTTTTTCGCTCTTGACGTTGTTGTGTTTTTTTAATTTAATTATTCTTGATGTGTTGTCTTTTATTTGCCTGATTACTTGTAACATTCAGCTAATCAAAAATGGTTGTTGCAAAAGTATTTCGGCGCATTTATGTTTTCACTTTATTTATTGTTTACTAACTTTCTATAAAATATATTGTGTTACTGTTTTTAAGATGTCCTCGGTGACAAGCGAGTTTATGATTGTTGGCAAGTTAAGTGGCACTGTTTGTCCTTGTTAGAAGAACAGTCTCCCTTCGAGTCGATTTTACTCGGCTCTTTATTATCTACCGCAAAAGGTTGAGAGTAAAAGTTAAGGCGGAATGCTTTAAAATTTTACACCGAGCCTAAGTAACGCATAAAATTGCCGCGTTTTTAAGTAAAGTAGCAATTTCATTGGCTCTGATTATTAAATAGATGGGCTTTTATAACGGTAATTTACGGTTTTTCACTCATTTATGTATCTTTAGTATAAATTTGTTACATTGTTAAAAGTCATACGCAACTCTTGCTATTAAGCAAGCTATTACAGCAGACTTTTGATGCAAAGACGTGACGGAAGTTTTTCAAGACTAAAATTTAAAACGGTAATTTGTCCATTAAGTCACGATAATTTACTATACTGCAATAGGACAAATTCCTGTAGCAAATGCGACCATAATTATTACTACGAACGGGCTCACCCGTTAGTAATATGATCGCATTTGCTTTCTATCCTCAGATAGAATCTGTTTCGGTTATTGATTTTGAGATACACCTCTTGACGTATTAGGGCAGTATATAAATGTATGACTGTTTTATGAGACGTTATGGAGAAATTATCGTTCTTAATTTTAGTCCTTCACTGTGTACACTTATTTTGGTAAACGCCTAACAGTTTTAATTGAAAACCATTTTTTTACCCCAACACAAAAATAAGGGAGTTTAAAATTAACTTATCTGTGTCTGTGTGTTAGTGTGGGAATGTATCATCTCTGTGTGTGGCTTCATAGCTATCAAATGGGTGGCCCGATTTAGACGTGGTTTTTTTTAAGAAAGCATGGTTTTATTCTATTTAAAAGATATGAGGGGGGTAACTATGAAATACTTAAGCAATTCAGTTTAGGATAAGGCTAAAGGACATAGCTATAGCAATTATACAGCTCTGTCTCTTTCTTGCTCTAAGGTCGCTATTATAAAATATGGTGGATTTTTATCTATTTCATAGTTAATGATTGTGCAAATCTTTTTAGATTGATAATTCTGTAGCTCTGCCTACTCCACTCTGAGAATGAAGGCGTGATGTTATGTATGTATGATCCGAGAAACTGGTATAAAATACTATATTTTTAAGCATTCACGAATACATTAAATTTCCATAACACTACCAACATATTCTAAACAGCACTCTCATTTTAGCCTAAAAGTCTCTTTACCAAGCAATAACTTATACCAACACAACACTTATACTTTACCTATAAGAACAGTTAAAATGAAGCAACTTAATGCGAAGTCCGTTTAAAAATCACGTTATTATTACACAAGTATTTTTCATAACGTTTTAATGAAATAATGGAAATATTATTCTCTTTAACAGGGAATTCTCTTTAGTAAGTAATTTAAAATAGCTTCTCTTAAGTAGCAGGCTTTACTTCTTATTTTAGAGAGAAGCTTTATTATATTTAAAACATAACAGACAGACTTCAGATACTATGCGGGAAGCCCAGTTGGTTGGTTGGCCTGGTCCCGGATTTAATTCCCGGTAAGGGTAATTACTAGTGTGATGAGTTCTTATTTCTGCTTATTAATAAGCATGTTTATTGTTGTGAAATTGCAAACAAAAACAAGTTGATATTTTTGTTGTTATTAAGTGGTCGGCTAATTGATTGAATACCGTTTTTAGGACATAGGAAAAAAAAACTTCATCTTATTTTATAATGACTAACTTATACATGAAACAAATTATTGAACTGACTCTGATATAATGAGAGAAAAATATCAAGCTGATAAAACCACAATAAATAAATGAAGTTTAAAATATTCATTCACATACATACATACATAACGTCACGCCTTCAATCCCAGAGTGGGATAATAGAGAAGAGCCACATTTTGCACAGTCAAACTAAGATGTTTACCAGTGTATTAGTGACAGTTTGCAAGTCCATCGCCTAACAGTACTACAAGCCTTTATTGCCTTAGTCGCCTCTAACGACATCCACGGGAAGACATGGAGTGGCACTACTAGATTTTAACATTACTTTTTGCAAAACGTTAGAATCCGCAGTCTTAAAAGACAACAGAAATTTAAATCAAGCCTCGAAACTCAAAGCTGTTGTGTTCTTGGCACTACAGGTCAGATAGCGGTTCCGTAGCGCTCATTATGGCGCTGTAAATCAGCTCACACAACTATATTCAATCCAGACTCGCGGATGTTATCGGCGCCAAGCGGCCATTTTGATGCGATGCCAACAAACGCGGGCTTGGAGCTTGCCTAGCGCAAGATCCGATTATGGTTGGATAATGTTTTGTTAATGTTATAAAAATAGGTTTTGGTTGTCGTACCGTATGTTAAAATGCGCAACTGAAATTTCTAGTAATCACCTATAATTCCAGTGGTACTTGGAATACGGGTAAGGACCAAAAAGTTGGGCACGCTAACTCAAGCAGTTAAATTTTCTATGAAACATTTCCGTCGTGGGACGAAAATTAGACGTACAATTTGTAAGGATACTTTTTGTCGCACAACGGAACTTGTTTTGCCTTCGTTGTTTGTATGGTTACCTACGCTTAACTATGGTCAAATTTTTGATCCTCGCCCATACAGGTGTAAGCCTGGTAAGCACATAGACGTAGAGGAATAAATACTTTAAAAATAAAAAACAACCAAGACCAAGAAAATCCCTCGCTTTCATCACAAAAACAAATTGCACATAGCAGGAGTCGAACCTAGGACCGTTAATTTTGTAGGCAGACTAGCAACTAGGCTAACGCGTCGTTAATTTTATTCAGATTCTTTGGTATTTATTTGTTTAGAAGCAATGTGTCAAGCAAATTTATGGAAAATCAAGCCCTATAAGAGATTAGTGGTTACCGGTATAAGTCAATTAAGTAGCCAAACAGCCAACTCGATATAGTACCAGTCTCGCACAGTACAGTCAACTAAATATAAATGTACTAGTTTCCACTTTGAACCTTATTACAATGCAATAAGGTTAGGAAATAGATATAGTTTTAGGATCCCGTTGTAGTGTCGGCATCAGCGTATTTGTGTACATTTTCAATTCACGAAAACGCCATGCCATTTAAATTGACGTTGCACGGCTGCTCAATATGCGTCAAATTAAGTAGGAAGGCGCGACGTTGTGGATGAGAAACACTAATATCTCTCTCTCTCCGGACGTTTATCATTGTCATGACTAGGGGAAGTTACTGTAATCATCTAGAGTTCGATTTGTCAATGTTTTAATCGAGATAGACGAAAACTCGTTAGGCTAAAATCTGCGTCAATTGAACTTGCAAAAGATATACCTAAACAAAACGAATTATTTTAATTCATTCTGATATGCTGACGACACGTTGGCCTTGTTGGGAGTGACCATGCCTCCGAAGCCAGCGGTCCTGGGTTCAAATCCCGGTATGGGCAGATATTTGTGTAGTGAGCGCGAATGTTTGTTCCTGAGTCTTGGATGTTTTCTATGTACTTATTTTAGTATTTATTTCTCTATCTAAGTATGTTTATCGTTGTCCACCTACCTCCAAACAGCAGTGTTCACATTGTTGTGTTCCGGTTTGGGGGTAAGACAGCCGGTAAAATAACTAGCTTAGAGGCATTCCATCTTAGTCCTCAGGGTTGGCAACGCATTTGCAGTCTTAGAATTGCAGTCTTGTGAATGCGAATGTCTATGGGTCACAGTTTCCACTTACCATCAGGTGGCCTGTGTGCTCGTTTGCCTTCTCAATGCCATAAAAAAAATATACACATTATTGTGTCAAACTAGGTTGTCTCCATTCCCTTTTTTTTTCCTGTTTTCAAAATTGTGAGAAAATTAAACAATAACTGCCCAGGGCAGAACGTCCATTGCTTTCATTTAAAAAAATTCGACAGGTGTTGTATATTTCAGTTAAATGATTCTCTTCAGCAACTCGCTATCAACTATCCAATTAATTATTAACGGTGCACGTTAAGTTGCTCTGTTGAAGCTTATTTACTCGTAACACATTAGTGCGTGTAGTTTTAATTTGGCCGCAGATGGCCTACGAGCGCAGGACACCTTGAGTTTGTCGGTCAACACTTTTTCATTAAAATACCAGTAAGGAAATAAAGTTCAATTTTCTTTGCTCTAATAAACCGTTTTCAAATTTGAAACAAATAAAAATGAACTGTAAACTTGTGGAAATGTTGACACATGTTGCTAGACCAATGGCCCTACGTAGGGAACTTGTATAGCGTGGCTGGCAGTGGGGTTCCGGCTTTATTCGTGAGACCCGGTGTAATAAGAGGTACATAGGTAAACTTTCGTTTGGAGCCTAACAAAATTAGGTTTAAGAGAGCCTTGTTTAAACATTACTTAAATAATATTTTAATTGAAGTATTACAATTGATTATTAATACACTAGTATAACATCTCAGCCTACTTGTGCAAAATGTGGTTACAGAATTATTAACATGTCTTTAGAGTTGTTGGTATTTCTGTAGCTCTGCCTACCCCACTCTGGGAATGTAGGCGTGATGTTATGTATGTATGTATGTAATTGATTATTGTTAACAACTGTTATACTAAGACTCGCGGATCCGATACTCAAACTGTGAAAACAGTTTTGTGGGACTTGTATTATAATTAAGCTTATTATTATGTTATTATAAACAAATAAGTAATTAATAATACTAAGGCACCAGAGCTGTGCGAGGTAGCGGAGCGGTGTGCGAGGAAAAGATCCACCAATAGAATTCCTAGCCTCGCCCAGCGCAGCTCTCCTGTTGCTGGATTTTTTCCTCACACACCGCTCAACTGCCTCGCACAGCTCTAGTGAAAACGCAGCCTTATCAAAGCAATTCAGTTTAAACTATATTTTAACGAGATTTTGTGCAAGTAAACGCTTTTTAGGGTTCCGTAGCCAAATGGCAAAAAACGGAACCCTTATAGATTCGTCATGTCTGTCTGTCTGTCCGTCCGTATGTCACAGTCATTTTTTTCCGAAACTATAAGAACTACACTGTTGAAACTTAGTAAGTAGTGTATTCTGTGAACCGCATTAAGATTTTCACACAAAAATAGAAAAAAAAAACATAAATTATGGGGGTTCCCCATACTTAGAACTGAAACTCAACAATTTTTTTTCATCAAACTCATACGTGTGGGTTACTAACATCATTTTTTTCTAAACTGAACAGTTTGCGCGAGAGACACTTCCAAAGTGTTGAAATGTGTGTCCCCCTGTAACTTCTAAAATAAGAGAATGATAGAACTAAAAAAAATATATGATGTACATTACCATGCAAACTTCCACCGAAAATTGGTTTGAACGAGATCTAGTAAGTAGTTTTTTTACGTCATAAACATTGATCAAAGCTACAACGAACTTTTATATTATGTTACTTGCTGCTACGGAACCCTTCATGGGCGAGTCCGACTCGCACTTGGCCGATTTTTTAATAATTTAATTTATTTGAATTGTATACATAGTTATATTAGTGAACAATAAATACCAGAGTTTTTTTTTACGTAAACTATTCAATAAACAAAAGGCATTTACTGAGCTACTTAAATAACAATCATAAAAAGAACACCCCTTCTTACAAGTCCACTTGCGATATGATCCCTATGACCCTGGCTGCATTACCTCTCTGGATAACTAGCCCAATCCTTTGAGAGAGGTAAGCACCAGCTCTGGGATCTCCGGAGGTGTCTACTAGCCGGGATGACAGGGCCTTAATGAAGCCTTTTAATAAGAATAAAGTTCATTTTTATTTCCAGATTGGCAAGGAGACAATCTTATTGAACTTTATGTCATTGCTAGTAGATTCAAATTCCCACGAACAAATTTATCCCTGTTTGTATTCTGGTGTGTCTCACGAGGATATATTCATAAAGGCAAAATTTTACACCGACGCACGCGCCGCACACATACACAGGGCTGGAATTCTACAAGGTACTAACGATATCATTTTTGACCTGTTTCCGTATTGTCAACTTTTTGATAACTCTTATGTCATTTACAATAATGGCGACTGTGACATAAACGATTCTTAAACGTGTCAAACACGATATCGATTTAACGCACCTGAATAGAGGCCCTGGTACATATAAATTCTATTCGTATCAAAATGTATGAAGACACTCCTACATCGGCACACAGATAGATACGTGACTTATGTGCGTATACCGCAGTGGGCTTCAGCTTAAATTTTTATTATAACAAATACTCGTGTTTCAGTACCCTTACCATGAGTTACAGTTACGATACTCGCTAGAGATTCTAATGCTCTGTCCCTCTCACTCTATAACAATATTGTGAGGGACAGAGCATTCGACTCGCTAGCGAGCACGGTAATTGCAACTCATGGTAAGGGTACATACAGTAAAAAGCAACGACAGACAAAACATTGCAGTATACATAAATCCTGCCACGCAAGTGCAACTTTGCCAGTAAATAAGTCACAATTCGCTTCCATCTATATTCATGTAATTCTTATCACGATAAAAATAAAGGCGAATTTCGGACTCGCGTTACTACAAAGAAGAGTCATAATTTAAAAGTTTTGCTTATTGATGTGACAAAAACCGGGTATGCTTGCCAAAATGCCGATACTGCATCGAAAACTAAACCAGACAAGATAATTTGTACAAAACATAAACCGGTAATGGACTATTAACGGTTTTATTGCTAAAGTACTAGATTTGGCCGTCGTTCCGTCAGTGCCAGAAGTACGTTATGTCCGTTATACGGTTATAAACTATCATTGTAGCTTTCCCATCAGTTAAGACTGGTCTCGATTAGCAGATGAACCTGATTAACAATCGTACAACAAAATCTGGCTTCAACAATGATTGTTTAGTAAACTTGTTTGAAACAAGTTCAATACGGGTCGGAAACGCCTAGACTTCCTTCGAGAAAAGGAGGTAAGGCGTGCATCCTTTTAAATATAAAAATGTATTGTTATTCGGTTTAACAATTTAGCTGTGAAAGTAAACAGGGCTGAGATTTCAGCATGTTATTACAGTATTACTTTTGACTAGTTATTTTTATTTATATATAATTATATGTAATGTCTCAGTGAATGAAAGTCACATGGTACTAAAGTGTAAACATATTTATGACGTCGACTGTACAGTCAAACTAGTTAGTGGTGGTAGGCCCTGTGCGGGGTCCGTCCGCATCGCTACCACCATTTTATCCAATAACCAACCGCCAAGCATCAATGTTCGCATTGTTGTGTGCCCTAGTGGGGATAAGACATCCGGTGAAATTACTAGCATAGAGGCATTCCATCTTAGTCCTCAGGGTTGGCAACGCATTGGAGGTCTTAGGATTAGTCTTGGAAATTCAAATGTTTATGGGTCTCAAATTCCACTTAACATGAGGTGGCCTGAGTGATCGTGTGCCTTCTCCTTATCATAAAACCGTATTTGTTAGCTCTTATTCACCTGACAGTAATGGCGGCCGGGTTAAAAACAATACTAAAACACGTCAAAGACAATATAGTTATTACCGAATTGAATAGAGGCGAGTTACATTAATATTTATAAGATTAATATAGATTGTAATTTCGTTACGCTAACACAAGAATCCAAAAATCCAATTTCTATATAACTCCAGCGTATTTGTTAACCGCGCGCATATTTATTTTAGCTCCAACATTCCGACGCACTTTGCTCCGCTCCTTCTTCGCATTCGTTTTATTTTTACGGCGCGTCTCTCTCAAATATTCGCAACGTTTGTTATTCAAAAAAAAACCAGAATCTTCCGTAAAATTCCAGTTATTTTCATGTTAATCGGTGCTTGGTTCCGCCCCTCTTGTGAGCCCTTTGTTGAAAATGTCATGTTGTAAGAAAGCGGGTAATACAAAGTATTACAGACGTGCATGCACCATTTAGGATTGAATTCCGAGTAAGTAGGTATAGTCAGCGTCAAAAGTAGCTAAACAGTGGTGGTAGGACCCTGTGCAGGGTCCGTCCGGATCGCTACCACCATCTTATCCATTAACCACCCGCCGAGCAACAGTATTCGCATTGTTGTATTCCGGTGTGGGGTTAAGACAACCGGTGAAATTACTAGCATAGAGGCATTCCATCTTAGTCCTCAGAATTGGCAACGCATTTTCAGTCTTAGGATTATAGTCTTAAGAATTCAAATGTCTATTGGTCTCAGATTCCACTTACCATCAGGAGGCCTGAGTGCTTGTTTGCCTTCTCCTAAATATAAAAAAGCATTATAACATGCTAAAAATTATCTAGACACGACGTATTTCTTGACAATAGAGTCGAGTGCAGATCCTTTTGAGCTTTTCGGTTGCGTAGCTACTTCTGCTGCTGACTGTACATAATAAAAGTCTATATGACAATGGAGGGCAAAGAAGTTGTGGACAAATCAACAAGATGAGTCGGAATGTTAATCCTTAGCAATGTTGTAGGTTTTAATTGTTGTTTACTTATGTGGTATTGTATAATTATTAGTATTCAGAACAATACTGACCTAATTCAGACATTTTAAATTTCGAGTTCGGTCTCATTAATAATTAGTTTAAGACTTAAAGTTTGAAAGCTGAAATTTTGAATTGGGTCACTGTTGTTCTGAAGGACATATTTAATTGTCTTTGTACGCTTTGTAACAAAGCTTTTTCTTCTGTCTCTCGGATGACGTGGTGTTTTGTTAATTTGTCTATCCTCTTGCTCTGTCCTTGCTTAATTGTACTCCAAGGTTAACTGGAAGAGATTCTATATGTGATAAGTTCGCCTGTTCCTATTGGGTCCAACAATATTGCTTTTGACATGTTATTGTTGTTCTTAAGACAGCCGCCATTACCAATAAGTAAATAAGAGCTATCATAACGTTCGACAACGCGATAACAATTCATGTCCATAGCGATAATGGATTTAGTATGTTTAATAGAGACCCAGTTACTATTTACATTCGCCATCAGATACAGGGTAATTTTTTAATAGGTGCACAAATTTTAATATTTGCTTCGCTATTGTTAATCAATAACACAGTCATGTTGTATTATTTTTACTCTAGCTTAAAAAATATAAGAGATATTGCCGATTCAATGATTCCACTAAGTTAACGATATTCATGGACCCTCTAACGCAGGTGTGCGAGGAGAGGGGAGTGTTGTTAAGAAAGTTAATAAATTAAATTTCAAATTTAGAATATCAGTAGGAGAGGGGCTTGTTGTCTGATAAGCTGTTCATGAATTTTCAAATTTCGAACATCAATACAGTGTATCGCATAACCTACAGCTTGACAACCCGCATGTCATCATTTTTAGTGTGACTTTGTGTCCACATGAGAAGGTAAAAGAGAGATAATTTGCAACAAAAAAAATGTTTTTTTGAACTCGTTTTATTGTCGTAATATATTATATTAACGATACAAAATCATGTGTTAAAATTTGTGCACTGATAAAAAAATTGCCCTTTATATTTCAGCAAACAAGGTGCTCACAAATATCAGAAAAAGACTCTATTGTCAAGGCGTTACGAGAGCATGATCGGACATTTTTGACCACCCAGATATGTATTATGTATTTGGCTACTGCCCCTATTTTGATCCCTTAGGCGATGAATTTCCAAAACTCTCCTCTAAATGAACTACGATATCCAAGTAGGGTAAATTTCTAGTTACTAGCCACCCCCCAATAACTGGCCACATTATACTAAAATGATTAAATTAAAAATTCTATAATATATCCACACAGTTCAAGTAAACCATCTGATAACAGCAGTTATCTCAAGTATTATTCAAGTTTTATATCCATCGATTACCGTAAGAGTTCATAATAAAATGAGTTTGACTTTGACGAGCAGTCGAACTGGCTAGTTGCTTATTTTTTCTATTAGCGGACATGCATTTCAAATTACGAATTTCTGATATAAATTTGACTAATGACGTTATGTCAGTGTAGTGAATGTGATCACAAAAGGTAAGAGAATAATTACTTCACTATTAATTTACTTACTAACTTCAAATTCTTTAACTTATTTGGATGGCTAGTTTCTAAAATTAAATTCGACACCATTTTAAATACTAGCCACCTATGCCAGATACTAAAATTACTAGATTTAAAATAATTAAGTAAGTATTAGAAAAAATATCTCAGCGAGTCATCAAGGAAGTAGGGGAGAATGGGCAATAGAGGATCACTTTTTTTTCAAGTCAACTATTTCTACATTTTATTTAGTTTTTTAAGCAGAATGTGTGCTAACGATACCACAATGCTTAGAAATAAAGAAAAAGTCCAAAAAAAACACTGCCTCAGGTGAGACTCGAACTTACAATCGTGGATCTTTTCCGTTTCATTCTTGTTAGTTCAAAAATGTATTTTTTTCTATAACTAAGCAATTTATCTGATTTAAAAACGACATTTTAAAGATTAGAAAAATCAACCGCAAAAAAATCACTGTTCCACGTTATCCACTGTTACCTTCTCTCCCTTAATTATGCACTGTTTTAAAATTCATGTCAATGTTTAGTAATTTGCTAGAAACTGTATATAACATTTGATGTTTTGTTTTGTATTGCAGTTCGTCTACAATGTCTAAAAAACGAAAATATTCAAAAGACGCTATTGACAAAGCTATAAATTATGTTGTTAATAATGAAGGTTCAATAAGATCTGCGAGTACATTGTTCGACGTTCCAAGAGCTAGTATACAATTTAAAATTAAAAACCCGCACACTAAATTTAAGTCAGGCCCTAACACTATTCTAACTGACACCGAAGAAAGGGCATTAGCAGATTTTATTATAAAATATGCTAAACTTGGTTTTCCTTTGAATCAAGACAATGTTTTGTCATGCGTTGCCGAGTTCCTTAAGGCGAATCCCAGAAAGAATCCATTTGTAAATAATCGTCCAGGAAATACGTGGTTTCGTTCTTTTTTAAAACGACGTCCTGATGTGGTAGAAAGAAAATCAGAAGGTGTAACAAATGCCAGTGCTTGCGTGTCAGAACAAGATATAAAAAAATGGTTTGGGAGCGTAAAAGAATACATATTAGAAGAAAATTTAACTCATGTGATTAAAAATCCAAGCCGCATTTTCAACGCTGATGAGACAGGGTTCAATGTGTGCCCGAAAACTGGAAAAGTGTTAGCACAGAGAGGTAGTAAAAATGTTTACCAGATTGAGAAAGCACCCGCAAAGGAAATGATAACTGTTATGTTTTCGTTTTCAGCGAATGGTTTGACAGGAAATCCGTTAATAATTTATCCCTATAAAAAAATTCCTGGAAAAATAGTTGAAAGTGTTCCAACAGGTTGGGGCATTGGAAAAAGTGACAATGGTTGGATGACAGCTTGCACATTTTATGAATACATAGCAAATGTCTTTTACCCACAACTCGTGCAAGAAAAAGTAGCATTTCCGGTTATACTTTTTGTTGATGGGCACAAGTCTCATCTTACTCTTGAAGTGGCTAAACTATGTAAAGAGTTGCAAATACATTTAATTGCCCTTTACCCTAATGCAACTAGAATTTTGCAGCCTGCCGATGTAGCAGCATTTCGGCCCATTAAAAACGCGTGGCAGAAGGGTCTACGGGAATGGTATGCCAAAAATAATTATCAAAAAAGCCTAAACAAACTGACTTTTGCCCCATTGCTAAAAACAATATTAGGCAACACTTTACATCCGGCGTCCATGATAAATGGATTTAGTGTCTGTGGATTATATCCGTTTGATAAAAATAATGTTGATTATTCAAAGTGTTTGGCCAATCATAAGGAAGAACTTGAAAACACATCAACAACCCTGAAAAATGCTGAGTATAAAATGAGTTACAGAAATTTTTGTGATGTAGTCGGGGAAGAAATAATAAACAAATGTTATTCATACAAAGGAGATTGTAATAAAGATTTATTTCTAGTTCATAAACTATGGGAAATGTTTCAGAGCACTACACATTCATCTGAAAATTATGATATGAACAAGCCAAACTTGGATGACAGTAACTATACAGCTGAAGAGCTTGAATCTGGGCAAAATTTAGCGGAAGGAAAAAAAACATGCAAAAAAGAGAATGGAAAGAAAATTACCGAACTGATACTTGATGAAACTACAGGAATTTTATGGGATGTGAATAATGAAGAGTCTAATATTGTACTTGATGAAACTACAGGACATCTTGTAGATGTAAATAACGAAAAGTCCAATATTATACTTGATGAAACAACAGGATTTATATGCAATAAATTGCATGTGAACAATGGTGAATCAAAATGTCTGCCTGAAGAAACTTTGGAAGGTTTTAATACGGATACTGTACTGAACAAAAAGACAAGTCAATCTGGGTCACATCACATGGAAAGTTCTTTAGCATATCTCTTGGCAGTGGAACGGAATGTGCACATAGTATCTAATGATTTATTAGTTGATTATTTGGCATTAAGAAAATGGCCAGGAAAAATAGAACGGACAGGGAAAAGACAAATTGAACGACAACCATATGCTATAACTTCCAATGCGTTTATCAATTTAATGTCCGAGAAAAAGCAAAAACTAGAAGAAAAAGAAAAGGAAAAAGAAAATAGAAAAAGGGCACGAGAAGTAAAAAAGGCAATAAAAGAAAATGAAACGATATCTAAAAAACGAAAAGTAAATCTAAATAAAAACCCAAGACAAGAACCAGAAGTAAATGTAGATATCCTAAGTACTATAATCGAATCCAAATCTAAGAAAACTAGATTAAATATTAAAAAAGATCTAAAACTAGGACCAAAAGTAAATATAGATGTCCTTAGTAAAGTAATCGAAACTAAACCTAAGCCAGTGAAAATAAATACGAAAAAAAGAGGTTCAGATAAAAATACAAGCATTAAAAAAGTCAACACCGATAACTCGATATTAAATGTTGGAGAACCATTCGTATCCTCGGAAGTTGTACACGAAAAAGACAAATGTGAAATTTGTGAACTTAATATTGTCGGACATATCAATGAGCTTCTTTGTTTTCGATGCAGTAAATACTTCCATGAAGAATGTGTTCCCCTGTTTTATGAAAACAGGATACCTGTGATTGGACCATATGTATGTCATATTTGTTATCATCTTCACCAGACAAGTTTCTCTTCGGATAATTAGGAATAAAGGATCAATTCCTAAAGAGTTTATTGTTTTTTTTTTTAAGTTAAGAAGCTGTTATTACCTTTGTTCATTTTTTTTGTCGGATATTAATATGCGACTATTTTTTTCAATTTTTTACCGATTGTGACCGCCCGTAGTACCTATATTGCCAAGACCCCACTCTCCCCTCTAGTTTTCACGTAATAGGTATCTATTGTACCTAGGTACTTAGGATTAAAATATAGTGGCCAGTAATTGAAAAAAAGTGGCTAGTATTGTAAATAGTGGCTAGTTACTAGGTTAAAAGTAATGTCCAATAAAATAATTACATATTTCAGGAAATAAATAATATTTTCTCCCACATGCTCGGAAATGTTAACCTTACTGTTGTAAAATCAGCCCGCAAAGTACCGAGTTCCAGGCCCAGGCAAAATTTAAAAAAAAAAAAAATTATTTACCAGCGGCAGCGGCCGCGAAAATGTATATAAATTTCATAACGTACCCGGTTTTCTACTTTTTAAAACCATATTTGGACTATGATAACTAACTCCAAACAGCCAAACACTCGTACTATTCAAAATTCTTCCATGTTTATTTACTTTTTAAATTTCATAGACTAAAAAGGTAAACGCCGTTTATCGCGTTTACAGCGTATTTACCAAAGTGTCAAATAGTTTTACTTTTTTTAAAACATTCTGCGTTTAGAATTTAAAAAATTAAGGCGGGAATCGGGAATACTTTTTTCTTAGGGAAGTTTAAGTACAGTACGTATTATTTTTGTTTCGCGAAAATACAAAAGTAAAATGAATTCCAGTGATGAAGATATGTTTATCGGCACACCACCAGAGTGTAAAGAAGAAGCAAAGTCGGTTAAGACCAAATTACTACCACCAAAGTCCGCAGAAAAATATTTAAAAACATTTGAAAATTTCATGGAATGGAGAGAGAAAAAAAAAACAACTTCAGTGTCTGAAAACGTCATGTTAGCTTACTTTAGCGAGCTAGCTAAGGACAAAAAACCGAGTACACTATGGGCGATATATTCAATGCTGAAAAATACAATAAAATTAAAATGTGACATTGATATAAAAAGTTACACCAATTTGGTAACATTTCTAAAAAGGCACTCAGCGGGCTACAAAAGCAAAAAATCAAAGATTTTGACTGATGCAAACATTACAATGTTTTTAAATGAAGCTCCAGATGATACTTTTCTAGTAACTAAGGTAAATATAAGCCGTGCCTTATGTGTCACCTTATGAATGATCATTTATCAATCAATACCTATGATTCAATGTTTTCTTATGTTAAATGATTTCTTTGTATTTGTTGCAGGTTGCCCTTATTTTAGGTGTGAATGGTGCATGTCGAATGATCGAGTTAACAAATTTAACTATAAATGACGTTACATGCCACGATGACATAATGTTAGTTAAATTACGTGACACCAAAACTAAAATAGACCGCACCTTCGTGATAGTTAAAGAATTCGTGCCTCTAGTAAAAAAATATCAGGCACTTCGTCCACCAACAGTAAAATCGGACAGATTTTTTATTAATTACAAAAATGGAAAGTGCACCAACCAGGTTATTGGGAGGCACAAAATGGCGAGAATACCCACTTAGATAGCTAATTATTTAAATTTACTAAAAAGCGAATGTTACACTGGCCATTGCTTTCGTAGATCGTCAGCTACTTTATTAGCTGACTCTGGGGCAAATTTAACAACTCTCAAGAGGCACGGGGGGTGGACCGTGGAAGTCGAGTGTCGTTGCCGAGAGCTATATTGAAGATTCTGTGCAGAATAAAAGGAAAATATCAGACCGTATAAATAAGACCATCAAGCTGCAATCTACTAACAACGAAGACCCACAGCCTTCTACGTCGAGACAACATTTAGTAAATGAACAATCCTTCTCCCAACAAATATCTGGTCCAGAAGCATTCATGCCTGACATAGAAACAAGTCCTGTGCAATCCCGTTCGAATCAACAGTTCAATGTAACTAATACGCCATCTACGTCCACTGAAAATATTCAACAAACAAACATTAACGTACCAGGAAAAACCATTACATTTAATTTTACAAACTGCCCTAACATGAGAAACATTTCTTTTAATTTTTAAGTAAACCTTTTTATTTAAGTACTTACTGCCATTTGCCTTCGTCATATTATCACATCGTATTTGACTTGATTTTGTTAATACATTTGAATACATATTATATCAAAACTGAAATTTTGTTTAATTTCCTCGCATTGTTAGAGAAAAGCACTATACAAGCCTCGACCAGGAAGGGCGGTTGCTGGACTCGTATATAGCGTGGCCTCGACTGCGTCTCGGCCACGCTAACTCTACTCGTCCCGCAACGGCCTACTTCCTGGTCTGTGCAGTAATGTACTATATCGTCTAGTAAACACTTGTTATAAGTATTCAACATTCACTTCTTCCCCTAAAATCATAATATGAGCGATATCATTTTACAGGTAATCACGATACACATTCTGAGCAACCAAGGTAGTAAAGTGGCCAGTTACTAACAATTTACCCTAATATCCTCTTTAAATTTCAAGTTCAGTCCAGCGGGTTTTGGCTATTCTTTGATCGATCAGTCAGCTGGTCAGTTTCTTCTTTTTAGGGTTCCGTACCTCAAATAGCAAAACCGGAACCCTTATAGCATCACTTTGTTGTCCGTCCGTCTGTCTGTCTGTCAAGACGCTTTATCTTGTGAACGCACGGAGGTATCAAGTTGAAATTAACACCATATGCTCGGGTTTACAGTCCCTTGCAGAAAATAAAACTTCAAAGTTAACGTTAAAAAAAGATACGGTCGTCGATGCCGCAAAACGTACATTTCGAAACCCTCAAATTTGGCCAGAAGTAAGGTCTTACAGCACACGTAAAGGAAAATATCCAAAATTTGTTAATTTATCACACTATTAAAATAAACAAAAAAATTAAAATACATATGCTATAACGAACTAATTTGCAGTTGGTAAAATAATCACGACATTGTCATTGTATGGAGACAACAGGTTTTCAACGGCAAAATCGAGTTTGTCCCTCAATACAATTTTACATTCTTATAAGTTTGTAAGGAACCCTCGGTGCGCGAGTCCGACTTGCACTTGACTTTTTATAATTAAAAAATACGCCTCTATTAAGTAGATGAGGCATAAGAGTGCGAACCTGATATTTTTGAGCGCAATATTAGATTACATGTTTTGCTGGTGACTGTTCCATTATTTAGACCTTGAAAAAATATAAAATGACAATTTTTTTCTTAAGGATGAGAACGGCTTTATCTGTAAATAAGAGAAAGATTACAATAAACTGCCTTTAATAGATTCGATCTTTCCCCTTCCAAGATAATTTCATCGCAAATACAACTAATTATGTAATCTGTATAATTATCAGAAATAAAAATCATTGAAATTATTTGCAAACTATAATGTATTGATTAATGTACAACATAAGAAGTAAGTTTTTTAAGAACATCATTTAATATTTCGTATTCTAAAAGGCAACTTATACATTATTATTTCTTCGGTTTTAAATCACGATTCGGTTGGTGGCTTTGACTCAAAAATATCGGAAAGTGTGTACCTGTTAGGAAAGTCTTCGTTCCTCATTATGTTTTTCAATTGGTCCTTTAGCTCCTTCGAATACATTATTGTCTCGTACGAAATCGACCTTTTCACCTTTAGCAAACTAGGTAATATGTGGCTAGGCAATGTGCTGCCGATAGGGTATAGCGACTTTGCGAACTTTGAGTGTGACATGGCGGGAAAGTCGTTTTGTCTGTCCATCAGCTCGATCAAACACGCCGTGTAGGACACCAAAGACTTCACTCCGTAAATAACTACGACGAGGAATAGCGAAAAGCCAGCCACGACGTAATTCTTCTCGATTTTGCTCAGCAGGAGCAGTTTGTTGTACTCACTGTCATTCTTGCCAAAAATCAATTGCATTATGTTGTTGAGTGGGATGTACATGCCGAGATACAGGACTGCAGCGAAGTAAATACCAAAAACCGTGATAAACTGCATCTTGTAGACTGTTAACGTTGTGTTGATACACCGAGTGATCCTCCGGACATCGTAAATGGGGTTCAGCATGATGAGAACCATCGCCATTTGAAAGAATAGGAAGACACCGAGAATTATACAACTGGCGTCCATCCTGCCGTCTCGGTTCGATGCAGGTTTCATTATTATTTAAGTCATTTTACTTTATATTAACTATGTTTTGGTAACAACGAATTTTAATGATCCCCGTTTGACATTTTGTCAAACCTGACTTTGAAATCTGACGATTTGTGACGTGTTCTTTTTGTAAATGTTTTTCGTTTTAAGTGAGTGCATATATTTTCAAAGAAGTTTGTGCTTCCAGAGGAAATTCCGTCTTGAAAAAAGCGACCAAGTGTGAGTCGGACATCCACACGAAGGGCTCCGTTATTATATGAGGGTACTTTTTTATTTGTGGTTATAGTAATAGAAATAAACATTGTGTGAACATATTTGTTGTTTAACTATTACGGTTAATGAAATACAGCCCACTGACAGACAGACGGACAGCGTAGGTTTAGTAATAGGATCCCGTTGGTTTGGTACCTTTGGGTACGGTACCGTAAAAAAGAGAAAAAAATGCTGACTCACATAACGATACGCCTTCATTCCCAGAGTGGGAGTAGGCAGAGCTACAGAATACCAACAACTCTAAACTTGTTGATAATTCTGTAAACGCATTGTGCACAATATAGGGCTAAGTTGTCTTGCCTAACAGTACTACAAGCCTTTATTCCCTTAGTCGCCTCTTACGAAATCCACGGGAAGACATGGAGTGACACTATTCTAAACCGGCAACCAAGACAACAAACAACAAGTTAAGGGAAATGCACATGAAAAAAAGAATCTGATCGGCCAGCCCCCTATTTCACAATCTTGACAATGACACGTCAAGATTGTGAAATACACACGACAGGTGACAATTCGGTATTCAATACAAAGTTGACACGTTGATACATCACAGTTTCATTTAGGCACTATGTACACTGAAATGTCACCTGTCACCTGTCATTGTCAAGATGTTGAAATCTGGGGCAGGCCGAAAGCTAAAACTTATATTATAGTATAGCTTTCATGAAATGGGTTGGGCTGTTTAAGACATGTCAATATTAGCTTCAACACGTGGGTGTCACCGACGCTGTTGTGGTTAAAACTCAGCGGTAGGGTTACATTTGAATCCGACTGGGTATCAAGAAAAATTGTGAGGTAAAGAAATCAAGGAAGCAACCTTCTTCTGATTGTTGCATTGACTTAAACACTTAATTTTATACCATTTCATAAAAAAAAACAAAGTTTTTAAGGATATTTGAATGCTTGTCCTGCTTAGTAGCTGAATTAACTAAGATGGAACCTTGCACACAGGGTTGTCCATGAACTAGAGTTAAACAGAATTATTTGACAGAGTCGTTTTGGCAACTGTATGTTGTTAAATAGAAAAGGATAATTAAAAAAAGATTTTTGTTATTAGCTGTCGATATTGCAACCAGTCAATTTCCTTTACACATTTCAGTATGATGTTGTGCTTTATGTTCAGGCAAATAGGAGACCACATGACAATATTGCCCTCATAAGTCAATAGGGTGATCGCACCAGTGTTGGACACTTTAAGCTGACAGGCACCAATAATGGACACTTTACTCTTAATTCAAAGATCATGAGGTTATAAATTGATTGTTGCAAAACAAATGAATTTATTGTCTGTAAAATAAGAGTCAAGTGTCCATCATTGGATCTTGTTCATTACTGGTTCGATCACCCTAGGCAGTGTCTCAAATTCAATAGCCAAAGAAGATTCAATCCTATCACGTTAGTGATAAGGTTGCATTTCCTACAGGATTTTTGTCTGAGATACTGCGATTTTGAGGGCAGAATAGTTATCGGACATATCAAAAAGGCAAACAGGTTTCCCATTGATGTAATTCTATTAAACTCTATACAAATTATTCGCAAACCAAATAAATCGGGAGTTATTTGAAAAATAAATGTACTTCATCATCATCACTTACTATTGTAATAATATGACTTTAATAGTACTTGACGTACTAGTCACCGCGGACGGGGAGTTCGAGTTCAAGATTGCATGTCGACACATCATCTCGTACTCCAGCATCCTCGACAGCACTATCAAGAACTTCATTAGCTTCATTATCAGCACCATTAGGAACAGAGCAGTTGCCAAGTTTATAAAACTCATCATGAACTTCGCAACTAAGAACTCCTTCGCTAGCTTCGTGTCTTGTATTTCCGTTATCAAATCGTTGAAGTACGCTTTCTCAACTGCCAATTCTATAACCACGCTTGATAACAGGCTTAGGACTGCAATTTTAGCTATGTGTTCAGGAGAGATCCCTGTACGCAAAATCTGTTGCCATGCATTTCTGATCCATAAAGGTTCTTTCACCGGTTTTAAAAGAAATAAAGCGATCAGCATTTCTGAGAACAGAAACGCACTGAGTATTATGCTGCCAACATTCGTCATCCTGAATGTCTTCGTTCCAAGTTCAAATAACTGTATAGTTTCAGAAGCCTCGATGTTTTAAATAATTAATCAATCGAGAACGTTAACGGTAGAATCATTTAGTTCCTCAGCACTTTTCTTCACTGCTGTCGATAAAAATTTCTTCAATACAGACTGTTCGTTGTGCGTGTGATGAGAGCTCACGTTAGTGGAAGATGTCCATTTAGATAGGTTGTCGCTTTTACTGAACTCATCTGAATTTATAGCAGGATCAGAATCGGAGGTTTCTATATTGAAATTCACGTCTATTAGGTTGAAATTTTCCATCATTTTAGAGAACTCATGAAGCTTTGCTGCGAATGTAATATAATCGAATAGTCGTACAGTTACAAGATAGAGGAACAGCGAGTAGCTCCCTAGTAAAAAGTTTCTTCTGGCATTAGTTGCGTCTATAACCCGAATCAATTGCTGGCGGGCCGTTTCAATAACTTCTTTGGGAGTCCGGGTGAGGTTTATTTTTTTGAATGGAAGAATTATACCGAACCAAAAAATGAACAATCCGTACAGCGTACTCAACAATGAATAAAAATAGGAATTACTGCTAGGGAACCGTTCAATTGTCTGTGAAAGATGTACTATATCACACACAGGAAGTAATAGCAGAATGTTTGTAGTCATTTGAATAAAATTTAGCGACATCAAAATTAGAGTAGGTAAATCGAGATAGCTCAGTAATTCTTCCATCGTTTCATATTTAATTTAAATGTGTTTGTTAATTGCTTAATACAATTCCGACCATATTGTTACAATGACATATCATAGACAAGGAGTAGGTTTTTTTTTAATAACCCTTGCCCCGATTAAGTTTCGAAGCCTTCTTTCAAAGCTCTTAAACGGCCCAACCAGTGGCCTGACACGCTTTGACAGAAAAAGATAGTCTTATTGCGACTCCTGTAAGAGGAAAAAGAAAAGAGCTGTTTTGTCTCTATCACGGCTACTTTTTCATAGCCGGATTAAAAGCACACTTCAAACTGTAAGCAACAAGTGTGCCAAATGTAAACCGACCAAATTGTGTTCTATAATAAATGTTTATTTCGATGTCATTATATCTTTCGCTTTCCTCTGGTCGCTCGATGTCAAATATATAAACTATTGTATTATATAGGTTAGTCCACCTAGTTATACTATTAGTTATACTATATAACAAAATGGTCAAAAAAAAACCAATTAGTTATACTGCACAGTATGTGTTAAGTAGGTAGGTTAGGTTAGGTTCGTTTTTATATCGGGCCCGGAGGGCCAACACAACCCAGAAACAGAGCCGCAGAGCTCCGTCGACTCTAATGCAGACAGTGCTTTTGGGAAATTATGACCCATCCTCGACGGAGTATAACTAATTGGTTTTTTTTTTTACCATTTAGTTATATCGTATTACTATTAGTATAACTAGATGGACTAACCCTACTATGGGCCCAACCGATTTCCAAGAAAACTAGCTAAAGTCAGGTTTAAATTGGTAAAAAAATTGCACAAGTGAACTACTGTCTTACTTTCACTTCAGTTGTAGAGAAACGAAGCACAACTTTGCTGACTTTTTCTAACCTAAAAGTAAGAGTAAAACAGCAACAAACTTTTGCAATTTTTATTGCCTGGCTTTTTGTCTTTTTCTCCTATACCGTATCAATTAAATTCAATTGCGTTTTTCATGCATGTTCCCTATTGTAATTGTATTCTAGCCGAATAAATGTTTCTTTCTTTCTTTCGTACATTACATACATACACAGATACAAAGATGAACACAAACACACTTATATCACCTTTCTTCTTCGTCGCGGGTAAAATCGCGTTACGCCCGCGCGATATGTAGAGTGCGTCGCCTATTTCCTGTGATTGAATTCGTTATCTATCAGCCACCCACAATACCGTATCGAAAACGAAACGTCTAACAAGATGCCTATTTACGTCGTCGATATCTGTGAAACAAAATAACGAGGCACTACGTGGCATTCATTTTTCCCGGGTAATATAGGAGCGTTGGCTCCGTATCAGCGCTACCTGCCATTAGCGTAATCGAGAGAGGAAATGTTCCCGTCTCGCTTGTTTCGAGCCCACGTGGCCCCCTCAGGTGTGAGTGCCCTCCCAGTTGCAGTAGCGCACGTTCAAAACTGAAACGATACAAGCTTCAGTTACACGGCGATTCGAAATTGAAGTCTGTTGATTGACCGGTTAGGGTTCAAAGTGAAACGGAATTTTTAATTAGTTTGTGTTGTTTTTCTATTCAACGATGCCTGTGTCGACTTATCAATTATGCTGAACTGTTGACT
Source organism: Acleris holmiana (assembly GCA_949316455.1). NCBI lineage: Eukaryota > Metazoa > Arthropoda > Insecta > Lepidoptera > Tortricidae > Acleris > Acleris holmiana. The sequence continues at coordinate 17,305,125 of OX438775.1, forward strand.
TTAGCGAGCACCAATATTTTCGACGCTTGCGGCTCCCGATCTGGCCCGAAGAAGACCGAACCCGTTTAGATTTAATCTTTTAATTAATGATGGCTCGGACGGCGGCGGATCGGTAAATAGTGTTTACTGACCCAAGTGCTAGTAATCAACCCGAGAGAATATTACAGGGCTATTTACAGTGAAGAGGCTTTAAAACTGGTCATGTTGTAGGTAAATTTGTAGGTACAGTGACCTGTTTCTATCGACTGTACAAGAAGGGTAATGTTTGTCAGGTGTATGGGTCGAACCGAAACCGTTCAGTTAAAAAACCGTTTCTATTGATAGTGAAGTCAGTCACAAACGGTCCCTTCGGCCGCCACCGCAACCATGTTTCGCAACCAGTTGCAAAGGAAGAATTTTCCTCCTTTGTTGGCAACTAGTTGCGTTTGACGAATATTTTGTCTTAATACGCAACCAGTTGCGAAGATGTAATCCATTTTCCATCATGGCAACTAAGTTACGCAACCAGTTGCTAAACATATTTTTCTTATCTGGCTACGCAACCAAGAAGTTATATAATAGATAAATTAGATGAGGTATAAAAACTTTATGAACCTTATGGCTCTCGCTACAAGTAAAGCCGTTAATCTGACATTGAAAAAAAGCAGTCAATGATTATTCCTGTCATGTCATATTCATTTAATATCTTTAGCAGCATAGAGGCAATACTATTCGTTATTTACTATACGTATTAGACCATAGGTTATCGGTCAAATGTATTACGTGTTCTAGGATTATTATATCCTCGTAGACAACTGGTTGTGAACAAAGAAAATTAACTCTTCTATAGCAACTAGGCTTTTTGAAATTTTCCTTGTTGGCAACTGGTTGCGTAACAGGAATGAATATTCTTCTATCCCAACTGGTTGCCATGAAAGACTAAAAAATCCTCGTAGACAACTGGTTGCGAAACAGAGTTGCGATGGCGGCCGAAGGGCAAACGGTATACTTTAATAAACAGGGTTTTTGTTACACCCTGATTAAATATGTATCCATAGTTTCTTTAAACTCATGTGTAAAAAAAAATCTACAAGCTCGTAACAACCATGCAACATTGTTCTTGATCCAGATAAACAAATTATCGTGTGTCGTTAATTGGACAACAAATTGAATAAATTGAAGTTGAAAAGACATAAAACCTCGGGTGAGTTGCGTGGTTCTAACTTCAAAATGTCTTGCCGGTTTTTTTAGTGGTATCGTTATAGCGGATAGTGTCAGAGGATATTTTTTTAATTTATTTTATAAGGAGAAGGCACACGGTCACACAGGCCACCTGATTGTAAGTGGAATCTGAGACCCATAGACATTTGAATTCTCAAGACTATAATCCTAAGACCTCAAATGCGTTGCCAACCCTGAGGACTAACATGAAATGCCTCTATGCTAGTAATTTTACCGGTTGTCTTATCCCCACGACGAAACATAACAATGCGAACACTGTTGCTTGGCGGGTGGTTAATGGATAAGATGGTGGTAGCGATCCGGACGGACCCTGCCACCACTACTATTACGTTCGTAAAAAATTGTACATAATACGTTCATTAGAAAATAGACCTATTGCAAAGGAAATAAAATAGGTTTTCCTTTGTTTCTAAGAGGGACAATCAAACTAGAAAATTGACTCTATTACATTTGTAATAGGTTCATATTCCATTGGCAAATTTCGTTGTTTGGTGGATCTTAGGAGGCTATATACTACTAATATTATAAATGTAAAGGTTTGGATGGATGGATACGGTTTTAACGGCGCCTAGCAACGCAGCCTTTAAAGTCAAATTAAAAAAATGGTTGATCGAGCAGGCATTTTACAGTCTTGAAGATTTTTTGTCCTAAAAACAAACGACGTACTCGTAAAAATGTTAGTATTGGCTGTATATTTAATGCAGTTTATATGATAATATAATATTTATTAATCTTACTTAAGGTAACTAAATGTAAATTTATTTTGACATTATCATTAAAAAAGTATCTGAGTAACTACTGTTTGTTACTCAATCACGTCAGAGCTGAACGGATGTTGACGAAATTTGTCACAGAGATAGAATATAGTCTGGAATAGTGCATAGGCTAGATTTAATGCGGAAAAATCGATTGTTCCTCAGGGAATGGTGACAGACGACTTCTTCACGGAGTCGCGGGAAACAACTAGTGTTCGTATAAACTTACCCAATCAAAGACAAATAGCACTCATTTTTTGATCAGTAGAGACTAGAGTATGGCCGTTGGTATACTAGGCTCTTTACAGCATAAAGGATGTTTCTAACTAACAAAAAGTTGGTATATTTTATAGCTTATTGTTGTCTATTCGTTGTAGGCCGATTTGATATCGAGTTTTAACGAAACTAGGTCAAACTATAAAAGTTGTTTATCATTTCATACATAATACTATTTCATTTCCAAACTTTTTTCTGCGTTGATAAAGTAATATAATTATGTGAACTTATTATTTATGAAATATTTTCTTCCACTCGTGAAAGACTCCAACTTGAAGATGTCATATTTTATTAGTCGATCAAAATGCGGACTTATAGCCGCGTTAATCGCGGCGGATACATTTAAAAAAAACCGGGCAAGAGCATGTCGGACCATGCTCAGTGAAGGGTTCCGAAGCCGTTACGTACTACAAAAATAAAAATCAACAAGTAATTACTTATTTTCTATTTAAAGTCAATTGGTGCCGTCGTAGATGATTTTAGTAGGTATAAACACTTTAATCGCCTGTATCTCAAGAACCAATGATGTCTACTTAGTCGTGATAGATTTCCTTTAAAATTGGTTATATGTTGTTTTATTTAAGATTTTTTTCAGATTTTTAGTAATTGTAGTTTTGGCTGTAGGGGGAGGACACTTGAGTCTAACAAAAATTAGCGCTTTAAAGCTCAATATTTCATAAACGGATAACTTAATTTAAAAACTGTTGTAACAAACCCAAGACCTATCCAACGATACCCCACACTATAAGGTTGACGAGAAACAAAAAATACATCCCCACGTTACGTGTAGGGGAGGTACACTAAAAAAAAATATTTTTTAGTTTTTTATTGTACCACTTTGTTGGCGTGACTAATATGCATATTCATGCCAAATTGCAGCTTTCTAGGCTGCGGACGGACGGACGAATGGAAATGGCGAAATTATAAGGGTTCCTAGTTTGACAACGGAACCCTAAAAATATAAGCAACCGGCATACGACATGTTAGCCTAGTTGGTCACAGGTTCGAATCCAGGTATGGGCAGATATTTGTGATGAGTACGAGTATTTGTTCCAAAGCCTTGGATGTTTTTTATGTATTTAAGATAAAATAGATACAGACAAAATTTGTTTATTCAGTAAGTAGGCCGCACGGGCACTTTTACACGTCAAAACTCTACTGGCGCATCAAAGAGACCACTGCTGAGAAGAAGCCCCACAAGAAACTCAACAGTCAGTATTTTTTAAAATATTGCTCATGACAATGATAGAACTTAACCTAGCATTATATAAATCAATTAATAAAATTTTAAAATATATGTATCATGCGTAGTTAGTTTTAGTGGTGGTAGGACTCTGTGCAGGTTCCGTCCGGATTGCTACCACCATCTTATCCATTAACCACCCGCCAAGCAACAGTGTTCGCATTGTTGTGTTCCGGTGTGGGGATAAGACAACCGGTGAAATTACTAGCATAGAGGCATTCCATCTTAGTCCTCGGGGTTGGCAACGCATTTGTGTTCTTAAGATCATAGTCTTGAGAATTCAAAATGTCTATGGGTCTCAGATACCACTTACCATCAGGTGGCCTGAGCGCTCGTGTGCCTTCTCATTAACATAAAAAAAGTAGGAAAAAGTGTCGAAACTTCTAATAAACAAACAAGAGTAAATAAATAAAATAATAATAATCAATTAAATGAAGTTTCGATTGGTTCTCCTACAGAAACCGTGTCCCTAGACTAGATCGGTACTAAGCTGTTACGCTAGGTATCTTAGGCCAAGCATTTTTGTCTGTTAGATAATCCTCGACCCTATAGTAAGCTTATATTTCTCTACAGTGTGTTACCGGCATGAGGGCTTTAAATGTAGGTATCGATTCTACTCCTCAAATGGAACTCTTTTTGTTCTACGACTTTAAAAAATGAGGTAATTTTTATTTTTTATTTTTCATACAAAATAAATTAATTTACTGATTTTACTAGTAAATTTTGAAAGTTTGATCACCTATAACTTACTGTAAATCAAGTTATTTTCTAAGTCGTAGAACAAAAGATGTAGCATTTGAGGAGTAGAATCGATACCTACATTTAAAGCCCTCATGCCGGTAACACACTGTATATAAGTAAGTTTATCGTTAATACAAGTCTAGAGCTTAGTTTCGGACCCGGTCAATTTGTGTAAGATTTCCCCCTAATATTTATTTATTTTTCCTACTCCTGTACTTTTATCTGTCATTTATATAGTCACGTACACTAATATAAGAATATAGATAATATGTCCGCAGAACATTCCGTAGAAAACTCTATCTAGTCTATTCCCCTTAACAGCACTTGTGCTTTTTTGAGCCAAAACGACATGCCTAGCTGCCAAAGCTCACACCTATGTTAATTTGACCAATCAAAATACTTCACCAAATTAATCCACCAATCACAATACACATTGACTGTCAATCGGAACGTTAGGTTCTTTTTGGTATGTAAACTCTTTTACTAATTTAACTCTTTAAAAACATGGTATCAACCAACCAGAATGCAGCTATATTAAAATCGACCAATCAGGTAAAAGAACTCATTTCTCAAATCATTAGGTGTTTTTTAGTCCCTAATTCACAAGTTAAATCGATTGTGCAACTTTTTTTTTAAATATAAAACCTGGCAAGTGCACATCAATTTAAAAACAAAGGTAACCATAGACACATATTTTGTCGTTTTCGAATGTTTCCCGCTCGTTTGTTGTTCTGTGCTTCGTTCGTTCGTATTCTAACCTAGGTATATTAATAAAATTTTGTTAATTTAATTTTGCATTTTATTTGAAACCTAGTCGTAGAAAAAGTATTGTATGCAACGGTGTATAACTAAGTCAAAAAATACTCGTGGTGTCTTGCTTTACGATGTTCGCCTGCGGCTCACATCGTAACCACACCACTCGTCTTTTTTGACCTCTCTTATACAACTGTTGCATAAACTACTATTATTTTGTATGCAAGACTGAGATGCATATATTTATCACTCACTCTTACCCATAGTTGCGCCTCAAAACTTTCAGTAATAATTTGCAAGTGTAAATGCGGCTATATAATAGTATTATCAAACCGCGATTACAATAGTCTTGGCGGTGACAGTTCTGTCATATAAATACGTCAAAGTTTATATGAACTGACAGCTATTCCAAGTGTAAACTCATCGCGGTTGAATAATACGTATCTGTCTTCTTAATGGTGCTTATTTCTAGTTTTCCCACTAACCCGGTTATGAGAGAGATAATTTAAAGGGACAAAATGGGTTTTTATACATAATACTAGCGACCCGCCCTCGCTTCGCTCCGGATTAAAGTATTGTACATATAAACCTTCCTCTTCAATCACTCTATCTATTAAAAAAAACCGCATCTAAATCCGTTGCGTAGTTTTAAAGATTTAAGCATACATAGGGATATAGGGACAGAAAAAGCGACTTTGTTTTATACTATGTAGTGATGTAAAAAAATATTTTTAGTTTTGTATACTCGTACTTGTATTTACATCCTTATCTAGGTATGCAAAATATGGATTAGAAGTTATAATAGCAATTTAGGATTGCATGCGATAAATCGCATAATGCAAAGCCCCTTTAAGATGTTAAATGTCGGTTTCCAATGTTGAGTCTATTTTGTATGAACTTCACTAAGCCTGGCTCTGAACGTCTTTAAACATTCATTGCCACCAACTAGGAATTAAATATAAATTAAACACGCCAGACGAGTCCTTGGCAGCCTACGTCTTGTAGAAGGGCTCAACGTCTTTACACATTATACACACACACACGGAGAGAATCCACATGTGCTCACAAAAGTTGGGCCTGTGTCCGTGACGTCATTATCTTTGGGACGTGACTCTAAAGAGCTATCTCGGCTCACGCTGTATAACAAATGTGGCTTTGGTTTGTTATAATCATATTTGCAAAGGGTGTTCTGAGAAGTCGTTTGAGTTTTATAGGCTTCACATTTGAGATCGAAATTAACGCTTTTTGTTTGTAGAAATTTGTTCCGTTGAATTAAGATTTCTTGTGAAAAGCGTTTTATTTTTTTTGCTATTAATGTCCCTATGTAATACTGGATCTAGGGAATAACATACCACTACTCGACATTTACGATTCACTGCGTACGACCTTTAGGTTTTGTTCGAGATATATTCAAATTGTGTTTGTCTGGAGCCGTTTCTTTGTGTGATCTTACTTTGGATATTTCTTATATCTGCAAATATAAGTCTATGCTGAAAGTATAACGTATTCATTGGAATACTATTCATAATAAGTAGATATATTAACCTAATGCGGTAACATTATGTGTTTTTAATTTGTTCCAAATTAATAAGTGCGATAATGACAACAGTAGATGATTTTGTCTCTATCATTACTAATAAATTTAGTTGCTTGTTGCCATGCATGATAAATTGTAATTAAACCTTCTTTGCATTGCAATCATTGAACAATCCTCCAAAACAGCAGAACAACCACCAAGCCAAGGTATTCCTGAATAAGAAACATGTAGTCTAGGTCTACAGAATATTGTCACCTACCGTTTTATATGCATATAGCTATTTCATGACCATTTGTTCCCGTGTCTAGAATAATGTTTATTTCATTGAGTAATCATTAATCTTGAGTAGCTTTATTTCTTCTCCTTTGACTTTGTACCATTTTCATACTATTTAATTGTTCCTTGTTTTATTTTAATTTTGCACTGAATTTTGATTTGCACTGTATATTTATATACTCTGACGATCTATTTGTGAACTCATGTCAATTTTCAAAATAAAATAATCTAATCTATTGTCTAGTACCTATACTTCAATTTAGTTTGTGACTAGATGACTGAGATATGAGGCACTTAGGGTTTTTTTTTCTCTACATAATTCTTCCAAAATTGTAATAACTGAAGACATATAGATAGATAAACATTTTTATTTTTCACAAACATGCACATGGCTGTTAAAAGGTCAAGTTACGATTGCCACCTAGGGCGAATAACTAACGGAGCGATGCAACTTATATTTAATCATCATGCTGTAGCTAAAGCTACGCGAAGACGCGAAGCCGCGGTTTCGCGTGCCAAGAATTATCTACAGCGTGGTGCAAAATATTTAACCGCGCGGTGTGACACACCGTCGTGGCGAGCGCTCCGATTGTTAATCGCCTAAGGGGTGATTTTTTACTCTCCAGACCACAGATAAATGATCTGTCTTTCTATGATTATCACAAGGAAAAGGAAAACGATAATTTTAACTGCCAGTTATGAAAATGTGATCGTAAGATGTAAACGAACGACATAAGAATATTATGAAATTAATCAACAACTGGTAAGGTGAATATTGAAGCAAACTTAAGTGCATCACCCAATGCTCTTACACTGAAGGAAAAACATCGTGAAGAAATCTGTTCATTTTGATTGCATAAAAGATCCTAAAGGGTCGAAGTTTATTCGCCCATCTGTAAAAAAAGATATAATACGCATAGAAACTTATTTTATATTATCCACAGCAAACTTATACATAGTCTATGTACCTACTCGATAGTCTATGCATAAAAGAGATAACCAGTTCAAATTCTCGCTCCCAACTGTTTTATTTATCCGAATATTCATAAGTTAGAAAAGCATTTTTTCTACACCAATTACTTCTTAACATGTGTAACAGATACACCTATCAAACCTTTAGGTTAGGTTGTTTTATAATAATTCTCGACGGTTAAACGGTTGCAGAAAAAATGCATAATGAACTTATGAAAATTCGGACAAGTAAAACACGGAACGAAAAACCGAAATGTAACCAAAAAAGACACCCTTTTTTGGTTAAAGCCCTAATTTTCTAATTCTAATTATCTATTACTCTATTCCAGGTAAGTACCGACCGTCGTCAAGAGAACCCGCGTCGAAACGGTAGGCCTAATGCATGTTCAATTACAAACAGTTAAATTACTAAAGTTCGTTATCTAATTTGAAAGTTACGTTTATCTGGTATAACATGGGTTGGCGTAGTTTGGGATAGTTTTTTTATGAATATTGGAATATTTTATAGATATTTACGATGTTTTCATATTTTATTATATATTTAAGTAAGTGTATCGTATTCGTTGAAAAAGAAAAGAAAAGACAGCCATTTATTCGTGGCAAACAACAACAAAGATCAGAAAAATATGCACAAGAAGAATGTAGTCACGAAGTGGTCCTAACTCAGCATTATACTGGCATTTGTCAGCGCTGGCCTTCCGTTGAAACCATCAGGTGAAAACACACATTATTATTTAAACATGAAAAAAATTTAAAACGAAGACTTTTTTTAATAAAATAAATATTCGCACGTATCTTTTGTGCCCTACCTTTTGGCTGAATGCGCGTCCCTTAGCCTTATCCACTCACTTATTCTTGGGTGCGCATTTTCTCACATAACTTTCAAGTCCTATTATCGGAAGTCCGAAAACATTTCTCCTACGGTAATCGGTAGTAAAATGTCATATATTTGTATTGTAAATGGGTGTTTTCCAAAAAAAGTACCTATAGTTAAGGACAAAAGTAAACAACGGTATTTTTTCCATTACGTCACGAAAATTAGTCATATATTATATACCGCCCTGATAAGCCAACAAGCGGTATTTCAAATTAAATAAATTGAGATGCCATTATTTATTTTAAAGCAGTAATAGTTAATTTTCATGACGTAATGGAAAAGTTACCGTTATTAATTTTTGTCCCTAACTAAAGGTACTTTTTGGAAAACGCTCAAATTAAAGCCCCTGTTGCTGAGAACTCTTGTGTATCTTATTCTCTAAACTGCAGGATCCTTTCACTTTTCCCAGACGGGTCGATATAGCTACGCTCGCCCATTCATCTGCCCGCACTACTGAGCCGGCTCACTTTGTACTTATGAGTTTGTCTCGCTCTTTTAGCACCCATTGGTGCGCGACAGCGCACTTTGAACTAGGCTTAAGAGAGCACGGTTCAAATGCGTTGAACGGTTCCGGAAATCTGTAGGAACGAGCTGTTTTATAGAAATTAGCGTTTAAAAATACGCAACTATTAAATTGGTAAATATATAAATACCATGATCGACTTTCAAATGACATTATTATACCAAAACTAAACACAATACTTACAATACATTTTGAGTTTATTGGAACTTGGCTGTTAATATTGCTTTAAAAACCAAGTAAATATTTAGGTTAAAAACACCCTATAGGTAAATATTTTCAAGATTATACAGCGTGTCTCAATTAGATCGGTCAGTATGGGAAAGTCTGAAATTATATGACATACGAAAATTTGATTCTGTTCTTAGGAAACATGTTATCGATTTTAAACACAAAAGAATATCGTTTAATTAATTTTAGTAGGTGTTTGAAATGATAACCATTTTATTTCAATACAACATTGAACTCGTTTGTGTGTGTAAAATCACAAATTGTTTCTCTGCTGATTTCACATTTTAATGCCATTCCTAAACGCATTAGTTAGAATGCATATTATTTATTTTAAATATCATGTTTCATAGTAACATTTACTGCTTAAGAGCTACACAATTGATATCGAAATAGAAATAATGTACGTTTTATTTTTAAAAACTACCGGGTTCGATTCCCGAACTGAGTATTTTTTTTTGTCACTAATATGTATGACATGGTTCTTAAGAACAGATCTTCGTATGTCTTAATAGTTTCAGACTTTCCCATTCTGACCGACCTAAATGAGTTACCCTGTATATAATTGACGTAGTCTCTACGATGTAAAAAGTCAAAATAAAGTAAAGGTCCTATTGACCTTTAATTGAAAAATATCCTAACACACTACATAAATGTCCCAAAACATGTTTCGTCTCTATTTTTATCAAAAAAACGAAAGAGATAATATGGAGAGTTTTCGTTCGTTTCCTTGTTCTAACGCAGTGTAAGGCTATGAGAACTTTAAACGCATTATTTTAACAAGTGATTCGAACAATGCAAAAAACACAACTTGACAATTATAACAAATTAACCCCATTATCCGTTTAATAACGTAGCCAATTGTAAAATCTGGAGCTCTGTTCTACTCGACAATACCATATTGCTTTTGAGATTTTTATCGTATTATTTTTAACTTGGCCGTCGTTGTAACGTTGACAATATGATCAGTACAATAGCAACGTAATAAAAAGAGTTACTGAAGGTTTTAATCTCAATGTTCAAAGATAATTTTACTATAACCAATAAAATTCTATAATATATGTTTTCATTTTAACAACACAGACTTATCCATATTAGTCATTACATTTGCCGTGAAGGTGACATTAAATGCTACCGGTCGCCGATCATTGCAAATACATACAGAGCATCACGCCTTCATTCCCAGAGTGGGGTAGACAGAGCTACAGAAATACCAACAACTCTAAAAAGACTTGTTGATAATTCTATATACACATTTTGCACAATCAGGCCAAGAAGTTTACTAGTGTATTTGTGACAGTTTGCAAGCCCATCGCCTAACAGTATTACAAGCCCTTATTCCCTTAGTCGCCTCTTACGACATCCACGAGAAGATATGGAGTGGCACTATTCTAACCCGGCAACCACACAGGGCAATATCAAACATAGATTAAATAAGATAATATACGATAACGAATTAAATTCAACATATATATTTTTATTTAAACAACACAGACTTATCCATATTAGTCATTACCATACATGGGACAACTCGGGGCAAGTTCTAGGGATTTGATATTGATAAAAAAGATGTCGATGTAATTAAATACTGGTTATGACACCATGAAAAAAGTAAACAGTCTTATAAAAGGTGAGGAAATTTCAATAACCAACATAAATGAGAAATTGGCTTTGAGTGGTCGTTCATAGAACGTTTAGCAGTTTAAAGTGGATATTTTCATCTAGACTGCAAGCATTAAGTAATACCTACCATCGAATATAGAAAAAAATACTGAATGTATCATGAAAACTATTTTAAAATAAACAAATAGATGGGTACACGTTTTAATTTGTTTCTTTTTTTATTTAAATATAAGGAGAAAATAAGTAATATTCATTTATGTCGCATAACATGTAGATTTTGGCAGTAACATTGATATAGATGTTATAACATTGATATCGTATAGATGCCCCGAGATATCCCAGGTATGGTCTTTACATTTGACGTGAAAGTGACATTAAATGCTACCGGTCGCCGATCAATTTCTTATTTTTTATTGGAGGCTGTCGCTGTCTCGCTCGCACTTGCATCTGAGAGTATATTTGTCGCTCGTGTTTCATAGAAAACGAAGCTTGCCGAGGTACATTAAAAAAAAAGGTCTGGATTCTCCGAAATACATTACACAGTATACCGAACGGGTTCAGCGTCGATACATAATCGCTTTTAGCATGTTTATCTTCCAAACTACTTCAAACACTATAAAACCGAAAACTTCGAAGCATCTCCGCCCAAACACCCTTCTTTGACCAAGCAATAAAAGACCCTCTTCCATAGTCAATTAGGCTCTATTTGAACACTTACTCATACTTTGGTCAGGCAAAGTAACATTTCGTAAACACGGACGGAATTAAAGCGGGCAAAGAGACGGGGCAAACTGAATTAGCCCGGGGCCGTTAGGGCAAATTTAGTTTGGGAGCTGAATACGTTTTTTCAGGTACTATTCGGTTGGGTATTAGGTACCTACGACGTAGGTGCTGAAATGGCAACTGCACAAATTCACGTATAAAATGGCTACTTATAGTGAAGTAGCTATATTTCTAAAGCAAAATCGTGTAGCCAACAAAGCAAATCAAGTTAAATAAGTACCACGTAACTTATTTCACTTTTTTTTAATGGGTGTTAAATTTACGCAAGATTTACCATACTAATTACTATCTATGGTAAATCTTGCATAAATTTTGGGACACCTTTTATAGTAGTTTTTTTTTTATGTTAAGGAGAAGGCACCCGAGCACTCAGGCCACCTGATGGTAAGTGGAACCTCAGACCATAGACATTTGAATTCTCAAGACTATAATCCTAAGACCTCAAATGCGTTGCCAACCCTGAGGACTAAGATGGAATGCCTCTATGCTAGTAATTTCACCGGTTGTCTTATCCCCACACCGGAACACAACAATGCGAACAATGGTCGAGTCCGTCCAAATCGAGATAGTATCATAATAAATAAAGATCAGAATACATAATAGTTCATAATACGTAATGGTTTTATTTCTGAAACCGTATTTTTTTAAGGATTTTTTAATAGGCCATTGTTGTTTTATTACAAACCTGTATATTCTTGCTAAATTACAGCTTTCTAGTACTAAGAGTAGCGCTACAGCCCGCACTAGGCTGCGGACGAACGGACGGACGTGGCGAAACTATAAGGGATCCTAGTTTGAGTACGGAACCCTAATAAACAGGGATACCTAAGCGACAAACAAGACACGAACTATTTGTGCTAGACGTGCTGCCACATAGTAAATTTCATAAACCTTACAATGACAGGTGACAATTCGGTATACATTGCAAAGTTTACAAGTTTTAATATCACTGGGACTCGTATAAGCTACGCGATGTTCACTTAAATGTCACGGAAACTAGAATTAATTCTGTAAAATTAGTAATGTCTCAAGCAAAAGAATCTACAGCCCTCCGTGATTTGAATATAGGGTGATCGCACCAGTATTGGATACTTTAAGCTGACAGGCACCAATAATGGACACTTTAGGTACTATTAATTCAAAGATCATAAGGTTATAACAACAAATGAATTTATTGTATGTAAAATGAGAGTCAGGTGTCCATCATTGGACCTTGTCCATTACTGGTTCGATCACCCGTGATTTTAATATAGGCCTAATTTTATTTGAATAAAATGATATTGCCTTTGACGTGTATATTGTCAACGTTTTGATAACTCTTATTTAATGGACAGGGCTGGGATTCTACACGGCATAACGATATCGTATTTGACGTGTTTCCGTATTGTCAACGTTTTGATAACTCTTATGTCATTTACAATAATGGCGACTGTGACATAAACGATTCTTAAACGTGTCAAACACGATATCGTTTTAACGCAACCTGAATAGAGGCCCAGTAATGGCGCCCAATTTAAAAACAATACATACTCGTAATTAAAAGTGATCCCCTTCAGTGATACCTAATCAAACAAGTCCAAGCATGCCAAAGGGTACTGGGCCCAAATACCTTCCCAAAAATACCTCAGCGTATTCTAAAAATGCTTTTGTACAAACATGAAATTACCCCTCGCGGTATTGTAGGAGTGGGAGGCCGGGGCGTACCATTTGAATATAAATGAACTTTCCAAAGTGCGCATACATTTTTATATTTCGATCCTCTTATTACAATATCTCAGTTGTTTTGTCTGAAGCTCCGACGGTATTTGAACTTTATTTGGGCGGCTGTGGAGTTTATTGTTCTATTTCTGTTGCGGGACCGCAGCGGGTTGTTTGCGTGTGGTGAGGCCTTTGTGGGTGCTGTGGATTGGCGAGGAATTTGTGGTGTAATGATGATTGTGCGCTGGAATATTTAAAGGAGCGTTTTAAATGATACTAGCTTATCAGTGAATCCATCTTCGTGTTGTTTTTTAGGGTTCCCTAGTCAAACTAGGAACCCTTGTAGTTTCGCCATGTCCATCGGTCCGTCTGTCCGCAGTTTAGTTAACCCTCTGCAACTGTGGTGACTTTTTTAGAAACATTCTACTGAGGTGGAGTCTGCCAGACGTCATTTTTGATAAAACATAGAAAAAATACTAATGGGTCAATGATAAGTGTGGTTTATTAAGTGTATATATAGCATGATTAATTAATTTTCATGTGGAATTTATAATAAGCATGAATATGGACTTCTAAATAAAAAAAATGACATTAACTTGAACAATGTAAAAAAATCTGGAGTTTTTAACATAGGTTAGTTTTTAATGCCCCGAGTCTTTAGGAGAGGTTGCTGAGCGATACAGACCTATTTCACGCTATAAAGCGATTTTTTTTTTGCTGGTGTCTGATAGACGTCACGTCAGTCGCAGAGGTTTAAGCGACTCTTGGTACTAGAAAGCTTTAATTTGGCATGAATATATATTTAATTCACGTCCACAAAGTAGTAAAATAAAATGTTGAAACGTAACGTGGGGATATTTTTTTTTCGTCTACCCCACATTGTGGTGTCGTTGGATAGGCCCTTTAAAAATATTACGAGTTAAACAATTACTTTTTGATTAAGGAATCCGTTATGAAATATTTAGAGCCCTAATTTTTGTAAGAGCCCCCCCCCCTCTACAGCCAAAACTACAAATACTAAAAATCTGTCAGAAATCTGAAATGAAAGCGCCTAGATATTTAAAGTGTGTAGTTCTTAACGGCTTCGGAACCCTACACTGAGCATGGTCCGACATGCTCTTGCTCGATTTTAACTAGTCTGTTCCACTAACTTTCATGATTCTATGTCGTAATTTTATTGTCAACGTTAGAGTAGCTGTTATTATCAAGTAAACGGCTAATAGATTCAAAATTCATACTGTAATGGTAAAAAATACTCGTATTGTAATTTTCTTGCAGGTACTCAATTAATAATAATAATAATAAATCACAGGACAATGTGACCTAGTCCCAAACTAAGCTCTAGGCTTGTAAATTGGGTACTAGACAACGATAAACATACTTATATAGAGAAATACATACTTAAATAAATAGAAAACATCCAAGACTCAGGATCAAATATTCGCGCTCATCACACAAATATCTGTCCTTACCGGGATTTGAACCCAGAACCGCTGGCTTCAGAGGCAGGGTCACTCCCAACTAGGCTAGCGTGTCGTCTGAAACGTTTATTTAACTCATACGATTTCGATAATGAGAATTATTAACGTCACCTAAAGCTATGTTCATACGCCAAGCGCAACGGCAACAGAGCGTTTACACATCAGAAACGCAACGAAGTTCGCACCACGTCACGGAAGCAGTAAAAGCGGACACAATAGCGCGATGCTGCTGCTCTTACGTCCCGCTGGCGCCACGCGGGCTGTGTGACGCTTCATACTTCACTGTGAGACCGATCAATATCTAGACACACGCCAGTGCCCGGACCAGTTAGAAGAAAAAGCTGAGCGACAATGCAGTGTGTCTATTTACACGAAGTTGGCACGAACCCATTCAGGTGCTACTTCCCATTGTATAGGGTGATCGCACCAGTGTTGGACACTTTAAGCTGACAGGCACCAATAATGGACACCTTACTCTTAATTCAAAGATCATAAGGTTATAAATTGATTGTTGCAAAACAAATGAATAACCTTTATTGTTTGTGAAATAAGGGTCAAGTGTCCATCATTGGACCTTGTCCATTACTGGTTCGATTACCCTAGGATCCGAGAATATCGCGACGTTCATCAAACTAGTTAATAGGTGATAAGTATTTGATATTCAACTTTATACCCGTCAGCGGCTTCGCTCCGCTGCAAATTTTTGACTTTTCCGGTAGATTCTACATTTTTTTTCCTTCATAAGAACCTTCTCTTGATAGTGACGAACACAACAAAAAAGAATTAGCGAAATCGGTCCAGCCGTTCATGCGTGATGCCGTGACCAAGGGGAATGGGGATTCATTTTTATAATTATATAGATTTAATATGTTAATAAATATATATTGTAAGTGGGTTGCCACAAAAAACATAATGATTTTTTTTTGTTTATCAACATCACTGTTTCCATTAATAGACAAATGACATTCCAATCAAAAGTATGAAGCCGTAACTTTTAAGTAGGTAGGGTATAAACAGGTACAGGAAGGTAAGATAAAGGTTAATCATTTGTTTTGCAACAATCAATTTATAACATTATGATCTTTAAATTAAGAGTAAAGTGTCCATTATTGGTGCCTGTCAGCTTAAAGTGTCCAACACTGGTGCCATCACCTATATTTTATGACGTGAAAAAATAATATTATAATTTTAGTTTCTACGTCGGTACTTAAATAATAAATAAATATCACGGGACAATGTCACACAAATTGACCTAGTCCCAAACTAAGCTCTAGGCTTGTGCTATGGGTACTAGACAACGATAAACTTACTTATATAGAGAAATATATACTTAAATACATAGAAAACATCCAATATTTCTATGTATTTAAGTATTTATTATACATCCAAGACTCAGGAACAAATACTAGTGCTCATCACACAAATATCTGCCCTTACCGGGATTTGAACCCGGGACAGCCGGCTTCGGAGGCAGGGTCACTCCCAACTAGGCCAACGTGTCCTCAACTTGGTTTAAATCTATCCCTGGTAGCAAAAAGGTCAAATCATAACAATATAGAAGCCTATTCAAATTGTTCTCGTTTGACAATGATAGACAGTATAATTGAAATTGGGTTTGCTTGCATATGGGTGGCGAATTGCTAAAATTCAATTATTAACAAACGGGATCAAAATTTGATCAAACAATTTGATTGATGTTTAATTTTGATTAACCATAGGGATCAATGTTACCGATACATTTTAGGATTCTGTAATCAAATAAACTGAACTCTAAGTCATCATGTCCAATAAGATTGTCTCACTGTCTGTCTATTCGTATGCGATGAAGTCGTTTCGGACGCATGTAGCTGCAATTTGATAGGTGAATTGTATCGCAAAGGTTTTTTTTAAAATAACCATGTAGATTTTTTAGTTTTTCTTGTACACAATTTTAATCGAATGAATCGAATGAATCGAACCCAGGACCACCAGCTTCGTAAGGCTGCGTTTCCACCAGAGCTATATAGCGAGTTAGCGGAGTGGTATGCGAGGAAACAATCCACCAATAGACTAGCATCGCTCAGCGCAGCTCTCCTACTGGTTGATTTTCTTCTCGCACAGCTCTGGTGGAAACCCAGTCTTAGCAGGGTCAACCAGACTAACGCGTTGTCAAATTTAAATAATCGGTGAGATCCGATGCACCGTCAATATGGGTTAAATTTATTGGAGGTAGGTGTAGTGCAGAGTGTGCTTTCTACGAAACGTTGACCCTGCCTCCGAAGCCAGCGGTCCTGGGTTCAAATCCCGGTACGGGCAGATATTTGTGTGATGAGCTCGAGTATTTGTTCCCGAGTATTGGATGTTTTCTATGTATTTAAGTATGTTTATCGTTGTCTAGTACCCATAGTACAAGCTAAGAGCTTAGTTTGGGACTAGGTCAATCTGTGTGTCATTGTCCCGTGATATTTATTTATTTTATTTATTTATTATTCCCCTGGGTGAGCCAGCTCGATTGCTTTGTTTAATGTTATACGATGTTTTAAATTGGTAAGATTCAATTATTGTGCAAAATTTATTTGATCTCTCTTATTGATTTGATATTTATGGATGTATCTCGGGATTAACAGGCACAAAGCGACTCAAAGCCCCTAATTAATGTCAACGAGAAAAAAAGTTTTAAAACATCCGTGTGGATGCCGGGTTAGAATAGTGCCACTCCATGTCTTCCCGTGGATGTCGTAAGAGGTGATTAAGGGAATAAGGGCTTGTAGTACTGATAGGCGATGAGCTTGTAACCTGTCACTAATACACTGGTAAACATCTTAGCATGTTTGTGCAAAATGTGGTTAGAGAATTTACGACCAGTATTTTTGTTGGTATTTCTGTGGCCCTACCTACCTCACCCAGGGAATGAAGGTGTGATGGTATGTATGTATATAAGTTTTAAAATAAATATTTTGGACCACACACATCTAATATATCCGTATACCGTATATAAGCGTCCATAAAACCGCCCGCGGCACTACAACTCCACCAAGTTACCTTATGAAAGTTTGAACGAACGACACAATATAAATAAACACAACTCTCTTTATAGTTACCTCCTTTCAAACGCAAGCCTTTGTCGGCACCGAGTTTTATAATAACACTAGCTCTTCCTCTCGACTTTGTCGGTGGGAATTGGTTTTTTAATCTCACCTGAACTTTACATTTTCAGAGTTATAAACAACCTGACAATTGGTTTGGTAAATTTGTCAGTTGCAGATTTAAGATTACAGTTTGGTAGGTTGATTTAAGATTTGTCAATAAGGACTCAGATGATTTTGCGGGGCTTAAGCCCCTTAGCCTCCTGTAATAAAATAAAAATAAATATCACGGGACAATGTCACAAAAAATAAACTACTCGTAGTCCCAAACTAAGGTCTAGGCTCATACTATGGATACTAGACAACGATAAAATTTCTGATAAAAAGAAATATACACTTAATTACATATAAAACATCCAAGACACAGGTATAAATACATACATACATAACGTCACGCCTTCATTCCCAGAGTGGGGTAGGCAAAGCTACAGAAACACCAACAACTCTAAAGACTTACCGATATTTCTGTAACAACATTTTGCACTAACAGGCTAAGAGGTTTACTAGTGAATTAGTGACAGGTTGCAAGCCCATCGCCTAACAGTACTACAAGCCCTTATTCCCTTAGTCGCCTCTTACGACATCCACGGGAAGACATGGAGTGGCACTATTCTAACCCGGCAACCACACGGGGGAATAAATATTCACGGGGTATAAATATTCGTGCTTATCACACAAATACCTTACCAGGATTTGAAATCAGGACCGCTAGCTTCGAAGACAGGGTCATTACCAACTAGGCCAGCGTGTCGTATATTTGAGTTCCCTAGATTTCTCCTAGATTCCGTCATTAGATCCAAACATGGTCCAACTAGAAAAATATACCCAAACAAACAAAAAACAAATTTCCAAATCGGTCCAGCGGTCTTGGTGTAACCGGATAACATACATTAAAAAAAATCCGACGAATTTAAAACGTTATTTTTTTAACGATTTTTTACAAAATTGAATTGGACCGTTTACGTTAGTAGGGTGATGGCACCAGTGTTGGACACTTGAAGCTGTAAGTTATTGATGTTTGAATTGAAACAAAGCTATATGCAAGACTGAGATGCTAATATTTGCCACTCACATGAATGGCTTACATTTGTAATTCTGGCCTTATTGAATGAATTAACCCTTATCTTCAGTAAAATTAGAATGAAGTGACATGGACATCATTTTTTTTTTTCTTTTTTTTTTATGGCATTGAGAAGGCAAACGAGCACACAGGCCACCTGATGGTAAGTGGAGACTGTGACCCATAGACATTCGCATTCACAAGACTGCAATCATTGGTCCTTGTTCATTATTAGTTCTTTCATTTTGTCTGTCAGTCTGGTATGACTGTCTGCTATCGTACTTGGCTGGAGTTTAAAAATACATCAGTAAACTTACAATGCAATAATTATTATGGTATCTAACGGCTGATGATCTGATGATGGAGTCAACAAAACCCTCTTTATACTTAACGTATACTCACAAAATTAGGATTAATAAATCTCGTCTTGATAAACATACTGATGACTGTACAAAGAATTACAGTCAGCAAGAAAAGCTTGTCTCAAATATTAAATTTTTGATGGTAGCTTATTTCATTTAATTTCTCGTTATGAAAAGCGACAAGCGAAAATATGATAGCCATTTCTGTTTCTAACAAATATTTTCTACAATCCATTGTAACTCTTTTCAATACAGTTTTCTATTAAAATCCAGCCTGACCGATATTTTTCGCGGCCGGTCACGACAGATAACGTTTTCCCTATTTTTGCTTATTTTTATCTCCAGCCGTTAAGTTGGCAACTCGCCCTTAACGCATAGATTACGAACACAATGGTACCATTGTAGCATTCCTTGTGAGAGCTTCCGAAACTCTATAGATAAGGATTTGTCATTTCTATGTCCATCTCCCCGTTTTTTATTGGTTTGTTTATTTTAAGGTATTTATTAACAGTTGTTTTGATACACTATATTTGAAAATAGGCGTGCTAAAACAATTCCATGTAATATTATTACTCACTTGTATTCTGCCTTTTATTATGATTTTTCTTGAAGTTTTTGTATGTTTGTATTTAAGCCCATTTAGGCCCAAGTGTCTAACACTGGTGCCATCACCCTACTCCCTTTCTTATTGAGTTAAGTGCCTCCAAAAAGGACGAAAATGAAAAAAATATAATAATCATGATAATAATCACAGGACAATGTCACACAAATTGACCTAGTCCCAAACTAAGCTCTAGGCTTGTACTATGGGTACTAGACAACGATAAACATACTTATATAGAGAAATATATACTTAAATACTTAGAAAACATCCAAGACTCAGGAACAAATACTCGTGCTCATCACACACATATCTGCCCTTACCGGGATTTGAACCCAGGACCCCTAGCTTCGAAGGCAGGGTCACTCCCAACAAGGCTAGCGTGTCGTCGGATATCTAAAACCATTGATCGTTTTTGTGTCAATAACCTGTGGTCACAAAGCAAACAACGTCCAAAATACGTTGTCTTTACCAGAATTTACCCAAAGTCACGAAATGTATTTCGAACAAAAGCTGTCTGATCTCGTAGTTCCTAATTATAATGGCTGGCGGCGGTACACGCAAATGTAAATGGACTCACCGTAATGCGAAGATCTTACTGTGTTATTAGGCCCTGGTAGCTTCGGGCGTTTTGTGTTTTCTTTCTGGGTTAACCGATGCATTTTTTTTTATAAATACATAAACATGAATATGAATATGACTTCACAACATAGAAACGTTACAATATAACATTTATTCGTACTAAATTAGATAAATTGTTAAACGCTAACAAACTCTAGCTAACCTATGATTTTTTTTTAAATGCAGAAAGTTATCCTTTTTTCAAAATCTACGGATTCTGTAGGAGATCGTATGAAAACTTTATTTCTTTTATCTAACCTACCCATGAGGTATAATAATAATTATTCTTTGTTTGCTCTTGTGTTTATTAGAAGTTTCAACACTTTTTCCTGCTTAACTACGCATGATATATTTTTATTTTCATTTGCCGGGTTAGAATAGTGCCACTCCATGTCTTCCCATGGATGTCGTAAGAGGCGACTAAGGGAATAACGGCTCGTAGTGGCTGTTAGGCGATGGGCTTGCAACCTGTCACTAATACACTGGTTAAAATCTTGGCCTGATTGTGCAAAATGTGGTTACAGAATTGTCAACAAGTCTTTTAAGAGTTGTTGGTATTTCTGTGGCTCTGCCTACCCCACTCTGGGAATAAAGGCGTCATGATTATAGCTAGGTTAAGTTCTATCATTATCATAAGCTATATTTATTTAAAAAAAATATTGACTTGAGTTTCCTGTGGCGCTTCTTCTCAGCAGTGGTCTCCTCTTGGGAAGCACTGGTAGAATTTTGACGTGTAAAAGTGCCTGAGCGGCCAACTAACTGAACAAATAACTTTTACCTTATTTATCTAGGCTTGGGTTCTTATAAATTGCGAATTCGTTATTTGGATTGCACACTTTGTATAGTATTAGAATGAAAGAGTTGGGCTCACGCACACATGTTTACTATAAATTCATACATTTCGGTAGCAAAAATGTAACTTTCTGTGCAAATAATTTGCGCCACAATTTGTTTCACGTATCTTATTTTTTATATGTCAACTGTTCATATTACCTTATTTTCAAAAATACATGCTATCAGGCATGAAATAAAAATTACTTAAAAATCAATCCTCTCAACTCTCTTTCACACAATCACCTACATGGACGTAAACCTTAACAGGACTTGCCACTAATACAAGGTCTCTATTCTACTGCGTTATAATAACGATATCGTCTTTGACGTGTTTCCATATTGTCAACGTTTTGATAACTCTTATGTCATTTACAATAATGGCGACTGTGACATAAACGATTTTTCACTTCTCATGCTCTTAAAATGCTACTTAAATCTCTGCAAATCGGGACTAAAGCTCCTTATTAATCTCTAGGGATTAAAGTATTTTTTTTTTAATTTACTTTGGAAACCCCTAAACAACCAATCACGGTGTTTGTGAATGGAAGATTATCGCCATTTTCAGTGATTGTGTATGGACCATATTTTTGGGTGTCGAAATAACCTCAAAATGACAACTGTGCAAATATATGAAAAAAAAGATTTAATTTCGTGAAACGACTAATTATTACGAATATGAATCTATTTAATCATATTAAGGCCGAACTCTTTTATAATACGTGGTCCAATTACTTCTAAAATGGTTTCCAAGTTTGAATCTGTTGGCTAAATATGCAAGCATTTAAAACATCACTTTACAAAAAACCACAGAACTTTTTTTTTCCTGTTTGTATTTTGAATAGATGTTCATAACTTGTATTGAGCGTACGTTATTAAAAAACAATATTGTTTAGAACGTCGTTTTTTTCTTCGCATTCAAAGTGAAAAGTAGAGTGTTTAACGCGAGACTAAACAACCATAAAGACACTCGAACTACGGCCACCCTCGCTCGCAAGCTCGCTCGCGTAGCTTAACATCTCTTGTCATTATGGCTCGTTTTAGTCCCTTGTTGAACAATCTACTATTAAAACATGTCACACGCGATATCGTTATAATATAACGCAGTAGAATAGAGGCCCAGATAAATAAATATAATCGCTCGACCGGCGACAGAAAAAGCGCACAACAAAAACAGGCGGAATGTCCAAAGCAATGTATTCCATTCCGCCCCACTAGTTATAGTATTCTGATAAATGATAGTCCGTGATAAACGATTTGTGAAAATTCTCCCTTTTGTTTTTGCGACATTGTTTTTTGAGTGCCAGTGCGTGTGGCATGGATTACTCGAAACATTTTTTGTGATATTTTGTTATGAGGGTCATTCACAGATTTAGGTTACCGTCTTTCCTGTGGACACACCGAAAGTTAACGTTTTTAAGGCCTAATTTACTGGCTAAGCACATTCCCGCATAAACAACGTCAGGACTGTTTTAGACCTATCAAGCTCATAACTTATAACTATTGACCACAAGAGAGACAACTTTTGTTTTTAAGAGTGTGTATGACCCACGAAATGTTTTGTAAGCCACAGGTTTTATGTCAAGATTAGATTGAAACGGAACAATATAATTTTATAAAATACATTCGAATTCGTTGGTTTTACCGATGAATGTTGACAGTTATAAGTTAACTTTTGTTGTACCTTTTTTAAATGTGTGTTTTGCAACGCCTCTCCTCTACATCTCCATGAGTGCCAAACTGATGACTTCTCCGGCCAGTTGCCCGCGGTTGATAAAAGAAATGTGAATAAAACTTCTGTCGCTCTCACGCTTATGTAATACCTTCTGATCAGATAGTGACCATTGTTTCATCCACGATTATCCATAATGATAAAAAAAACTATAATTAAATAATATGTATATAAATGTTTGCCTTACGCAGCTCACCGTAATGGGTTACTTCTTTTTGAATAAAACCTTGGAATAAAAAAAACAAAACACAGGGGACAATCTCACACAAATTGACTTAGTCCTAAACTAAGCTCTAGGCTTTTACTATGGGTACTAGACAACGATAAACATACACATATATATAGAGAAATAAATACTTAAATAAATAGAAAACATCCAAGACTCAGGAACAAATATTCGCGCTCATCACACAAATATCTGCCCTTACCGGGATTTGAACCCAAGACCGCTGACTTCAGAGGCAGGGTTACTCCCAACTATGCCAACGTGTCGTCAAATGGTTTTTTTTAGTCACATTGGTTTGTCCACCAGACTCGATGATAAACTCCTAAATCTTATTGTTTGTTGTGTTACTTTTAGAGTCCAATTTGAATTGTAATACGAGTACTTTTCCTTAAACAAAGTTGATCAACTGCTGATGGATTCTGTTTCCGCGATACTCAAAGAGATTCGAGTGAATTATAAGTAGAAGACCGAACAAATTGTTTCAGTATTATTCCAAGGTTTTCGTTTTCTTCATAAACATTGAAGGTAATTGTAATTGGTTTTGTTTCTAAAAACAATTGTGTTTAAATCAACAATAAAAACATAACAAAGTAAATTGGTCTTTAAAAGCACATAACAAAGTGAAACTTTATAGTCTTTTGAATAGATCTAACTTATCTCTCTTTTTGACTAATTCCTAGTTTGTATTGGAAAATAATTTCTGCTGAATTTAAACACAAATGACATGATTTCCTAGTACAAAAAGCTTACTACACAGTAAATTAATACTTGTGTGACTACAATTAGTTGACGAAATCCGAGCATGTGCATGCTCGTACAACTTCGTTAACTGCACCTACAGTTTGTATGCCTCGCGTCGCAACATGGTGACACTTCCTAATATTAAAGACCTTATGTACGTACCTGTGTTAAACAAATGAACGATCTTTATCTTTATTTCATGTGATTCGCTTGGATGTTAATATTACTACATGTCTTTCTATCTATTAAGTAAGTATTTGAATGTATTAGTTTTTTTTAGTGGTTTTTTGGTTAGTTTTTGTTTTTTGGGTGCTCTAAATAAATTTGTACACCTGTTTACTCGATGCAAAACCTTTCACTTTTCTCAATTTCCAAAGGTTTAGCTGGAAGAGATCCCTTAAAGGGATAAGTTCGCCTTTTTATTATTATTAATTGTATTGTTTTGGTTTTCCTTTTGTACAATAAAGTGTTTACATACATACAATACAATACAAATATTCTTTATTGAACACCACATACAAATACAGCATGAAAAGTAAAATACAAATAAAAACTTACTAAGTGAGTCAGGTTGTGGAATTGACTACTGGCCGGCATTAGGCAATCACAATCAGTAGATGTCTTAAAAGACCAATTGAATACGTTCTAGCTTGACTCCTAAATATTGTATCTGTCCTTTACATTAATATAGTTATTCATATATGTAGTTTATGTCAGTTTAAGTATGTATACTTACATTTAGTTGTGTAAATGTATATTTCTGAACCTTTTTATGCAGATATTCGAATGTTTCTATTTTCTTATAAATTTTATTTTAATTGAGATGCTCCTTTCCTAAATAAATGTGTAAATCTTTCAAGCGTTAGCTGGAAGAGTTCCCTAATAAGAATAAGTGCGCCTTTGTACTTTCTGTTTTATCTTGACTTGATTTTGTTTTTCTTTTTGTATTACATACATACATACATAATTTCTGCAGCACATAACTAAACCCAGGAAAGTACCTTGACCAACCTAATTAACATAACAAAACACAGCATGGTGGGGCTGCACCCTGACACAAAAATGAGCCCACTCAGCATGAGTTGCGCAAACACTGATTTTCAGTGGATTGTTGATGAGATCGCAACGGTAAAAAACAACCTAAGGTAACTTGCTGAGTTGTAAAATACGCTCGCATTATCTAACAACAAAAAGGCAAACAAAATACATATTTAATTGTTTACGTTACAAACAGTCACATCACAAAAATAGAACACAAGGCCAAAGACCGAAAAAGTCGTAGAAAGAAATACAGCAAGCTTAACCACAATTGATACAATTTTAAAAATAAAGGAAGATTTAGAATTTAGGAAAAATCAAATCTTAAAGAAATCCAAGGCAAACAGCGAAAAACCCTACAAAAAAATATCGTTTGTTGTATGAGAGCCCCCTTAAATATTAATTTTATTCTGTTTTGTTGTTATAGGGGCAACAGAAATACATCATCTGAGAAAGTTTCAACTGTCTAGCTGTCACGGACAGACAGACGGACAGCGGAGTCTTAGTAACAGGATTCCCTATTTACCCTTTGGTTACGAAACCCTAAAAAAGAACAAGTCTATCGAGGTTCAACAATAGAAGTATACTTAGATAAGAGCAAGTAGATAAGACTTTTTGTAAAAATTAAAAGACAATCTAGGTAACAGACTGTATGCTTCCCGGTCCTCAAGTACACTCTGAAGCGTCCGCTAAAATTTGAACAATATATGCGGCCATCAATCTCTTCACGGCCAATAATGGCACTCGAAGCAATTATCTGGTCTTGAGTGACAGCTCTCAAGACCCATTACTCGAGGGCCCTCACACGCTGCAATTACAATGGCTCCTCTTTGTCCCTTGACGTGTATTAATTGATAAATTGCGCACTTTAATTAATAGTCGTCAGCGGCAGCGCGTGAGTTGTTTAGTGTTGTTGGTAGGAATGTTCCGTTTCAGGTATAGAGGCATAGAGGCATTCCATCTTAGTCCTCAGGGTTGGCAACGCATTTGAGGTCTTAGGATTATAGTCATGAGAATTCAAATGTCTATGGGTCTCAAATTCCACTTACCATTAGGTGGCCTGAGTGAAATTATGTGAAGTAAAGTATAGTTTTTTGACAAAATTCAATGCGCTTTATAATACTAAGATTAATTTGAGAGCGTCGGTGGCCTAGTGGCTTAGGGGGTTGACTCGTGATCGTAAGGTACCGAGTTCCAACCCCCGCGGTTGCCATGTACCAATGAGTTTTTCTAACTCAAGTACATACCCCGATGTTCTTACGGTGAAGGAAAAACATCGTGAGGAAACCTGCACATTCGAACAGTTGAGTGTGTTACAGGGTAATTGCACAAAAGAGCCTTAAGGGATCGATGTGTATCCGAAAGAGCTTATCTGTAAGATAAGATACGATAAATTAACGAGTTCCAACAGCAGTTAGATATATATTATTATTTTTTTAGCATTTAGACAGCGCAACTAAATCTGACAGTGCGCTACATCGCGCTAACGAAGTTTCTTCAGTCAGTTGACTTATATACAACTTCCAACTTCATCCAAATGGACTTCGGTCCCCAGGCATAACACCCGCCTGGAGAGAGATCTCTCTATTGTCCTCTCTCTTCCCACATTGGTGACCCACGACAATGGACATTTACGCAACCTGACAACCTTCAAGCACTATGACGCAGTCCAACAGCAAGCCAGACAAAACGCACTGTGCACCACTAGCATTCTGATTTATCACCATGCCTATTTAATTTTTGTGACGTAATGGAAAAATTACCGTTGTTAATTTCTGTCCTTAACACAAAGTTTTTTTTTTAAATCGCCCCATAATGTCACGTTTAAACAGCTCATATACGTCATCTCTTCTCGCCTCTGGACTTATGCACTCTGATCGGAAGACTAGAACTGAACCAAATGCCAGCATTACTCTAAGTCGGAACCGTTTCGTTATATTTCTTGTGCGTACTCTGTTCTTCGTTGTTGTTTGTCACGAATAAAATGTCTATCCTTGTTTCTTTCTTTTTCTATTGTTCAACACGTTGGATCGACACGAATCGTAAACAACCTAGTGATTTCTGAGGCCGTACCGTACTGACGGGACAATTTAAACTCGCCGGTTAATACATACGTCTGTCGAGTTGAAAAGTCAGTCTTGGACAATAACATGGCTAAATTTATTATACAACCCGGTAACTTACGTATCGCAATTTGATACTCCTATAATATGATATGGGCTAATGGGCTGAGCCTTCATTAATATTAGAAATTTTTTTCTTATTATAATTATGTATTGCGTATGTTTATGATGTAGTAATTATGGCTTACGATAGTTGATACATATCAATATATTTAGTGCCATCTTATCCATTAACCTCCCGCCTCGCATTGTTGTATTTCGGTGTGGGGATAAGACAACCGGTGAAATTACTAGCATAGAGGCATTCGATCTTAGTCCTCAGGGTTCGCAACGCGTTTGAGGTCTTGAAAGTTCAAATGTTTATGGGTCTCAGATTCCACTCACCATCAGGTGGACTGAGTGCTCATGTACCTTCTCCTTTAACATGAAAAAAGATGTCCAAGCATTGTCGTGTATAGTTTTACTCTTGTTATTAATGCGAAAGTTAGGATGTTAATGTTTGTTATTCAATAAAGCCAGAACGGCTGTACGGATCCGAATGAGTTTTGGCACAGGGATACATTATAGTCTCAAATACCACATAGACTCCGTCCGCGTTGAAGTCGTCTATCGCTATACCCTCAGGAGCCGTCCAATTTTTGGAGTAAAAAGTACCCCATGTCCTTCCTTGGGACTCAAACTATCTCCATAGCAAACTTCATTTAAATCGGTTCAGCGGTAAATTCGTGAAATCGTAACAAACACAGACAAAGTTACTATCACTTTTATATTATTAGTAGTATAGACAGTATAGATTAATTTTAATTGTTTGTTAGTCTCTTTAACTTGACAATGGCTCGACCAATTTTGATGTTTTTTTAGGGTTCCGTAGTCAAACTAGGAATGCGAATACGAATTTTAAAGGAAAACTATAACGACTTAATGAGACGGCACCAATTGACTTTAAATAGAAAATTAGTTATTACTTGTTGTTTTTTTTTATATTGTTGGTACTTAACATCTTCGGAACCCTACACTGAGCATGGTCCGACATGCTCTTGCCCGGTTTTTGTGTGTGTGTTTGAATGAGTACCGCGTTTATAAGTTTTCACAATTGTTCCTGGTAGTTGCGCTGCTATTGGGCAAGACAACGTCTCTCGGGTCCACTAGTTTAAAATAAATCCTACTGTTCTTTATATTGTCCTACTGTTTGTTAGATTGACGACACGTTGGCCTAGTTGGGAGTGACCCTGCCTTCGAAGCCAGCGGTCCTGGGTTCAAATCCCGGTAAGGCCAGATATTTGTGTGATGAGCGCAAATATTTGTTCCTGAGTCTTGGATGTTTTCTATATATATTTAAGTATGTATTTCTCTATTTAAGTATGTTTATCGTTGTCTAGTACCCATAGTGCAAGCCTAGAGCTTAGTTTGGGACTAGGTCAATTTTTGTGAGATTGTCCCCTGATATATTTATTTATTTATATAATTCAATATTCGAGCCACTTTTATGAAAATTATACAATTGACGAACTCGTGGCGCTTTGTCGCATTAAATTGCACCGCAATTTGTGGTCACGGTTTATAAATTTCGTTGCAAGCACCATAAAATTGCACCGCAGTGTTCGGTATGCGCTTAATATTGCTTAACGCGGTAATTTACACTGGCGTTAGCTATTATGGGCTAATCATTGTTGGTGCTTTATTGGACGTTTAGTTAGGAATGGATTGGAGCTGTAAGGTCTATTTTACAATGTCGTGTTTCCTATATATAAGGCTTCGTTTACACTAAAACTAACATAGTTAACCCTTAAGAGTGAAATCCGTCGCTCGACTCAAGATTTAAAATTGATAGATCACCAATTTTCAATCTTTACTTAACCCCTCTCTTTGCGATGGAGGTTAAAAATGTCAAGAATCAGAATGTCAATTTACCAAATAAGTATTCTCGATTATCTTCTGCTGTGGGAAGAGCCCGCTGCCCTGGGACTTAGGGTCAAATGACGTCGAACGGGAACTAGTGTCAAATATTATTATGAAATTATTAAAATGAAACCCACGCGGGGTTAAGTTGCTTCGTAATAAAAGGACTCAAATTACACATAACCCACTTTTATTTTAAACCTTAGTTCTCTATACTTACGTTGGAATTTGGAATAGAAGAATTAAAGTCCCGACCCTATGTGAAAAATTGACCCGTGGCAGCGTGCTCGGCCCACTGGTGGTGGTAGAACAAGGCTCTATTGGCCATTAACTGCCGTCATTACAAGGAAAGCGGCCAACTGCATAACAATAGTGTAATTAAATTAACGTGGCTACCAATCAATATACTCTAAATCTAATCTATTTATACATGTGCATTAGCATTTAAAATGTCATTCCAAAGGACATGTGGGAACTATAGTGAAACAGGTTTAAGAATAAGTTAACAGTCTTCTAGATAAGTGCTTCTACATATAATAGTGTAAGAGATTTTATTCACTGCAATAGTAGTTTTGACATGTTGAATTATTTTGACGACACGTTGGCCTAGTTGGGAGTGACTCTGCCTCCGAAGCCAGCGGTCCTGGGTTCAAATCCCGGTAAGGGCAGATATTTGTGTGATGAGCGCGAATATTATTTTGTTCCTGAGTCTTGGATGTTTTCTATTTATTTAAGTATTTATTTCTCTATATATAAATATATGTATGTTTATCGTTGTCTAGTACCCATAGCTTATAGCTTAGTTTGGGACTACGTCAATTTGTGTGAGATTATCCCCTGACATATACTGGGTGTTGCCTGTAATAGGAGCAATAAATTGAGGGATCGCTTCTACTCTATAAACGTAACATTTGTTCAACAACTTTAAAAAAAAAAAGTAATTTATTATTTGGGATATTTTCGAACAAACTAAATAGTATTTTCAATGTACTCCATCCAATAGTCTAGTTGACATCTACTGTCAGCCTAGCAACTTTGTAGTTTTCGCAATACATTGCTTGCTTAGAAAACCTAAATTCATTAATATTTAGTTAACACTAAGTTATTTTCAAAATGTGTAGAATAAATGTTGTTACGTTTGTGGTGTGGAAACAATCCCTCAATTTATTGCTCCTGTTACTGGCAACACCCGGTATTTTTATTTATTAAACTAAATAGGAGCTATCATAGCGTTGACTATGCGATAACGTGTCGAAGGCAATATAGTTTTATCCAGTAGAATACAGGCCCTGGTCGATACACTTGAGGCAAGGCAAAGCAATAAAAAGCGGCAATAATTCGCACACCACTCGGTCGTGTAACCGTCTGTGGCACACAGCATTATTTATTTATCTTCGATACAATAAGGAAGGGTTGTAGGCGTGATAAAAATGTTTAAAGGGATTCGGGAGTTTAATGCTTTCACGTTTTGAACGGGTTTGCGAATTTTCAAGATACTATCTTAATAGAAACTGCTCATTTCAATGGTGGTAGGACCTTGTGAAGTCTTATTAAATTTGCTGGCGTCACTAATTACACTTCTGCGTTAATCGCGTACTTCAAACCATAAAAGGTGTCTTTTTACGGCATGAAGAAAGCACACGATCCCTTTCGCGTGCTGCAAACTACAAAAATTATCTTTTTACGGCAAGGACCCTTTTCTATAGCAAGAAGAAGGCATACGAACCCTTCCGCGTGCCTCTAACCAAAGCAGGGTTCTTTTTATGGTAAGAAAAAGGCACACGACCCCTTCCGCGTGCTTCAAACCATTGAAGATCGCTTTTTATAGTGAGAAGAAGCCACACGACCCCTTCCGTGAACCGTAAAAAATAAAAGGCCTCAATTTTATGGGAAGGAGAAGGCACATGACTCCTCCCGCGTACCGAAAACTATAGAAGAGTTCTTTTTTATAGCAAAGGAAATGCACTCGAACCCTCCTGCGTGCTGCAAACTATAATAGGACCCTTTTCTATGGCAAGAACAAGGCATACAAACCCTTCTGCCTGCCTCAAACCATAGGAGGGCTCTTTTTATGGTAAGAAAAAGGCACACGATCCCTTCCGCGTGCTTCAAACCATATGAGAGTCCTTTTAATAGTAAGAAAAAGGCACACGATCCCTTCCGCGTGCCTTAAAGAACAGGAGGCCTCTTTTTCATAGCAAGGGGAATGCACACGACCCCTTCTGCGTGCCGCAAACCAGAAAAGGGCCCTTTTTATGGCAAGAAGAAAGCACACGACCTCTTCCGCGTGCCACAAACCATATTTGGGTTTTTTTTATGAAAAACGGAAGGCACTGGATCCCCTTTGCGTACCGCAAACCAAAAAAAGGGCCCTTTTTATGGCAAGGAGAAGGTACTGTAAGCCTGGTAGGCGCCTATTCCTAGGCGTAATACTTAACGCACTTTTATCTAAGCTACGCAGAATAATAATAATAATAATAATAATAACTTCTTTATTTAACACACAAGTGAATAAAAGTATACTTCTTGCTGTGTTTATTGGGTTTATTCTTTTAATTATCTTAACGTTTAAATATACATTAGTTTACATGTGAATGCCAACGCGGTCCGTTGGATACTCTCTAGCCTTCCCATGAAAACCACCGGCGGGCGTTCCTTGTTTCGAAATCCTTTTTTATTCAAAATATTTCGAGACATTTCGACATAACAAAATAAAAAAATAAAACAGTATGTATTGCTACATCCTTCTTTCATTACATCCCTCGCCCCTCTGGAAGCAAGGTCCCTACCTATGCTATCCTATACGAAACCCTAATGACTACCTAAGGAGGGAACAATACATTAAGGGGGATCGTCGTGCTCTACAGGGTAATTTCCTGTGACAATATCGCATCTAATGCCAAAACTTGTGTTAGTGACGTACCATGCGTCATCGGCATCATCTGCGCTACTTGCCATAGCAAATTTCGCCTTTAAGAAAACCCTACCAAAAAAAAAAGACGCGATCCATAGTTAACCTTACATATCTACTGTCAAACATGCTTAACAGCCCAAGCACTGAAGGTGCACGATCAACAAGAAAGAATCAATTCCCTTTATACGTTGCCAGCATACAATTACAAAAGCATAAAACATCGTACCAAAGAGGTTGGTATCAATGGTGGTCCCATGACCCACATAAAGAATGGCAACATAGGAAATTGATGCCGTTTTCCTAGCTAAACTATTTATGGCAAGCCATACTCCTGGCCCACAGTGTCACGCTTTAACCTTTCCAAAGCTATTGACATATAAAAAAAAAAATAGACCCGTGTCTATGCTTTAACGCCTTGGAAGGGTTTGGCGTACACAGTCGCTTTACTTGCGGAACCATAGACATCCCCTCTCCTTGCTCCTTGCTCCTGCCCCTTGCGCGTGTCTCAAACCATAAAAAGACCCTTTTATGCAAAATAAAAGGCACACAATCCCTCCCGTGTGCTGTAAACCATAGGAAGGCTCTTTTTAAGAAAAAGTGAAGGCACACAAGCAAAAAACCCACTTAATAGTAAGTGGCATCTGAGACCCATAGACAAAAATCCTTATGGCAACTGAATTACAAGTATAATAAAAACATATCGAGATTTATTATAATACTTCAGTTTCAAAACTGTCAACCGCTAAAACAACAAGATCCCATAACAACGTTAAAAGCGTTGTTTACTTTATTATCTACTCGTATAGGCATTTTGGGTTATTTTATAGGTTTTTTATTGTGAGGTGAACGGGAACGAGACTGTCCCTCCACTTTATTATGTTTTAACTTAGGCTTAAATGGCCAGAATGTTTATGAGGTATTTTATCGGCCCGTGTTCGAAGTTACGCCGCAGATGATTATTTGAATTTTGCATAACGACTTTCTTGTTTGGTTTGATAATAAAAATGTTGGAGCGAGCCATCTTTAATGCCACACATATAAATATCAGGGTTTGTTTACCCTATTTGTTCAGGTACTTTCTAAATGTATACAAAAACCACGTGTCATTAGTTCTTCAACCAATAGAAGCAGAGCACTGATACGTTAAAACTTGATAAAGCAGTTGTGATTGGCTGTTTGACAGAGCCACGTGGCTTACTTTGTTTATATTTAGTTTAGTGGGGAATCAAGGTTTGTAGTGCTGTGAGGCGATGGACTTGCAACCTCTTACTAATATACTGGTAAACATCCTAATTGTACCAAATGTGGTAACAGAATTATCAACAAGTCCTTTTAGAGTTTCTGGTATTTTTTGTAGCTATCTACCCCACTCTAGGAATTAAGGCGTGATGTTATATATGTATGCGTTTACTATAGATCTGTTGAAGGACAAGCCACCCAAAGGATATATAAAAGCATTCAGTGCAGTCAAATCAACTGGGCAAACTTGAGCTAAAAGTTTACATTTAACCCGCTGTCAAGCTAGTGTTCGCACTATTGTGTTTTGCTACGGGTTTTACTCCATACCAAAAACTAATAGAAATAGGTTTACTAAGTTAGGTTAACTAAAAGAAAAACTTGACTTAACCCCGTTTATGCTGGGCAAATTGTACAAAAAGAACCCTTGACCCGGATGCGGAGTTATTGAAATCTAAAATGGACCTCGTTTAGCCTTTGGCAGGTCTCGTCATAAAAAACTGTGGTGATCGCGTCCTAACTTAAAAAAACCAGACGAAAGCATTTCGAACCTTTTATAGAAAAAGAAAACTGTCACTAAGTAGACTTGATTGGTTCCTGAGATATGGGTGACTAAATTAACTAAATAAAATACATCGTACAATACAAAACACTTTATTGTAAAAAATTACAGAGAAATTGCACAATTTAAAAAAAGTCAGGTAAACAACAGGCGGTTTTATCACTGATTAGCGATCTTTTCCAGACCACCTCAGAAGGGATAAGGTGCACAGTCGGTGGTGCAAACGTATCGCAAACAATAACTAGAAAAGCAGTAATAAATATACGCTTACTAAACTTAAAATATAGATATTCATATTCATATGCATTTATAAATATATACTAAAAAATAAATGCATGATAAAATGAAAATTACATTAATGATAACAGAGTTGGGTCTTCCTAATAGGAAAGAAATAACTGTGTCATGAAGTCCCCACTCCTCCATTGTAAGCAGTTGTTGTAAGTTATAGGTAAGTACTTAACTATAGCTTAATATCTCAAAAACGACTGAACCGAATTTTTATAAAACATGTCTAAGAACCACCGCTAGAAAAGCTGCTTTCAAATGAAAAAAACCGCATCTAAATCAGTTCATCCGTTTAAGAGCTGCAGTGCCATATCCAGACACACACACACACACCTTTACACATCAAACTTATAATACCCCTCTTTTTGTGTCAGGGGTTGAAAACTAGAAAATTTGATAATAACTTAAATAAATAGATAATTGCCAGGTATTTTTTTTTAAGTTTTGAAAGATATTTAAAAATATGCATGTACATTTTTGAATCATGTCTCATTATTACAATAAGCGGGTCATTTATACACATACGTAGTGGTGGTAGGACCCTGTGCAGAGTCCGTCCGGATCGCTACCACCATCTTATCCATTAACCACCCGCCAAGCAACAGTGTTTGCATTGTTGTGTTCCGGTGTGGGGATAGAACCGGTGAAATTACTAGCAAAGAGGCATTCGATCGTAGTCCTCAGGGTTGGCAAAATGGAAGAGAATTAAAATGGTCTCAGATTCCACTTACCATCAGGTGGCCTGAGTGCTCGTGTGCCTTCTTCTTAACATAAAAAAAAACGTAAATCCAATGCCAATGTAACATGGTGTCTAATAGCTGACCTGATGATGAAGTTAAAAGATGGCTACCGGATAGCTGTACTTAGAGTTGATGACTTGGCAGAAAGCGAGGTATCAGATTGTTTACACGAAGGTTATTCTTCGGGAGCCTGTCGTTTGGCCAAATAATTTCACGTCTACTGTATCATTTCCCAAAAACATAATTTGGACAAACGCTATTTTTGCTGAAACTGTAAATATTTCAGGACCATCGTGTAGAACCCTATAGGGTAGATAAGGTTAGTTTTATAAAAATACTGAAATATTAACAGTTTTGGAAAAAAAAGATTTTGCCATATGGTACATTCATACATAAGTCATAACATCACGCCTTCATTCCCAAAGTGGAGAAGGCAGA
Source organism: Acleris holmiana (assembly GCA_949316455.1). NCBI lineage: Eukaryota > Metazoa > Arthropoda > Insecta > Lepidoptera > Tortricidae > Acleris > Acleris holmiana. The sequence continues at coordinate 17,340,646 of OX438775.1, forward strand.
GCTACAGAAATATCAACAACTCTAAAAATACTTCTTGATAGTTCTGTAACCACATTTTGCTTAATCAGGCCAAGATGTTTCCCAGTGTATTAGTGACAGGTTGCAAGCCCATCGCCTAACAGTACTACAAGCCTTTATTCCCTTAGTCGCCTCTTACGACATCCCCGGGAAGACATGGAGTGGCACTATTCTAACCCGGCAACCACACGGAATCCCATATGATGCCATATGATGTTTTTGGGAAATTATACTTCTGAAGAAAATTCATTTGGCCAAACGGCAGAGATCCATATTCTTCATACGAAGTTTTGATTTACTCCTCTAACATATTGTTTAGTTATAAGTTGATTTAGGGCTAGGTAGGCAATGGCAAAAGAAATAAACATGGCATTTGCACGTATAAATTTGTCAATACACGATCCACTATTTAATTTCAAGCCAATTGAAACAACTGTGCAGCTTGCAAAGAGAGGCACCAAGCATGTCACAGGAGAGGTTTAAAATTTTCTGTGATAAAAGTTTGTCAATGGATTTTACATTAAAATACTATAAAATTAGAATGGTTGGTTTTTCACGTGTAACCCATGGTGTGGTCTGTCGTCAAGTAAATCTTTCAGAAATATTGCGGGTTAATGATGTCAATTTTTCCATAAAGGGCTCCGTTTGTGAAATATTCAGTTTTAAAGTGCTAATGTTTGTTACATAACTCGAACATATATAAACATTAAATCACGCCTGTTTCCCAGAGGGGTAGGCAGAGACCACTTCTTTCCACCTGGTACGATCATCGAGTCATGCATGCACATCGGTATCGTATACTTAATATTTGGCCCTTTTCCAGTATTTATCCGATTTGATTAAAAAAAGTACGCTTAGTGGCTCCTTCCGACCCTTCCACTCACTTTCGCACTGTTTATCGCTCTCAAAATTTTCTCTCTTTATTTTTGTTCGAGTTATGTAATTCATATTTTTTCTTTATTTCTCTCTTAAACAATATTATAATTATACCGGTTACATACTCTACGAGTATATAGCCCCGCCGATATCAGGTAATGCTTACGAATAGAGAGATCGACCCGTAATTGCCAATCAGCTGAGCTTCAAAGGAATTACAAGAATAACACCGCTGATTAAAACATGTCTAGAGATCTTGTAAAAGTCCCGACGCCTCAGAAATAATGGCGGCCGCGATTCACCCTTTGTGGCTGAACGTGTTCTAGTGCCCACTTTCACGATTTAAAGCCGTTTGAGAACAGTTCGTAACAGTTTGCGGTCGTTTGTTAGTGATTTTGTCACAGTTTTGTAGTAGGTAAACGAGTTTTTTATCTTTCATTTACACATGGTGATTTTTATTTTTCGGTTTAGTCTACCAGGTGGTTTCATCACAGGTGGATTATTCTGTTCACTACTTTCACACTTAAACCGAGATGTTTGATCAGTAGTTAATTCGATCAGTAGTCGATTATTTTTTCGATTTTTAACCATTAGTTACGATTTTTAACAATTAAGTTAGGTTAACTACCGATCGATTTTGCGGGTGGTAGGACCTTGTGCAGGGTCCATCCGGATCGCTACCACCATCTTATCCATTAACCTACCGCCAAACAGCAGTGTTCGCATTGTTGTGTTCCGGTGTGGGGATAAGACAGCCGGTGAAATAACTAGCATAGAGGCATTCCATCTTAGTCCTCAGGGTTGGCAACGCGTTTACAGTCTTGAGAATGCGAATGTCTATGGGTCACAGTTTCCACTTACCATCAGGTGGCCTGTGTGCTCGTTTGCCTTCTCGATGCCATAAAAAAAAAAAAAAATTAAACATGGCCCTTATTAGTAAATTGATCTCGGTTGAAATGCCCGTTTCAAGTTGCGTCAAAAATGTCAGTTTTCTATGTTTTGACGTATCTTGAGATGGGCATTTAAACCGAGACGAGTTAATTAATACGGCCATTAGATACTCGTAAGAAAGTGACGGATGTTATATCGACAATTATCAACAGTGATAAATGCTACAATAATAGGCCCAATGTCTACGGGGTGAAACCATACGAATACTTATCGTATCGTCAACGTTTTGGTAGCTCTTATTTACTTGACAGTAATGGCGACCGTGTAAAAAACAATACGATAACATATCAAAAGTAATATTATATTACCCAATAGAACAGGGGCCTTAAATGGGCGGTTTTCAAAAAAAGTTTAAATCGTTAAGGACAAAAATTAAAAAACTTTAACTTTTCCATTTCCACACGTAAATTTACGTTTGTAAATGTATCGCTAATTTTTGTGATGAAACGGAAAAAGTTACATTTTCTTAATTTTGTCCTAAACAATGTACACTTTTTTGGAAAACGCCCAAATTTTAGTTGGAATTGTCACCGGCATTAAATATTATTGTCATCACTATTCAGAAATATGAACCTTTTAAATAAAAAATAATAAATAATCATCAGGGGAAATTTTAGGTACAAGACAATTTTTTTAAGTTGGTTAAATGGAAAATTTCATGGAAAGCTGATCATTTAGATATAGAAGGTAAAGGTACGAATTACTTTTGCGAGAAATGTAAAATCCATATTATTTTTCATGTTAAAGAGACTGCCACCTGATGGTAATCGGATGGAATCTGAGACCCAATATAATCCTAAGACCTCAAATACGTTGCCAATCCTGAGGACTACGATGGAATGCCTCTACGCTAGTAATTTCACCGGTTGTCTTATCTCCACACTGGAACACAACAATGCGAACACTGTAGCTTGGCAGGTGGTTAATGGATAAGATGGTGATAGCGATCTGGACGGACCCTGTGCCACCACTAAAAAAACACGAAAAAAAAGTTGGCGATAAACTTAGTCGATATTTACATTAGCACTGGTACATTTTTTGTTTTGTAAGTAAAGTTTTTTATTTATGTCTAATTACTTGTTAATTTGTTTCAGGTAAGTTTGATTCGCTGTTATTCGTAATGACGCCGACTGCATTAACTGGTATGCACCTTTTATTAAACTAACTCATCGAATTACGAATATGAAACTTTTACTGTGTTTTCATTCCACGAATGCGCGCGGATCGTCATGCAAATTGATGTTGAAAACTTGAGTCAGTGTACACTAAATATAGTAGAGGAACGAAATTAAACTTATATACTTACTATAAATAATCGTATTCAAAGAAAAAACAAGAGCTTTAAACTAATTTTATTTAAGAAGAATATTGATGTTGTCTCAGACATTTTTGCTTCAACTTATTCAAATCTAAGCAGATATTTAAATAATTTATAAATGCATTCAGTTTGTTAGGGATTTAAGAAGTTCCTAGTGGATAAAAGTTGAAACTACAGTTTTATATTCTGGTTTTCTAGCATTTCCAAGTAATATGTATTGGGTTGTTTAAAACGGGACTTGAATGCTTAAAATCGAGACTTAGATATCGGGGTTTAGCTAAATGAGCGATTGCTGATTGGGTCATACACACTCTTTAAAACAAAATTTGTCTCTCCTGTGGTCAATAGTTAAAATCTTGTGTGCATATAAGCTATGTTTTTATATGATAGGTCTAAAGCAGTCCTGACGGCATTTTTGCGGGAATGGGTTTAGCCAGAAAATTAGGCGTTAACCTTCGGTGTGTCCAAAAGAAAGACGGTAACCTAATTCTGTGTATGACCCGATTATGACATCACTGTAATATCCCTGTATTTAGAAACACGACAATGTAATTGCAAAATATAATCCGATTCATTCTAATATTGAAGTTAATAACCGTAGAAGCCAATTCGAAACTATTACTAGTAAGTTTAGTAGCCCTAGATAGTAAATCAGTGAATGTTATCGTTAACGAATAATGTAAAGGGGCCCTAGCCAAGATGCAAACGCTGCCAACGTTTTTTTTTTCTATCGCTTAAAATATATGAGATGACATTCTCCTGCGTTTCGATAAACCACGTGGTCGACTGTCATCCCATACATTTTGAGCGATAGAAAAGAAAAACGTTAGGAGCGTTTTCATCTGGCTAGGGCCCCAGAATTGACGGTCGCGTTGAACGTTTGTGTCAATTCCATGCATTTTACAGTTTTTGATAACCTTTAACGTAATCGCGTACGTATCTTGCCTTGCCTTCAGCGGTTTAGCGTAAAATTAGCGCAAGATGATACTATGTAACACCGTTTTTTATTGAAATAATTACCATTTACGGACTTTTAACCTTCATTTATTAAAATGATTCTTATTTTCTTTAAATAACAGAAAGATAAGCAATTTACCTTTCAAATTTGGCACTTTATTTTCCACATTTTAATTGCGAAATCGAGTTACAGGAAAATAATGAAGTATTTTTATCACAATGTTAAAAGGTAAAAAAATGATCCGCTAAGCGTAGAACGGTAATTGGGAAAAGCTTTTCTTTGCCTGTAAATATTTTTCAATAATTCGACGTGTTAAAGAAACCAATAGCTCAACACGGATAACTTTAGAAATAACTTTGCTAATAAATCTGATAATTAAATGAATATAGGTCAAAGAGTATCTTAACGAAATACAAACGGAATAATTAGTTAATTTTTGCTTAGTCACATTAACTTTATTACAGTGGTGGTAGGACCGTGTGTAGTGTCCGTCAGGAACAAGACAACCGGTGAAATTACTAGCATTTCATCTTAGTCCACAGGGTTGAAGTATTTGAGGTTTTAGGATTGCAGTCTTGAGATTATAATCTTGAGAATTCAAATTAATATGGGTCTCAGATTCTACTTACTAGCAGGTGGCCTGAGTGCTTGTGTGCCTTCCCCGTGAGATAAAAATAAAATGGTCTTTCTTCCAATATGGTTTCCGTATTTTACCTGTTACTTGATCCCATAGGGTTACCGACTGTGCCCTCTGACTTTTAAACTCCAAGCATCTAAATCGTCAAAATAAATTTCTGACAAAACAAATAAGAGACAAGGTTTTGTTGCCGACTGTTTTTTTTTTTGCAAAGTCATTTACTGCTTATCAAAACCAATCTTATGAGTCCAAACTCTATGGGACTACGTTAAATATAGCAGAGATCCTGTTGCATCGACTCCAGCATCAGATCAGCTCCATGTTATCATAATATTGCTTTGTCACGCAATATAATTTATGCAAAATTTCAGCTCAATCGGAAACCGGGAAGTGGGTCAAAAACTTGCAAGAGACAGACACCGGGACAGGTAAAATAAATTAATAAATATCACGGGACAATGTCACACAAATTGACATAGTCCCAAAATAAGCTCTAGGCTTGTACTATGGGTACTAGACAACAATAAACATCTTTAGATAGAGAAATAAATACTTAAATACATAGAAAACATCCAAGACTCAGGAGCAAAAACTCGTGCTTATCACACAAATATCTACCCTTACCGGGATCTGAACCCAGCCGCCGGCTTCAGAGGCAGGGTCACTCCTTTTAAAAAGCCAAACCGTGCAACTAAATAAAAGCTTGTAAAAAGTAAAACTAATAAAAGTTTGTATATAACACCGTAATCGCACTTAACAACAGCTTGTATGAAACGTACTCAAACCCAAAATAAACTTACAAAATATCTTACCAAACAACGGAACGTGTGTTGGGAACAAAACCTCGCACGATACAAAAATATACGTGAAAAAAAACCTTATTAAACTCGTACCGTTTAGCCTCCAAGTTCCAAAGTTACTTCGTCGGCAAAGTTATATTTTCTCCAGTTTCTCTCCATCATTACTGGTGATCGTGACTCTCCTGATTAATTCATTGGAGTGGATCGGGAGCCATTGTTTTTCTTCATAATGTTACTTTGAAAGAGATCGGTGATTTATCATTGGGGAGAACTTCGGGATGTTTAGAATCATGCTGAGTAGAACCAAGTTCGTAGTGTTTGGGCGGTCGATTGTTCTTATTTTATAACCCCCAATGAAACAATAGGGGTGTTATAGTTTAACGAGTGTATTTGTGAGTCGTTGTATGTGTCTGTCTGCTTATAGCATTGTAACTTGCAAGCGAGTGGACCGCTTCGGATGAGTTTAAATGAACAACTAACTTAATAAGGATGGTTTGGCATTTTAAAAGATATCAGCTCTAAAAATACTCAAAGTCGGCCTTTAAGTAACTGAACACTTTGCTACCTTGTCGGTTTAACGCCTTAAACAGGTTAGTGCAGAAGTTCAAACATAACTTTAAAGTGACAAAGCACTAAAGTGTGCAGCTATAGCTAAAGAGCCGACAGTGCCATCAATGAAACTATGATGATATTGACGATGTGTACAAAGGCATTAAAACGGTTTTCCAATATATAAATCTATGCGCATTTTATATTTTATTGTAGAATTATTCTCGATCTAATAAAAACAAATACATCACATCAGCCTCTAAAAGTGATAAAGACCAAAGTACGATCACCTTTGCCCCGTTACTACCGAGCGCCGAGCATTGCTATAAAAACGTCACGCGCAGTGATGCATGACGGCTGTAAACGGCCCGCTGTCACTGGCCCTCTGATTAAAGCAGCAATGTACACAAAACAGCGCGCGTTACGGCTGCAGATAAGGATGACGTGGTAGTTGAATTTTACGGTGGGGTGTTGCGTGCAAAAGCGTTGGTTTTTTTACTGTGAAACGAGAAATGCCGCGTTTGCTATTTGATTTAAACAAAAGGGAAGTTTAAAGTTCATAACTAACGAGAACATAATACTATTAGGTATGTACTATAATCAATCTGCTTAATATGCCTGATGATTTTTATAGTAAGTCTTGTCATCTAGGATGGACCCTAACACAGCACATTTTAAACAAACACGTTTTACACTCGCTTCTTTTTTACGTTTGATGAATGCTACATTTATACAAATCTAGTTACTAGAGCTCTAGCAATTTAAATGATTAATTACCTGTTTAAATATTTATTTTAAACTGATAAAAAGTTCTTCTAACGACCTGAATTTGAAATAAATCTTAAATGTTTTAGTTCAACAAAATAATAAAAAAAACGGTGGGTTACAAGATTTATAAAGTGTGTCTTCTAAATCAAGATTAAATTAAATACGGAAATTGTACTTAAGTTTAGTTTTGTTTATTTATTTCATGAAAAAAATACAAAATAACTTTGCATTACATGTCAAAATTAAAAGTATCCTTAGCATGACTGTCAAAACGAATAAATACATCAGTCATCTGATTGAAAAAATAAAAAATTATAGTCAAAAAGTAAAATAGTAATAGGTAGTCAAAACATGCTTATATACTAGGTAATAAGAAAAAAAATACAATAAAAATTACAAGGCAACAACATCCACACAATTATACACATATAACAGCTATAGGATTAATTCCATTTCGTCACTACTTTGAAAAAACCTCGTATCTCATATTTCGTGATGTACGATTTTAAACTTATTTATTTTCACGTTTAAGTTTAAAATTGTACATCACAAAATATGAGAAACGAGGTTTTTTCAAAGTAGTGACGATATACTCATCTGAGTACAAAGGGTTTTCCAACAAAAGGTCTCTCAGTCGACGCCTAAATGTTTCGTCAGATGGTTCAGATCTCAAATCGGCGGGAAGGTGTTCAAAGTAGGTCGGACCAATGAAGAGCAAAACAAACAAAACTTAATTAGTATGTCTAACGATGAAAGATAAAGAGTCCGTTCTGTAATGAGTCTATTTTTGTACACGTTATATTAATTAAGAACACATTCGAGGCGCAAATTAATTTAAAACCATGCAATACGTCTATTTAAGGTTAATGATAATAATTTAATTTACCTCTAAACAACGTACGCGTGGCGTCACAGTACACAGATAAAAACAGAATCCATTCCGAATACAAAATAAAGTACTTTATTATATTGTTATCGAATACCTACCTAGCTACTGGCAGAAGACAAGTTCAAGTAGTCAAGTACTAAACCTAACTAAGATGCCTAGTTAAATACAAACGTTTTTGGTGGTGCTAGGACCTTGTGCAGGGTCCGACCGGATGGCTACTACCATCTTATCCATTTACCAACCGCCAAGCAACAGTGTCCGCATTGCTGTGTCCCGGTGTGAGTATAAGACAACCGGTGAAATTACTGCATAGAGGCATTCCATCTTTAGTCCTTGTTGGCAACGCATTTGAAGTCTTAGGATTATAGTCTTGAGAATTCAAATGTTTATGGGTCTCAGATTCCACTTACCATCAGGTAGCCTGGTGCTCGTGTGCCTTCTTTGCCATAAAAAAAAAACTTTAAAAAGTTAGTTTATTCACTGTATTTCGAAAAATAACCAGAATTTGTTTTTCCTATACATACACATGAGCTCACAGTTCTAAGAAATCCTTTAGATCCTTCAAAGAAATTATAATTGCCATGTAAATACTTTGATTTCTTTATATCATATTTTTATACCAGCGACCTGCCCTCCCTTCGGTCCTGGCTAAATTAGTATTATAGCAATAAACCTGCGTCTTGAATCACTCTATCAATTAACAAAACCGCATTAAAATCCATTGCGTAGTTTTAAAGATCTAAGCATACATAGGTAGAGACAGACAGCGGGAAGTGACTTTTTTTTATACGGTGTAATGTTCATAAAATATTTAATTAAAAATAACAATTTAATAAAGGGTTACCGTACTGCGTCCGCCATGTTGCCTGCGCCCCCATTGCGTGGGTGCGTGACGTCACGGGCAACCTTCGAAGTGCCCCGGGAGTAGCTTCATATTAAATGTATGCCGCAGGATCGCAGCTTGTTAGCTCGCTTGTACAGTCTGCTGCAATTAGACATAGTATCCAAGGATACAAAAATATGTAACGTGACTAAAGAACTAACAAAATAGTTAGGAACATAATTGGATGATTAAGATTGGACTTGCAGTTGTTTTTTCACTAATTGTGCGTTAAATAAGGCCACTAAGGCTGGTTTTTATAAATATCCGTAGGATCTTTCGATTAGGAATGTCGAAATCGTATGAAGTTACTAAAATTTGATCTGACATGTTTACTAACGGGCCTTTACAAAACTGAACCTAAGAAGTAGTTTAAACACAAAATAACTTATAATCCTTTTATATCATAGTGTAGACAACATACCGCCTCGGTAATTTTGTAAGTGGAAATAAAGTGAAACAAATTAAAATAAACTTTACATGCACTAAAATATAGTTTAAACTAAATTGCATTGATTTTGTACTTCCATTTCACGCCGGAAAAACACATGTATTTTTTTTCTTTATGATTAACCCGAACCCAAAGTATTTAAAAATCCAATTTTTGAGTGACAGAGGGTTAAGGTTACTCTGAGGTAGCGATTTTATTTTATTTATTGATTAATGTAAAACTCTCGTAGCTGGTATCACTTTTTTAATGCGGCATAATTTTAAGAAAAAGTGATGTCATTTACAATTTGTGATAATGCTAAGGTTTTATTTATAAAACTTTATTGCACAAAATATTACACTTAATTTACGAAATGCGACCTTAATGCCGTAAGGAATCCTCTACCAGTTGACCTAGGGCAAAAGAGAGGTTGTAGTGCTATAAAGGGTTTAACTACATTATACAATTATATGGCACTAATAGTTTTCTATTGGCTTTAGATGTCACTTTCCACCAATTACTTATATACTAACAGTTTGCCTGCAGTCCAATTTGTCATGCCGCCTTATAGTCCAAAATCTGTAAACTGATTTATAATCTGTGTTCAAAAACGGTGCACTGACAGACTAATATCGGCCGGCATACTGTTAGTATGTATTGCCCTTGAAGTAGCAATAACCTCGTAGATAAAATATCCCGTGTCACCTTATGATCGTAATATAACTTACGCCTTTGTCGCTGTTATTGCCACTTGGCTCTGTGCTCTTCCTTTTCCCCTCCTTTTATTTTTTTAGTACTTTATGTCTTACTCGTATGATTTTAAATTCTATTTTAATTTTAGCAAATCGCTATCAAATTGTTAACGTTATAGTCTTACCACGTCAAACTGTCATAATATCAAAATTATGATACCGATGTAGAAGCAAAAATTATTTTTTTTGCACTCAGGCCACCTCAGGACATTTGAATTCTCAAGACTATAATCCTAAGACCTCAAATGCGTTGCCAACCCTGAGGACTAATATGGAATGCATCTATGCTAGTAATTTCACCGGTTCTCTAATCCCCACACCGGAACACAACAATGTGAACACTGTTGCTTGGCGGGTGGTTAATGGATAAGATGGTGGTAGCGATCCGGAAGGAACCTGCACAGGGTCCTACTACCAGTAATCATAAAGGCCTATTCATTCAAATTCATATAGTGAAATTGATACTTTTATTTCTTGTATGATGGACTTCAGGATAGGGTGGTAAACTATTTTTTTAGGAATGATGTTAAAATAGACTATCATTACAGATTACCCTTATGATCAAGGACCGGAATTCTTCATAGCAAAAATCAAACTATCAGAGGGAATGACCAAATTATTTTATCGACAATTCCACTTATCGATGTTACGGATCGCATATCGACTTATACGATTATTCTGTAACATTTGACCTCTTTGATAAGCAACCTGCATCTCCATATTAAAATAAATCGTGCCCACGTCACATAAAATATGTCATTTACGTCGCTTGATTGTCATAAGTAATTTCCGTGCCGTGTTACTGAAATTAATCCTAAAAGAAAAACCATTAACAAATGGATAACGAAAGATTCTTCTCTTAGTTACAAAGAAGATTCATCCACGACATATTGCTCTAAATGTGATCTTCATTTAAAGCAGCTAAAGAAACATCGCGTTCAAAGTCACCCAGCGAGTAACAATCATGCATCAGAAAATGCTTGAAAAGACTCATAATGACTCATTAAGTGACATTTATTTATCGATAGTCGATAAAACACTTTGGTCAAACCCTCTGACAGTTTGGTTTTTGCTATGAAGAATTTCGGTCCTTGCTAGTGACTATTAAATGAAGAAGATACATTTATAAGATTTCACCAAAATAGGTCAAACAACTAACTAGTACATCCCTACACACGTAAGACAAGGAAAACGGCTTCTTCGGCTAAATAAATACGGCGTGTTCATTTATTTACGCGCGTACATAGGGGGTGTTAATATTTTATCAGATCCGTACGCTTGTACGGGTTAATACAATCACGCTGTTTGAGACGTTGAGAAATTTCTTTTAAGACAAAATTGTATTTTTTTACCGTGTTCAACTAAAGTTGGTTCTTAATTTTATTTTGTATTTGTATAATACCGTTTACTGTACATTTGAGAAACGTAAAACTTAAAATAATAAAAAGTTGCATTCTGCTAAGAAACTCTAATCGATAAAGGTGTTCAAAAAGCTAAGCTGCTTAATGATAAAATATATTTTTTCGTAATACACAGATTGTAAGTTTTTTAGATGGGATGACTCAAATTAAAATTCACGAGAATTAGGTTTCATTAGAAAAAATTTAACTTAGTATTTTTGTAAATGAAAAGGTTTTTCGATTTAATAACACGATACGGTAGCCCGAATTGCCAACTTCAAGACGTTAAAGTTATTAAAAAATAACCCTAATCAAGACAAAGTAAAGTATAACACAACTAATGCTATGTGTAATCCATTTGGATTACATCTATTTCATATCAAAAAGCGAAGTTTACAGCTTAGCTTTTTAAAGAGACCTGTTACGACTTGTTGCATTATACCACCATTTCAAATATTATCATCTCTAATTTCCGGTTAACATTCATCTGGCATAACTTTTTTTGGCATGCTCATCATTTGGCATAATCATCATTTGGCACACAATCTTTTTTTCAGGATTGTTATAAAACAAACCTAACCTAACTTAACGGGTTCTATGCAATGATATTTTAAATAATTCTGAAAATAATATGATTTTAGAAAAAAAAAACTGTATGCCAATGATGATTATGCCAAATGATCATTATACCAATTAAATAATTTCCCATTGGTTTGAGAGAACCAAAACCCACACTATTGAGATCAAATTTAGTTTAATATTATACCACTAGAGATACGTTCCAGATAATTACTTTATCGCGCTACATAACGCAAAGCGGCAACGACGTAGCGTGGCTACGACGTAGCATGGCTACGATGTACCGACGTAATTTTGATTGTCGTAGCACAGGCACGGCCCCACAACTAATTTATTACAAGGGCCTCTATTCTACATTCGTCTTAGTGTTAATATTATCATATTTTTTAGGATATTGCCGCCTTTATTGTCAAATTAATAACAGCTAGACTGCCGCAAAATCTAATCAGTTGGGAAGCAGTAGGTGAAGTCAAAAGACCCGGCTTTCATATCGTTATGATTTCAGAGCGAAAGTTTATTTGAATAAAGATGCATTTTACGATATTCTACAAAATATAATCATTCAAAATAGGTCATTGTTTTGATGATTCGAAAATTTTCAAAGTCCCTTTGTAATTTACAAACTTTGAACCCCTAACTTGGTCAATTTTGATTTTAGAGATGTTTGTTTGACAAAAGATGCTTGTCTTGTATTTTCTGCATCCTTTGCTGTACTTTCACGGAAAATTGACTACAATTTAATTGCTGATTGAAATTCGACAACATGTTTTTCGAAGATTCGTTAGTAAACGCAAAATAAATCAAACAACATACACGATACACAGTAAAATACCTCAATGTTTTTAGAACTGCACCTCTAAGCAAAAATTCTGATTTGTTAGCCACTGCCCAATCTGCCCATTCAACCATTTTACTGCTCAACAATTTATTTTCATCGCCGGGTGAATCAACTTTTAAGGTACTCCCCAATTTTCGACATGTCTCACTATGTCACCTTAATTTGGTAGAATGCAATTTTTTTTTTTGGTGTGGTCAATATATTGAATAAATCAGACAATTAAACTTACTTTCTAGCTGACAATTTTAAAAATTCTCCTATGATTTACACAAATATACCAGGTAACGCAGGGGACGACGTTGTCCCCGGGTTTTGTATGAAAAACGTGCATTTTCCACTGCGTTACTATGTTTTTACAAAATTATAGAATTGGTTTATGATTATGAATAGTGAAATCCGAAAATCTGATTATCTAATTTTAACCTGTGTAAACCATTATCAATCTCACATATTCTAGTAAGTTTTTATTAGCGTGTAGAAAAGGAGGACTTTAAAAGTTGATTCACCCCGCCATTTTGAAAGCTGTTGAAAAACATGTCACATCCATGCCAAAGTCGCGAATCTGCACTTTGACTTCAAAAGACAATGTCGGAAACGCCACTTGGTAAAATAGCGAATCTGCTATTCTTATTTCGAATCGAAGTGCAGATTCGCGACTTTGGCATGGATGTGACGATGTATTGTAATTTGTATCTTACTGAACGTACAATATGCGCTTGCCACTTGAAATCAGCGCCAGTAAAAAGTGACAAAAGGCTACAGTCGATTTATTAAACTTGTTTACAATTTTGCATCTTATCTCAATGGCTTACGGTGCAAAAGTGTATGCATGTCCGAGAACTGTACAACTTCTAATGAACACTTGTGAAACTAATTGAAAGTGGAGTAGAGGCCCTTTAAAACGGTAAAAATTGTATTTTTAAAGTTCAGGATTGGTTATGACGGTCTTTTGCATGCGATTTATATTCTAATTTCGAGTGCTTAATTCAGATTCAGATTAGATTCAGATTTTATTTCTCAATATAACACAGTATAAATTACATAACATGTCAAATTATATGCAGTTACATTGAGATCGTCAGAAATAGAATTAAATTATAATAGTAAAAATAGTAAAAGTCAACACAAAAAACAAAGTACATTACAAAATTGAATAAAATAGAATAAAATAAAATAAAATAATAATAATTAAAAGTCAAACTAATTTGCAAGTCAAGTTCCATATACTCATTAACCGAATATAATGGGTTATCCAACAAAAGATTTTTAAGCCGGCGCCTAAATATTTCGTCAGATGGTTCGCGTTTAAGTTCGGCGGGTAGACGCTCGTAGTAGGTGGGACCGATGACGCGCGGGTTCTTACCTGCAAGTGCCATGCGACGAGGAACAGTTCTCAAACGCCCTGTGTGGCGGAGTCGTTTGCCGACGACGTGTACAATACAATACAATACAAATACTCTTTATTGAACACCAAAAATAAAAAATAAAAACAGAACATGGAACAGTACATTTAAATCATAGGTATACAACAGGCGGTCTTACCGCTAAATAGCGATCTCTTCCAGACAACCTTTTAAGAGAAATAACTGAGGACACATATTCATGGCAGGGGGTGTAAACTAATTCGTTTAGAACTCAAACTAAATAACTACACGAAACAATTAAATTATTTCAATTTTGAAATTAGAACTATTTATAAATATACTAAATATAAATACATAAAATAAATAATTGAAACAACTGTGTACTGTTGCAAATGAAGCAATATTTGATCGGACAAACATAAAAATTTCGAATATGTAAAGTGAGTAGTGCGTCATTATGCGGTGTGTTGTGAAAAAGCCCCGACAAGTATGTCTTGGCTTGAAAATTTACCCGGGCTGAGATTCTACACGGTTAAAACGATATCGTTTTTGAAGTGTTTCAATGTTTGTCGCCATTATTGTTAATGACATAAGAGTTATCAAAACGTTGAAAATACGGAAACACGACAAAGGCGACATCGTTATTACCGTTTTGAATCCCAGGGCTGGAATTCTACAAGGTAATAACGATATCGTTTTTGACCTATTTCCGTATTGTCAACGTTTTGATACCTCTTATGTCATTTACAATAATGGCGACTGTGACATACACGATTCTTAAACGTGTCAAACACGATATCGTTTTAACGCACCTGAATAGAGGCCCAGGGGGGTTATCATGAGCTAGCTTTGCAGTTCTGTTTACGCTCAGAGAAAAGGACAGAGCTATATAACCGCCATAGCTCTGTCCTTTACGCTGACCGTAAACAGAACTGCAAAGCTAGCTCATGATAACCCCCCTGTTCTGCTGCACTGTTTTGGGTTTACAAAGTTCAAACGATTATTTTATTGATGCAATGGCACAGAAATTGATGTCTTAATTCTTTGTTTGTTTTAAACCGTGTCGTTTTCGTGTAAATAAATGTATTTTCTTTCTATTTTCTATTTACGTTTTGACTAATTTCTGACTAATCTGTTACTAATAGGAACATGCGGAATGCAGAAAATTTCTTTGATATTAATACCTAATAGGTTGCATGCTTGGTCAGTTATATCTTTTATTGTTTGTATTATTAGTAGACAGTAAAACATTATGAATCAAGACGCGACTTACAAAAGTTTAGGTACGTCACATATTTCGTTTGTCTTGTTTATTGATGTGAAATTGAGTAAAATTCATTAATGAAATGTATCTCTGTGCATCTGGAGTGTGGTAATGGAATATTTAGTCATACAAAAAGAAATATACAAAGTGTTTCAACGGGCGTTTTAATCGCTAATTTCTCATGTACTCATTTATTCATAATATTTTACAAAACATTACATGTCACATTATCATTATATACAAAACTAATTAAAATATAAATTAATTAAGGTACAATAATGGTAATAATATCCTTTTCGATAATTAGCGATATACAGTGTATAAATGGTATACGGGCGTTTATTAAAACTGGACATAGATTAAGACTCTACTAATCATTAACAGAAAGAATTATTTTGATTACGCTAACGTAGACACCGGTATTAATTTTTGAACATACTTGCAGTGTACATCGAAGTCCATCTGTCAGGTAAGTACGTAATGTTTACTTGTGAAAATGTGTATTTCGGGATTAAGTAGCCTCAGCTTTAATAATACTTAACTTTGAAACGTCATTATAGTCATTAATGGCGTTTTTAATTCATTGCATTTTTCGTTATACATTGCGTGTTAAATAATTTTGTATGCTTATTTTTTTGCTAGCCACAGTTAAAAGAAACGCCCGTATACCATTTACACACTGTATATTACACAACCAAGGTGTAAGTCCGTCTTTGTACGTACTTTTTGTGCTTCTATTTATTTGGTTATTTGCTGTTTTCCTGTTTGGACAATAAAGTGTATGACATACATAAATATTCCATACAGAACCCTGCAGGCTGCTATTGGGAATTAAACAATCGGACCGTGGAATTACCCATATCAGCTGACTCAGGCTATATTGATTACCTACTGTTCAGATGAATTTGATTAGTCAGACGACGTTGAACTCTATTTACAAGACACAAAATATTTCGTTTGAATTGAATACTCTTACTAATTTTATACTTATAAATTTTAGTAAGAAAGTTTACATTTTGTATGTGTTTTTTACCTCGAAATATTAGACGATTGCCGAGAAAAAAAGTGTCGAAAATCGTCGATAAAACAAAAAGCAAAAGCTAGTAAATAATTAATTCAGTATTAAAAAAAAAGTTTAAAATAAGTAAAAGATCATTATTTAAAAAAAAGTTTTTTCACCATAAGGTAATTTGCCGCGTTTTACAAAACAAATAACGACATTTCAAACAGTTGGGTTGGTTTGATGTTTGATAACAATTAAACAACCCTTATTACCGTCAGCCCGTGTGGCTGCCGGGTTAGAATAGTGCCACTCCATGTCTTCCCGTGGATGTAGTAAGAGGCGACTCAGGGAATAAGGGCTTGTAGTACTGTTAGGCGATGGGCTTGCAACCTGTCACTAATAAGTACACTAGTAAACTTCTTGGCCTGATTGTGCAAAATGTGGTTACAGAATTATCAACAAGTCTTTTTAGAGTTGTTAGTATTTCTGTAGCTCTGCCTACCCCACTTTGGGAATGAAGGCGTGATGTTATGTAGGTATGTATGTATGTATTACCGTCAGATTTTTGTTATTCATCATCATTTTCTTCCAAGCAATTACCCTGAGATGTCTGCTCTCCTAGTCACTCTCCAGAACTTTATTCTATCTTGGTGAAAAGGCCATCTTAATGCACTGAGCCTAACGTTAGTTTTGAGTTTTTATTATAAATAGTATCGATGAATTCCTCTCATTTAAAATACCTGCTCTGTAACGGACATTTTTTAAATCGTTGCATAAAATTCAAGAAAATTAAACGAATCATATCCCCTGAGTTGCACAGACCTCGACGAATATAATATAGACAGGGCCGAGGTTCTACATGGTTACGACGATATCGCCTTTGAATTGTTTCCGTATTGTCAATGCAATATATTTGCAATAATTTTCTTTTGTCCGAAAGTAATTTTTCTCTGAAACCGTTTAATTTTCCTGAATTGTTATAAAAACTTAACCTAACCTACACGTTCTGTAAGTATATCCCATAGAAAATTTGAAAAATTGTTGGGTTCAGAATAAAATGAAAATTATGGCAAATGAAACAGCTGGCAAACTGTTTAAGTGTTTGCGATAGGATACCTGTCAATGTTTTGATAACTCTTATCGTCGATGAAATAGTAATACCGCGTTACAAACAAATTTAATACGTTGCAAAATGTGCTTTACTGACTTACTTTTTAAGAAATATTTTGCAACTTATTCCATTTGTTAGTTACGCGGTAATACAGTTTCAGTGACGTTATGTCATTGATAATAATGGCGGCCGAGTCATTTAAACGATTATAATACATGTCGAACGCGATATCGTTATAAGGCAGTAGAATAGAGGCCCACGAAAGGGGAAAAGCTAACGATCGAGAGGCAGACAGCAGCGACTTAAAGAAAACAAGCTCTATCGCGCCACCACTTGGACATCTTTGTTGAGCTTTGCGGATGTTCAGGTCGCTGTGCTGCTCTTTGTTATACTTGGACTTAGTGGTATTTATTATATAAAACTGATTTACTATTATCGACTCTACTTGTAGGCCGTTAAGGACAAATGAGAGTGTAAGTAAAAAAAATAAGTTATTTGGGACCGGCTGATTCGGACCTAAAAATAGTACATGAAAACAACACCTATGTTACCATTTATTACATTTTGGTAACAAAACTGACATTGTACATTTTTTTCCCGTATCATCTGAAAAACCAAAATGTACCTTTTTTACTCCCCAACTAAGCCAACATCGTAAATTATATCACCTCAAACATCCACATTCATAAGTATTAGTGTAATAAACAGCCCTTGTCACAAAAGGACAAAAATATTGTGACTTCGGACACCTATTCTCGATTCGTCACGGTCTGTCGTTCCTGTCACTCTGACTTATTGAGACGAATAGGACGATATTTCCGCGCTACGTATTCGGAGACTTATTATTGAATTAGATCGCATCGATGCATCTTTTGTTTCGAGGTAATATGAGTGATGGCGGAAGGCGAAATGTTTTCGAGCAGGACACTTAAGAGTTTGTCAGTCATAGTATTAATGCGATTGTAGTTCGTCTTCAATCCTCTAGCTGTTTCTGTTACCTGGGCTGGAATTTTACAAGGTAATAACGATATCGTTTTTCACCTGTTTCCGTATTGTCAACGTTTTGATAACTCTTATGTCATTTACAATAATGGCGACTGTGACATAAACGATTCTTAAACGTGTCAAACACGATATCGTTTTAACGCACCTGAATAGAGGCCCTGTTGTCGATATGGTGCGTTGTATCGTTGCGTGCTTGGGACGTCCTTTTAAGTTTCCTTGTGGTGGCTCGATGCGCGTACGCGCAAGCCGCGCGATAAACCTTTAATTCAAGACGAACAACTGTTTATAGTTTTGTTTAGTTCTCAGATTCTGGTGATAGTTTAAATAAAATTCGTAAATTCAAATTTGATGTAAAAGTAATAAAATTCAATATAAACGTAATTTTTCAAGGTTCTATTTTTAGCTGTTCCCATTAAATCAAGAATCTACCTAATTGGTAGTGATCATGTAAACAAAGTACCTAGACCAAGGTTCAATCCTTTGCGAGGGAAAATAATTGTGACTCTAGAATGTTTCTTAAAGAATAGTTTAGGTGGATTAGGGTTAACGAATTGTCAAGAAATGCTTTAATGTCCTGTTGCACAAGTCACTTTATTGTGTATCATTAAAATAAACCTAGAGGTTATTTTGGGACTAGGTCAATTTTTTCCTCTGAAAACTATCTAATATCACGCCTTCATTCCCAAAGTGGGGTAGGCAGAGCTACAGAAATACCAACAACTGTAAAAAGACTTCTTGATAATTCTCTAACCACATTTTGCACAAACAGGCTAAGATGTTTACTAGTGTATTAGTGACAGGTTGCAAGCCCATCGCCTAACAGTAATACAAGCCTTTATTCCTTTAGTCGCCTCTTACGATATCCACAGGAAGACATGAAGTGGCACTATTCTAACCCGGCAACCACACCGAACAAAAGTACTATTACATTATTATATTCTTATACAACAGGCGGTGAAGAACTAAATTAAATTATAGTGATTAAAAAAAACATTTATAAGGATCACTGAACAATTTAATGTAACTTTAATAGGCTCTTTATTTCAAAGAATATTATTCTTTACATGCTTGGTTAGTAAACCATAACCGAATAAGGAAGTAACTCCGTATGAGTCGTATACGGTTTTATAGACAACAAATATTTCGCATAAATGTATTATGTATAATTTGATGACATCTTATGTCAGAGCGGCCGGAATTTATCGGCGGGTAATATTGATATACAATATAATGCGGAATGTTTATCGTTTATGGGTTAGGCAAGCTCGTTGCTGTTTGATAGTTACGGAGATATTTTGTTATTGAATATCTTTTTTTAAATCTATAAAATTGTTAAAAATGATGTCATCCTCTACCCTTAGAGGTCATATGTCTGAAACGCCCTTACTGATTTTATAAAACCTAGCCAAGAACCACCCCGATGAAACTAGCTGCGGAATTTGTAATGTTTCTAACGATGATCCACATTTACAACACAAAATTCAAAATATTTTTTCAGTTAATAGACCACAAGAGGGCTTTTTTACGCGTCGGTAATATGAAGTGAATCTACTAGCACATAGCTCAAGATACCATAATTGCGGAGAAGAAACGCCGCAAAAAACTCCAGCGGAAGGAACTTTTTCAATCATAAAGGACAATAATACTAAAAATTACAAGACACCAAAATAAAAAAAAAAAAAACCAAAAATGCAGTTTAATTTGCTTTTTTAAATAAAACAATGTCTTCTTTCAGTAAAAGGTTGTTACAATACAAGTACTTATAAATAAGTACTAATAGCTTAGTAATAATAATTATTAAAACTAGCACAAATTAATCATTACAAATAAACATTCATCTAAAAGTCATGACTAGAATAATTTTAATTTTAATGGGAATGCCATGGTCTTCCTTTTATTTCTGACACCATGTTATTTAGCAAAAAATAATCCTCATGCTCATCATATGCTTTTCGATCGGTATGATAAAGCTACCGGGTATTTTTTTTCTCGTGTAGCGGGTTCGAATCCCGGTTCAACCATGTAATTATTAAAAAATATATGAATGCAGTTTAAATTGTTTTTTAAATTAAAATAATGTCTTCTTTCAGTTCAATGTTCCACCGACAATATTCAAGTTACTTTCCCTCCATGTGGCATAGCCGTGGGACGACCAGTATAGTTTTTATTCAAAATAAATAGTACATTCGATACAATTAGGGAATTTGATCCCGAGCCTTTTTTCTAAACCCGGGATTTCGGGATTGTTGACAGACAATCCCGGGATACCGGGACAGTCCCGGGATTGTGATAGGATATGAAAATTCAGGTAATTGTGTGAAAATCAGCTTTATACTTATATTTTCATTAACAGGACAATTAAATTTCCTTTAAATAATCAGTTAGAAGGTAAAAAAAATAAAGCTTAACAAAATTCACTTTAATCTTTTCTTAAAATAAACGAATTACTTCTGTTATTAAACTTTGAAAACAAAAATAAATTTACATAAAATAAAACGTATTCTTCTACGAGATAAATATCAATTTAAAATTATAATGAGATTTGGTTAAATTTTAAGTTTTGTCAGGAAAACAAATTTCACCTAAACATAAATAGAATAATTTTAACACAAACTAAACTAATAAAATAAACATTCCAAATAAATATGTTAAATTTAGTTTTAAATGTCTAGGTTAGACACTTTACGTATTATTTATATTGCGAAAATAAAATCTAAGGAATATCAATGCATCCAATGTTTCATCTCCAAGTCTACTACTCTTCTACATCATTTTTAATATTTTTTGTTAATCCCGAAAATCTCGGGATATGTAAAATTTAAACCCGAAAATTTCGGGACTAAAATACGCACGGGATCCCGGGATCCCGAGAGTCGGGATCCCGGGACCAAATTCCCTAGATACAATACATCCTTGTTTGTCGTCAGGTTCAACCTACCAAGAAACTGTCAGATTCAATGATTTAACTAGAAAATTAATATCATAATATATCACATTTCATAATTTACTAAAATAAATTTTCAAAATTTAAAATCATAAGAAGTAGCTCTGCATATTTTGACGTGTAGAATCGATACCTACATTTAAAGCTCGGGGGCCCTAGCCAAGATGCAAACGCTCCTGACGTTTTTCTTTTCGATACCTCAAAATGTATGGGATGACATTCTCGTGCGTTTCGATAAACCACGTGGTCGACTGTCATCCCATACATTTTGCGCGATAGAAAAGAAAAACGTTTGGAGCGTTTGCATCTTGGCTAGGGCCCTTGAGTACATATTAAGCACCCTGTATACATGGTGTTGAATAAATCTAGGTTTTACTATTCCTGGTCTAAATTATTCCTGAACCGTCACAAAAAACATTTTTGTCAAGGCATAAAATAAAAACAACGCTGTTACCATAAAACAAACAAACGATAGCGCTCCAATTCCGACTCATGATTCTAACTTTGAATGTACTTTGTAATTCTATAGTGTAAAGTCAAAGTTAGCCAATCGCCGAGGAATCCCACTAACATTCCTTCTCTGTTCAACTTCAAGTAATTACTTGGAGGTAAGACTTTTTGCCGGGTGCTTTAATTAAATACCTTGCTGTTTTTGAATTGGGAACAAGTGCTGCTTTTCAATTAACATACAGGAGGATAAAAACAGGTGGGAGTTTCATGCTTTTAGTGTTAGGAGAATAAAATGGCTAGTATAGTAAAGGTATAGGGTGATTACTATTGTATCTCGTAGCTTTTTCTCTATGATGTTAACTCCACCTGAATAACCCCTGCTTATATCTTATTAAAATGCAACATTCTACCATTTTAATTTACATACATAAATGCATAAGATCACGCCTTTATTCCCAAAGTGGGGTAGGTGGTTGGGTACAGAATAACAAAAACTTAAAAAATATTTGTTTTATTTTGCACAATCAGGCCTAGCAGTTTACTAGTTGTTTGTTTTTCAAAAAGTAGTTTTTTTTGAAAAAGTACATTGATGTTAAGACCTTAATTTTATTATGAATAAATAAATATCACAGTACAGTGTCACACAAATTGACCTAGTCCCAAACTAAGCTCTAGGCTTGTTACTATGGGTACTAGAAAACGATAAATTTACTTATATATAGAAATATATACTTAAATAAATAGAAAACATCCAAGACTCAGGAACAAATAATCCTGCTCACCACACAAATATCTGCCGTTACTGGGATTTGAACCCAGGCCCCAAGCTTCAAAGGCCGGGTCACTACCAACAAGGCCAACATGTCGTCATTTTGTTCCCATTGTCTTAGAGAAAGGCGCACAAAAGGTGTGCACAAAACTATTAAGTAAGTAATTTCGTTTCTTAAAAAAAATACATTTTGTAAAATACAGTTCAACTTATTACTATTATATGGCCTGGTATAATTACAATGTTTAAATTTTCCACCGTCAGTCAAAAGGTCTGTGTAATGACTTTCGTCAAAGAAAAGTACGAATAAGTACGTCTGTTTTAAGAAAAGGTTGTAAATGAAACTACTTTTCTTTTCCTTAAAGCATTGCTTTTGCTGCTTTTGTACAGTAAATGGTATTCCTTTGATTAAAATATTTTCACAATGGATCCGCCTACACCGAGATGTGTCGATATTATTTGTTCGTACCTATTGTAATAGCACTGTGTATCATGAAGTAAAGATGTAAAATCTCACGAGGAGCCACGGGTGTATTTTTCAATATATATTTGCATATTTTAATAAAATCAAACAGGGTGCCATGTTCAAATTAGGTCGATTTTAAAAGTATTAATTTTGTTATACAACTTAAATAACTTCTCAATTTTAATGGGTGCAATTAAATGAACATTGCTTGTTTCACCATAACACAATGCTAGTCATGATCAGATTTCAAATGTCGCAATGATGAAAGTATCTCTTCTATAGCGGTATACTGATTTTAAAAGAAACGGCTGAACATTTATAAGTCATTCAGTATTAAACTATTTTGAATGTTTCAAATAAAATTAATATTTTAGAAGCAGCATGAACTCATAAACATCCTGTGTAAACCCATAATCTGAGTTTGTTTAAAAAAAAAAATGATTTTACAAGTACAGGATGTTTTTGTTATAACTTTCAATTTTATTAATTTTATTTCATTTCTAAAAAAAAAACTTACCCGTACCCGGTAAATGTCTATAATACCCAAAGCCTTATAAATTAGGTGATAAAGCATCACTAACGCTAATCGAAACCCGTCTAATAGATTAGGCCGACAGTAAATAATTTTTATGGTCGACTTGTCATAGTAAAATACGTCGTAAAGTGGAAAAAATAAGGCTATTTCAATTTAAGTTATATTACTACGTTCTAAGTTCCCCGGAAACTCATAAAGGTAGTTTATTGCCATGATCCTTCACTTGTTCATTTTGTACCTTAAAAAGTGAGTTTAAGACTGTTTTTTGAATGTCGACTGTAGCAATGACTATACTGCTCTTCTTGCAAAAAGGGCATATTTGCGTTTCGGTAGCCGAAACATATTCAACCCAGTATAGTTAGTCATGAAGTCGTTTATGCAATACGATTTCTTTAGCATCCACCGTTCTTACTGAATATGGAATAAATATAATGGTGCCAGGACTGCCAGGATTCTAGTCATGTGTAAGAAAATCCGATTATTTGGTTTCTTTTGGCGATAATGTCGTCAGTGATTTTCTTTTATTGAGTTGATGATGCTCGGATTTAGTTCATTAGCAGGTATTTTTCTAGTTGAGGTCTCAGTAAGGATTTTGTAATGTTTTTCAATTATGGTACAGTCAAGGTTATAAATATGTATACACTTTAGTACCTTGTCTAATTAACGTCATGTTTAAACTGCCATATGAAATTGTCACAGCGATTAAAATGACAAGGTACTAAAGTGTATACATATTTATGACCTTGACTATACACTTGTAAAATACGACTTATTTTTAAAATTGCTTCTGTAATTTTTGAAAAAGTTTATTGAAGAGTGTGTTCTCATTAGAATCGTGTTTATTTAGTTTTTTCTTTGTATTGAAGGTGTGAATTTTAGAATCGTTTTTTCTGCAAATTTACGTACATAACGTCACGCCTTTATTCCCAGAGTGGGGTAGGCAGAGCAACAGAATACCCAGACTCTAAACAACTCTAAACTTGTTGATAATTCTGTAACCTCATTTTGCATAGTCGGGCTAAGATGTTTACCAGTGTATTAGTGACAGGTTGCAAGCCCATCGCCTAACAGTACTACAAGCCTTTATTCTCTTAGTCGCCTCTCACGACATCCCCGGGAAGACATGGAGTGGCACTATTCTAACCCGGCAACCACACGGCGAATTTAATATTACGTAAAATTTATTTATTTGATCGTGATATTTTTATTGCAACGGCTGTAACTCTTTATTTTTTTTTAACAATATACTTACTATAATAATAACTTAAGATTACCATACAACCTATAGATATTATTATGTGCGTGTCATCATCACAACTACATGAATCCGTCTACAATCAACACCAGTCCAGCCTTCATTGATTTCCACTCGACGCTCACCCAAGTACCAGGGCTTCATAACCGGACGCTGGTCATCGTTAATTTCATCGATACGAAGGACGCTAATATTAATTTCATCTGACTTGGAACATGATTTTTACATCATACAACTGAACTATTTTTTTAGTAACAGGGCATCATAGCGGAATGCTGGTTACGTATTGTAACCAGCGTATGTTTCTAGGCGTTGTAAATGTTCTTATACCTTGCCTTGCTAAATAAAATTAATATCCTAAAACATTATTACATACAATATATCCTGCCACATCGCACATGCGTTCATTGATTTTCACTCAACGCTATTCCAAGTACTAGGGCTTCATAACCAAACGCTGGTTATCGTATATTTCACACGAAGGACGCCAATATTTGCCAAGACCCAGAAAGAAAGGTTGCAATTGTCATGAAATCTGTAGGTAATACGTTTAAAACCTTATGTTTAGCATTTGAGAGTAGAAATCTGCGATGGTTTCTGTGTAGAAGATAAGCTATTTTAACTTGGCACAGTAGAATAGTGCTTACTAAAATCCCTTTTGACCCCACTGACCTAAAATTGAAATTCCCTATCCCTTCTAAGAGGGAATGTCTCAAAGTCCACTTTGCGACATTAAAGTTGAGTCAACGGCGTCGTTGAATGTTTTCAAGTTGGCAGCAATGGAGCTACGGGTTGTCCGAAAATAAATTATGTTCAAGAACGGCTCGGATAGTTGGTAATCTGTTGCAATTTGAAAAATAATGGGAAGTGTATAGGTAAGTAATGACATTTATTCGTTTTATTTTAAAACACTGCTATTCTTTTCAAACTAGTTATTTTTTTATAACAAATTGATCGTTAATTCCAAGAAAACTGTAGAAAAAAAATGACTTACCACTGTTTTACGCATACGAGTATATTGTCGTTGTGCGTTAATTTTGATTTCAAACCTAATTTAGCAGCCGTTTCACAGTCATAATACTTTGCTTAATATGCTTTAATAACCAGTAATTATATTAGTGATACAAATGCTCGACAATAACAGAGAGCCAAAATAAAACATGGAACTAGAAATAAGCATTCTCCGAACTTTCATTTCGACACTCGCAAAAAGTAACTTTGTACTTTCATCAAATCTTTGTACGTGACTGTAAGAAATGTGCCGGCTCCAGTCGTCGGGTGCAGCTGTCTAAAATAGATGTCTTTCCACTAAGAACCTCACTAAGACCCATACCACGTCGGAAGTAAGTAACATCGCGAAAATTGAAACGTGACGATACAACGCTCCTTCCAGTTCACGTGGTAAAGTTTTCTCGCGCTCAGCGCGCATTGGAAACGCCGCGGATCATGAAATCGTGAAAATTCTTATGGGGATTTTTCAAAGATGTATTTGCTTGTCGAGGCTTTTAGTAGATACGGGGGCGATCTGGTGGAAATTCGAGTAACACTCACAAGTTACGTTAAACGCGTTGGAGCGAGTTTAACTGGATTTAACGTGTGACTTAAGTGCAAGTGAATTGCTTGGAACATTAGAAAACAAAAAAAACCCTCAAAGTCTTCAATAGTGCGCACGTAAAAGTATCAATATCACACAGACTTCGACAGTTAACCCCAAAATTTCCGAGCAGCAAATTGCAAAATCCACCTTAAATTTCTACCAATGCACTTACAGTAAATGTCCGGAGCATTTGTTACAAGTATTAGTCGAGTCGCCCCACGTCCACATGTCGTTAAATTCTGCTGTCGGCATTCGGCTGTCGGCCTTATTTCTCGGCCTTCGGCATTCGGCCTTCGGCGAACTGTGGCGGTTATTTATTGTTCCTATTGACCGTTAGCGGGGAAATATTACTAATAATGTTTTTGGAGAGTACGTATTACTTTCTTTGTAGGACTGAAGTGCGGTCTTGTTTGGGCCCAATGTTGGTATTAAGACGCTTTATGGCTCGATTTGTCTTTGATATTTTTCTATATTTGCTTCGATGAGATGGAACACTGAGATAAACCGTTCGCGAATGACGTGCTTACTTTCCTGTCTAGTTCACAAGTTTGCGTATGCCTTTTTATGTCGTGGGAAACGAAAACTAGCACACACGCCACCTAATAATAAAAAGACTAAGCCTTTTTGACCGTATTCTGTTATTTCACCAAAAACATTTTTACAAACATATCATTTGGCATACTGCATTTTTTCCGAAACTGTAATAAGTTAGGTTAGGTTAGGTTAGGTAGTGAACCCTTTTTGACATTTACAATCTCAAAATTTTAAATTCTTTGCAAACTATAAGGTCTACAACAGCTGCCTCTCTTAATTTCCCCGTTTAATGTGCTGTGTGTGTTATGAGTGCGTCGTAAAGAGGTCGGTCTCCAGCTCCATCGCGCACTTAACTCACTACATTGTGACATACCTACTGTGAACCTTGGTTATAATAAGGTTCAATAGTAGTCATTCAGTTATGTTTGATGCTGTTAGCCTAAGACACGTTAAAAAAAGAAAATAATACTACTTTAAGACTACAAGAGTATCGATGCATGTTTAGTATCCTAAACACACATTTTTACCAATCATGAAACGTCTTTTTCTGCACGCACCTAAGACTCAAAATGGCGACTAAAATATCACAAAATCAGAATTTAATGAAAACTCAAATTAATACGTTCCTGCGATGTCATATCAGTGAAATTGTTAAAGTTTGGAGCGTGACATCCAACAGTCAATTACTTGCTTTCAATTACCCGTGTCGCATCCATCTGCCGTGATTGCGCGGAGGCTGTTCTCAATTTATAATTCCACTGTAGGTACATATTGTGCTTATGTCACTTAATAATATATACATCGATTTAAAGTATATTTTACGGACCTTTACTAAAAACATGGATACTAATTAAGTAAGTATTTGTCATCTCAAATCAAATCCGATCATTCTAACCACCCTGTAAGGTAACAACACCAATGTTCGACACTTTTAGCTGACATGCACCAATAATCGACAGAAGCTTTTAATTCTAAGATCATAGGGTTATAAATTGATTGTTGCAAAACAAATGAATAACTTTTATCTTCTTTGAGTAAGAATCAATGTCGAACATTGGTCCTTTGTCGACTACTGGTGTCTTTACCTTAGCTTATTTATGTTTTCATAGTAAAACCTTATATACGTTACGTTTTAAAGGGGATCGCAATCATGCAAGACTATTTTTGTAAACATAATCATTCCTTAATTTTATACCATTACAAATGGAAAACCTGTTTGTAATAAGACTTTTTGTAATTCGTATTTCAATGGATACTAACAGTTTATCCGTCTGCAAACTTTTCGGTCTGTTTTTTTTTCTATACCAATTTTCTTGAACGCTTTTAAATATTTTATTACCTACTAGCGACCCGCCCTCGCTTCGCTCCGGATTAAAGTATTGTACGTATAAATATTCCTCTTCAATCACTCTATCTATTAAAAAAAAATCGCATCAAAATCCGTTGCGTAGTTTTAAAGATTTAAGCATACATAGGTATATAGGGACAGAAAAAGCGACTTTGTTTTATACTATGTAGTGATAAAAGCGAGCTTAAATTAAAATAAAATTAAATGATATATTTCGCTGTAAAATTTATATCTTTTAAACCTATTCATATACTATACATTATTTGCATTACCACGTGTAACGCGAAAAAAAAATAGGAAATTTCTCAAAGTATAAAATATATTCGGAAATTCTAAAATAAACCACACAAATTAAATTTAAGTAATACCAGGGACATAATAAAGAACATAATAAATAATTAAATTATACCTTTTTTACAAAAGAAGTGAGACTTCTGTGCCTTTAGGGCTTTATCGCTTTAATTAATATAAATCAAAAGCAAAAACAGATTTACGTATGATCCTGTTTATTTTAATAACGATAAAACTGGCAGCACTTTCCCCGGTGACACGTGATTCATCTTTCCGAAAATTACACAAAATTCCGACGCTCGTAATTCTATCTCCTTACATCCCTGTTGCCCTAAACACCTTGATAAACAAATACGAATAAAAACGAAAAATTTCGCGCAACATACCAGGATCAAAGGAAATCTTCAGTGGCAAAAGTAAAGATTATTCATTCGACAAAAGAGAATGGTGGATGAAATACGGGATGATTTTATAAAGTTGTGTCTGTTAATTAAAATTTAAAAGGATCTTTCGGTGTTTTAGATGGAAATGTTTTATCACATACTAATAACTGGATATCTGTCAAGTCTGTCTTACTGGTAGGATGGTGGTAAAATATACAATATAATACAAATACTCTTTATTGAACACCAAAAATAAAAACAGAACACGGAACAGTACATTTAAATCATAGGTAGACAACAGGCGGTCTTACCGCCAAATGGCGATCTCTTCCAGACAACCTTGTAAGAGAAATAACTGAGGACACAAATTCATGGCAGGTTCGTTTAGAACTCAAACTGAATAAATACAAGAAACAATTAAATTATTTCAATTTTGAAAATAAAACTAATTATATATACTTAAATACATACTAAACACATACAATTATAGTTCTATAGAATATATACATACATACATCCTCCAAAACAGCAAAACAATGACAACAGACGAAGCATGAGATAGAAGAAAGAAAAAAGTAAAGGAAATAAGAGAAAAAACTACGGAAGTGACAGAAAATGATCCTTTAGCTTGCTTGATCTACTTATGCCAATTCAAAAAAGGAATAACACTGTCATAATAATTATGACAGTGTTATTCCGACCGACGCGGATTACTTGTTCGTAAATATGGTCACCAAATTGCAAAATTATGAGTGATTAGTTTAAAAAAAAAATGATAGATGCCGTTAGTAGTGAAACAGTTTTTGAGTTATTTGAATGTAACTTTTCTAATTCTCTCAAATTAACTGCGAAACTGTCGTACATTGGTACATTGTCGTCCACTGGGACATTTACCTTAGTTTGCGGCGATCTTGTCGATTGAGTATAAGAGTTGTAAGAAGAATTTTGGTTAAAATTATTCCTAAAACTGTACGTAGCCACGAAAGATGCGTGGTTTATTAGAATCGAGTTTCCGGCGTTTTGAGAATGAAAAGGCTCAATGTTCGAGTTGTTTGTTTACTATTCTGCCGCCTAACATAAAAGGCTGTATCTGAAACAAAACTCCAGTAGTAAATACAACATTATTACCAACGGTATATGATTGAATCTACTTTGGCCATTGAATTGGAGATACTGCATAATGGTTTGGGAGGGCAGTATAAGAGCATGAAGCCCATATTACGCGGAATACTGCCTTCTTGTTTTGATCAACGGTATCATAGTTTTGCTTACTGTAGGTTTTATTTTACTTTTTTAATAATGTAACGACTATAGTGTCTTAATTTGGCAGTGTGCACATACCATAATGTTCACTTTTTGTTTCTTATAATTGATGTTTATTTATGCCGGTTCAAAATCAAACAAGATTTTAATTTACAATTTTTTTCAAATTTTGCCAATTTTAGGGTTAAAATCAAAAAGTGGTAAGGCCAACTTGGAAAGAAATGTATACTTACAAAAATCAATTATTTTTTTAATTAAAATCTGGCATAGTTGTTTTTATACTGTAATACTTACTAGCTGTTGCCCGCGATGTATGTATTATTATTCCTATGTCGTTCCCCGGGACTAAAGATATCTCTATACCAAATTTAATCAAAATTGGTTCAGCGGTTTAACCGTTTAAGCGATACCACAGGACAGACAGACTTACTTTGACATTTGTGTTATCAGTATTCATAAACTAATTCATAATTTGAAGCTAGCTTTAACTTAGTATGACTACAGATTAAGTAGTTAAGCTTTTTATGTAAACCTACTCTCATAATATTAAAGTCCGTTTTTTACGTTCTAGGTTAATGTTAAATTATTACCGTTTTTGTGTAAACTAATTTTTCTCCTCGCAGAATTTCCCGTCCCACAGGGGCCCTTCATTCTAGAGATAAGAGCCATGTTTTATTACAGCGTGTTTTTTATACACCATGTATATAAAGTTATAAAGGCGTTGTATAACAAAACTGGAGCTCTATTTTTAGTTTGTTTTTACCCTCAATTTCGGGGAATTTACGAGTGTTCTACTTCGTTATTTATATTTTATTTATTTATTTCAAGGGAAACAAACAGCAGTAATATTACAAATAGAACAAAACAATATAAGTTAACACACTAGTCAAAACAGTTTCCACTAATGGGTAATAATTTTGCTGTAGTGAGAGGTTATTACCCCTATTTACGAGTAACGATTTGGCCATCTTTACTGCCAAATTAATAAGAGCTATCATACTGTTAACAATTATGATACCTGCAATATTATATGTTAAAAAGGCCCCTGCGGCATTGTTCTTTTTTATGTTAAGGAAAAGGCACACGAGCACTCAGGCCACCTGATGGTAAGTGGAATCTGAGACCCATAGACATTTGAATTCTCAAGACTAAGTTGCCAACCCTGAGAACTAAGATGGAATGCCTCTATGCTAGTAATTTCACCGGTTGTCTTATCCCCACACCGGAACACAACAATGCGAACACTGTAGCTTGGCGGGTGGTTAATGGATAAGATGGTGGTAGCGATCTGGACGGACCCTGCACAGGGTTCTACCACCACTGTTCCATACTTTAATTTTTCAAATGACACAAGCTGAGAAGTGAAGTTATTTGTTCATTGAAATACCGCATAGGTTTATCTTAGTAACATTATATATGCGAAAGTTTGGATGTTTGTTACTCAATTACGCCAAAACGGCTGAACGGATCTGGATAAAATTGGCACAGATAGATACCACTTATTAACTTTTTTTTTTTTACACGTTACGGTTGCCTAGTTGGGAGTGACCCTGCCTCCGAAGCCAGCGGTCCTGGGTCCAATTCCCGGTACGGGCAGATATTTGAGTGATGAGCGCGATATAAGTATGTATTTCTCTATTTAAGTATGTTTATCGTTGTCTAGTACCCATAGTACAAGCTTAGAGCTTAGTTTGTAGGTCAATTTGTGTGAGATTGTCCCCTGAAATTTATTTATTTATTTATATAGGCTACTTAATATCCAAAAAAAATGGGATAGTTCCCAAGGGCATAGTGATAAACGACTTCTATGCAGACGAAGACACAAATTGAAGACCTGATATTAATAGTTAATAACCCGTTTATTCACAAAAAGTAGACAGCACCCATCTTTAATTTGTGGCATCATTATCTCTATGACATAAACTGCATCTTTCTACTAAGCTACCTATTTTCACAAGACCTATTATCGTTGTTGGATTTAAAAAAGGTAGGCATGTTCCTTGCCAAGTATTGTTGAGCAAAGGCACAGTTAGCTATGTTAAGACTGCGCCCCAGGCGCGGCCTTTGTAGAACAGGAATGTTTCATAATTAGGTAAAGGAAATTCTGTCGAGTTTGTACCACTATTAATGTAAACTAGCGTGTTATCTGTGACTTTGTAATATATACACGAAATCATTATTATTACATTTAAAATGTTAAATGAAAATGAAACAATGTTTATTCAAAATCACCACTCGCGACAAAAACCAACTTTAAACTTACAACGTAAAACAGCGTATCTGGGAACTGAACTAGGACACCCTGTGTTGCAGGCCCCAGTTGAATAAAGAATAAGAGGACATAATAAGAAAAATTAATCAACAATTGGTATTTTACTAATTAAACTTAAACATTACATTACTCCAACTAAAGTTCTAAAATAACTTGCAACAATTATTATTGTGATGTATTGCCCTGTATACGATGTAATAAATAAACTTGAAAATGCGTATTAAAATAAACTAAAAAAGCAACATATAATTTAACAAAATAACAAAAAAATAAGTAAAAACGACATAATAACTATGTAATACTGATGCAATACTGAACTAGTTTTGTTTTTAACTAATAAAAACCTTTAATAAAATTCAGATTAGGTTTATTAAGTTTTTATTCTTATTTATAGGTAGTCATTTATAAGTTTTATTACCCCCGATGTAAAAATACAAGGTGTAATGAATTTAACTTGTATATCTTTGTATATGTGTGTCGCTCTGTGATATTTTAGCTCCCAACCGAGAAAAAATAGTAATAAAGTTCATATCATTTTAAGATATGCGCCAAAGTTAAACGTATATTTTTTTTTTGTTTTGGTACATTCTATACGTGGGGTAGGGATCTCCAATTAGGTATATTTCTCCTGCGTCAGAGAACCCGCTGCTCTTATCGTAGTTTCGATTATGTAGTTGAAGGCTAAATAAAAAAATTAAATTAGCACAAACAAAAAATATTTAAAACTTAAACAATATTTAATATCAAGGCTTGCTAGCCTGCATGTGTGTTACTTAATTATTTCCATTTATTTAAAGCATCCTGTGTTTTAGGGCAGTCATCCACGTCCGGTCTTTTTGCACGAAGTGCCATAATAACCCCAATTTGCCTTTATAATGCGACAAAAGAGAGCGTATATCCGTGTAAGTGATACATTCACCATTTACCGAGATCTGGATCTCTTTGATGTCGTCAGGCACTCGTTATGATTGTTGTTTCTTTGAGGCTTGTCGGTAGATGGCGCTGTTTACGCGACGGTTAAAAGAAAAAGAAAGATGGATTAAGTGGAGTTTGTATTTTGTCTTAGTTTGCGCTTGGAAGCTAACGTTTTGATAGAAATAAAATGAAATAATTTATTTGCTCTTGATATTATATAGTAGGTCAAAAACATATGCAAAAACTTGTCTTAAAACTAATTTAATGATAGTCCTATTAATTGAAAAATGACACATTTTACATTACTGCCAATTTCATTTTTATTTTTTATGGTCAGTCCGTTTAGGTTTAAAGTTTTACTCGTTTTTAATATTATTGATTTTAGAGACAGGATAAAGTAGTGAAATAAGACATTTAAGACAAGATTATACAAGGTGTTACAAAAATACCTGAAAAATAATAATTGTCAAAGCTAAAAATAATGTCGACTCTTGCAATCACCCTGTCAGTCAATGACTGAGGCAACAGCTTACTAGGGTTGACATTATTTTTGGCATTTATAAATAACTTTTTTTGGGTATCTTTGTAAAATGTTATTTTTTTAATACTATGACATACCTGGGCCTCTTTTTTACTGGGTTACTACAATATCGCGTTTTTTTTGGTATTTTTGTAATGTTTTTAAGTCGGCTGCCATTACTGTCAAGTAAATATCAAAACGTTGACAATACGGAAACACGTCAAACGCAATATCGTTTTAACTCAGTGGAATAGCCCTGTAATGTTACCACAAATTACTATTCCACTTTAGCTTTACATTATCTGCTAGTTTTCAGTGACTGAGTGATTATCAGCATTTTCCTTTTTTTATTTTAAGGAGAAGGCACACGAGCATTCAGGCCACCTGATGGTAAGTGGAATCTGAGACCTGTAGACATTTGAATTCTCGAGACTATAATTCCAAGACCTCAAATGCGTTGCCAACCCTGAGGATTAAGATGGAATGCCTCTATGCTAGTAATTTCACCGGTTGTCTTATCCCCACACAACAACGCGAACACTGTTGCTTGGCGGGTGGTTAATGGATAAGATGGTGGTAGCGAGAATGTTTCCATCCAACATAAATAAGGAAAAAATAATAAATAATTATTTTATCGATATGCACCAAAACATACACTTTGAATACAATAATCACATTAGTAAAAAGCTTAGGATAGGTACATATCTCGTACAGACTACAGGTACAAGGACCGGAGGAATACCTACTAGTCCCCACACTAGGCAAGCCTGTATCGTGGGGGCCAGCCGAAAGATTTGACAAAAGTGTTCCTCGGTAGACAAAGACTCGTGAAATAAATAACATGTCTCTAGAAGAGAAATAAAATATTTAAGTAGATTAGAAATAAAAATAACTTACACATGTCGGAAAAATTGCAGGCAACTTCTAGTAATTATACTACTATAAATACATACATACATGAGCGGCAGAGCTACAGAAATACCAACAACTCTAAACAGACTTGTTGATAATTCTGTAACCACATTTTGCACTAACAGGCAAGAGGTTTACTAGTGTATTAGTGACAGGTTGCAAGCCCATCGCCCAACAGTACTACAAGCCCTTATTCCCTTAGTCACCTTATATGACTCCCACGGGAAGACATGGAGTAGCGCTATTCTAACCCAGCCACGCGGGGTCTAATACTACTATACAACTCTTATTTTACATTTGATATGCAAGCAATATGTTACCGGCATTACGGGCGAAATAATTTTAGCGCGGCGAGTGGACAATCCACCTAATTTCGCGTCCGCTAGTAAAATAGTGTTAATATTTTATAAAACCGCAGCAGCAGCGTTAGGGTGTGGCGCGAGTTACGTGAGACCGTTCGTTTTTAGGTATTTAATTGGAACTTTGTATGCGGAACATTTGATTATAATTCTAACCGGGAACTATACAATTTTGAACAGTGAAAAGTCTTTTACAGGACTTAAAATTGGGAGCGTATTTACTGAGATAACTTTTTAAGTCTTTTTGTCGGATGCCCGAAAATATAGTATTGCTTAATAAAGTTATGTTTTCGTTCTAAAAATGTATTATTGTAAAGACATTCATTAATACAAAATTTATTTGTATTCTTAGTAACATACCAGACACAGCTTTGCAAAATAGAGTAGAAAATGAAAAAAGAAGATATTTTTAGCGTTCCGTAGTCAACAAGGAACGCTTGTAGTTTCTCCATGTGCATCAGATCTGTCCGCGGTTAATTATTTAAAGACTGTATGGCAAAACTGTCTTACTGTACAATATACTTGTAAGTTACGCCAGCAAATTTGTTAAATATAATCTTGACTAGATACATGTTAAGCAAAGGTAATTGGATCACATTGGATAACTCTAAAAAATAATACAGTTTTAATATGGTGTTTGCTAGTTTTGAATAACACAGTTCCACCTATCTCCACAACAAAATCACCGATAGTCGTCTATCGGTGATTTTGTTGTCTTAAATATTAAATTACTTAAATTTCACAAAAGAGGGTTTTGTCTTTCTAAGCAATTGTAGACTTAATTTAATCACAATATTTACAAATGTTAGGATCGCTGTCGCTTATGTTTTTAAAACACTGAAACCCTATATTACCAACCCCAGGTTTACACTGAGCCAATCTAAAATAAACTTTACGTTCCGTATCTCAGAACTCATTTTCATATAGCGTAGAAAGCTTCATCCTTTGCTTATACATTACTTTGTTTACATTAAAGCGTCTGTTATTTGATACTGATCCTTGTTCTTATAAGAGTAAAGGCATTTTTTGAACTTAGGCTGTGGGATGTCCGTTTTGGTGTAGTATACCTATGTACGCGATAAGGCTATGTCGGTACGTTGTAAGTTAATAAAGGGGTTAAAAACGTTTCAGTTTATTTAGTTAGCAAGAAGAATTAAAATTGCAACATTAAATTGGAGATTGCAATGGAAATCCATTTTCTCCTTGAAAATAACCTCGCTTAGTTTTGTCAAAAAAACCTGCCTTTGGTTTGAGCGCATAATTATGCTCGTACAGCCCGATGTGCAATAGGATGCACATAAAGAAAGCAATTCAATTTGAATAACATTACAATGTTAATAAAGTTAATTTTTCTCTGTTCAAAACTTTATTTCCTTGCTGGCAAGATACAAATTCCCATTTATCTCAATCTTCCAGTTTGTAATATGGTGTACCTAACGAGGTTATATAACACCTTACATATTACATTGCATCTTAGTCCTCAGGATTGGCAACGAATTCGCGGTCTTAGTATTACAGTCTTAAAATTGCAAATTTCAATGGGTCACAGATCCCACTTACCATCAAATGTCCTGTGTGCTCGTTCGCCTTCTACACATCAAAAAAAAAGCACCTTCAATACCACACGTTAAGCTTTAACCTCTCTTTATGCGTTAGGGGTTAAAAATAAATTAATGCCCTGCGAAGAGACGATTTTCGTAATAATTCTATTAAAAATATGAACATAACCCTATCTTGAAGATTGAAACGAATGAAAATCCACCGAAAATATGCTTTTACCTCAGCACCACAAAAGGCAGGATTTGCTGTTTAAAGACTGAGCAAAATTCGATTTTTCCGCGAGCGTGAGACAAAGTAACTATTTAATTTTATTTCACAGTATAAATGCTGTGATGGTGTGGCGTGGTAGTCGGCTGGGTGCCAAATACATTTTGTTTAAAGCTATTTTTTACGTTTAAGTAACTGTTTTAGCCGAATTGTTATCCGGCATGCGACAAAATGCGGAATCATAACGAATGGATCAGAGGCAACACAAAGATGTGCGATGTTGTAACAACTATCACGCGAAAGTGGGATTGGGCGGAGCATATAGCCAGGATGGACGCAAGTCTTTGGATTAGACGTGTATTGGAGTGGAGACCACGCGCAAACACACGAGCACACGAGAGCCCACCCCAACGCTGGGTGGATGACATCAGGCCGTGACTAAATGCAGAGGGCGCAAAACCGTCAGGAATGGAAGAGAATGGAGGAGGCCTATGTCCAGGAATGAAATAGAAATAGAAACATTTATTTGACGATCACAAGAAAAAAAACTGTTCAAAGATTACACTTAACAAAAATAATGGCAACAAACTACAAAATAAACAAAAAAAAATTGAAAAGAAAACAATTGTAGCATAATGTTGCCATGAGTGTTCCTGCGATGTCGAAAATGACACCACTCAGCACTTTGTCACGGCATCAACTGCGACGCTGATTTTCAGTGGCGCCAAAGTGACACACGAACGATGAGACAGCAGACTACACAGACATGAGATGGAACAAAAGAAAGAGGATGGAATTAAAGGCTGATATGATGATGACGATGATAATGATGCGACACATATGTCCGGCCCCGTCAGACCTAGACAGATGGCTAGATCAGTTTGATACCTTCAGAAGGGACCAGCAGCCGGAGGCTGCACAAGATAGGAATGCGTGGAAGGACGGGAGGGACTTTGCCTAACAGTGGAACACTTTAGGCTAGAAATAATAATAATAAGGTTATTGCTCTCGATGCAGAGGTGAAAAGTTCTATGTGCATCACGAGACCAAAGTTATTTCATCTCGTATCTTTGAATCCTTCGATGCACTCGATTCAAAATCACCACTCGCGACAAAAACCAACTTTGTCCTTAAGTTCAAAAAATCAATATCAAAATGTTCACTCAGTTAATAATAGGCCACCATAAGGCTCTTTTACACGTCGGTAATATGAAGTGCTATCGCTTCGGACAAAACCATCATTGCGGAGAAGAAGCGCCCAAGAAACTGCAGCAGAAGGTAATTTTTTTAAAGTAAGTTTCATTACAAATACTTAATAAAGTAATTAATAATAAAAATTAAAGCTAGTACAAATAAAATCATTACAAATGTAAGTCAAGTAACGTACAGAGAACAACACGACACGATGTTGTACAAATAAATATTTCACATTTAAAATCTCCCCGTCAAAAACAACTTACTGAAAGTCTGGTTGCATTTCTTCATATTTACAAATATTTCCCAATACCAGCTCCCCGTAAACAAAACTAATACATTCGCGGAAAATGTATTCAAGTAATCCCGCACATTGACCTCAAATCGTGATGAGATATCCAATACATCTCTTGCTTACTAGAACAAGCAAAACCAGCTTACAAAAACCCTTGCAAACGCTAAACCCGCCGTGAATTCAAGCGGTGCTCAACTAACATCATCTTTCCAGAGCTCTTGATCTGTGGTTGCTGCTCAAAAAATAACCAGCGTCGCTTGGTCTCCCCTCGTCGCGGGATCTAAGCGAGTTCTTACGCAAATAAGCTTCCTAATACGACTTTTGCAAGGTCTGCGTATAGCAGTCGCCTACAAAAGCGTTATATGGGTAAAAATATGGATATAGTTATATGTATGTGTAGATAAGTGGTGTGTTTCCTGATATAAGTCATCGCTGCGTTCCGTTGGATCGTTTCTGTAATCCGGGTCTGATGTATGGCGGTTTGTAGTAATGTGCATCCTTAATTGATTTATGTTTGCTTTTTTGCAAACAATGCTTTGAAATTAAGGTTTACCTTGTGGGGGTATAACTTACGGCTTTTTGTATTCGCTTTACTTGTGAATACGACAAAAAACCGTGATATTCATACATACATATAAAATGGTTATACTGATTTGGTGGTGACCTTTTGTGGCGTCCGTCTGGATCAATCACCATCCTTTCACCTGCCACCAAGCAGCGGTTTTCTTGGTATGGTGATAAGACAACTGATGAAATTACTAGCATAGGGGCATTCTATCTTCTTCTCTTAGTCCTCAGGGTTGGCAACGTATTTGAAGTCTTGAGACTGTAGATTTGAGAATTCAAAAGTCTATGAATCAGGGATCGTTACCGGTATTCTGAGTACCGGTTTAAAATGAGGTATAACCGGTTATAATTGCATTTCACTATTTTTACCGCTAAAGCTCTGATTAGCGGTATAATCAATACCGGTATTCGAGTACATGATCGGTTTAGCCAACTGACAACAATACCTCTATTTGATACTTTACCCATAAAAAGCATTACCGGTAATACCTGTCAGTGTCAATATACTTGTTTATTTTGTTTCGTAAAAGATTTTAAATTTATTATGTAAATCAAATTACACACAATCAATTTACTTATCCAGGTTCTAGTAGACACTAGTTAACCAGCCATGCACAATAATGTCATCGCGTAACGTACCCTGTTACACTTGGTATGCTTTAGTAATAATGTCAAATTGACGTCTTTTTTATCAGGTGCATTGAATAGGGGTAGTGAATACCGGTATTTAATATTGTAAATAGTGTATACATAGCGATAAAAACAAAAGCGGAATGACAGCAATACCTCTAATTCGAATATAGGTATTATTTTTTTAGCGGTAATAATTTGACAATTTAAATACAGGTATTGAATAAAACCGGTTTTGCAATCCCTGCTATGAATCTCGGATTCCACTTACCATCAGGTGGCCTGAGAGCTCGTAAGCCTTCTTCTTGACATTTTTTTTTGTTTTATGGCATTGAGTAAGCAAACGAGCACACAGGCAACCTGATGTTAAGTGAACTGTGACCCATAGACATTCGCATTCACAAAACTGCAATCCTAAGACTGCAAATGCGTTGCCAACCCTGAGGACTAAGATGGAATGCCTCTATGCTAGTTATTTCATCGGCTGTCTTATCCCCAAACCGGAACACAACAATACGACCACTGCTGTTTGGCGGTAAGTTAATGGATCAGATGGTGGTAACAATCCGGATGGACCCTGCACAAGGCCCTACCACCCGCAAAAAGGGTATAATTACTTAAGCCTTTTTGGCATTTTGACCTCCGAGTTCCAGTGCTAAAAACCGCGTTGGCCTTTTCTTTCATTGCCGCTTGAAGAATCTAAAAACACACATTTAGCTTTCATAATATTAGTGCTAAGCCCACACAAGAACAAACAGGGATGGCTTTATGAGCTTTCACGTGAAGAACGTGAGATCGAAACAGTTTGCGCGCCTTGATTGCACTAATACTATAAAACCAGAACATTGATTAAAAAAATGTCTTACCAGAATTAAGACGTGATAAGTACTCAAGTATTAAATCAAAAATAATCGTTAAATATCGTAGGGTTTCGATGATTCAACCAAAAGCACGCGAAAAAGGTGTCATGTTTGTAGAACATATAACTATCGTCGATTATAATCTTGTTTTAACGTTTAAACGTTAAAAAAAGACATAAAAATGTACGAAAACGTTCAAAGCTAGCCCTCCACATTTTAGTGATGAATCAAATTGACGATTACGTTGTAACCCTAAGGGAGGGCAAAACAATCAGTGGAGTTACATGAACAGAGACAGCAGTAGAATTTGGCCACCAATTGATAATCTTGAGATATAATATAGACGCGAAAAAGTTTACATGTTTGTCCTTTATGTATTCTTAAATCATTGATCAGATTGTGATGAAACTTGGGTAGGGTATTCCAAGAATTCCCGCGAGAATTTCTGCTCCTAAAAATAAATATTTTGTAATGCGTGCCGGGTACAGATTGGTAAGTTTAATAGTGTTGAATTATGTTACTGTTAAAATATTACTTTAAATCAAAGAAAACATTGCTTTAATTGAAAACCTATTTAGTTATTTTATAATAACTTTTTACGTAGGTAACAATTTAAATCTCTTTTCTGGTTTGTCATGGTATTATACCCTGGATTACCATAAAATCACTCTTTTACGCTCTATTTTCGTCAATATAACATAAACGTAAATAACACATGACGATAGCATTATAAAGGGTGTTTGTCACAGCGCGACCCCACTAATGGGACGAAAGCACGATATATTAGTTTTATTCGTCCATTCCTACGTATTTACACTAGGGAAGGCCTTCCGAGGCCATAAGTAGGGCAAAAATAGATTTTACAACTTTGACATGTTTTTATTTTATTTGTAGCTACAAATAAAACAGTGTTTGCTTTATGCTGCTTAAATGTTAATAAGGCATTATTTATGGCTTACGTTCTTAAAAAGGAGAGATAAGTGTGTTATGTAAAAAAAACCTATTTTTTTTAATTTAAGTTTAAAAAAATGCGTTTATTATTATTTGATGTGCGAAATATTTTAAGCTTTTTATTATTTAACAAGGGACCATCCTATACAAATGTGTTCCAATAACATCCTAAGTAAACAAACAACTTCCCATTCGGACACACTGTGGGGTTATTCTATACTTTGAAAGAAAAAGATAATAGATACAGGTGCTCGCAATTCAAATACGGACATTAGAATGGCTATTTTTCATAAATGCATAAATAATTATGTTGTGTGTATTACAAAAAAGTTACACCTCGGTACTAAGTGTATTTTTTAATCGCAGGAAAATACGTAGTTTAATGCCTTAAGCAAGGGCTAAGTGTTATAAAAGTATATAATTTATTATACTTCAACATAATGTAAAAACAACGCTCATACCTAAACAAGGGATTACCAATAAAAATCAGTTTTTTTTAATCAAACATAAACAAAACATAAATCAGAAATAATAGTAAATAAAGTTAAGTGTAGTTATTAAAACATGTATATTGAACATAGCATTGAATTACCCGTAAAATATTCGTAACTTCTTATTTGGAAGCAGCCTGTATGCATCAAACACAAACTCTACCCACACGCCTCCAGCGCCGAACGAAGTTGTTTCACAGTTTAAAGTTTAATTTCTTATTTACACGTGTCCGCGTTTTGCCCAAAGTTTAGCACGCTGGAAGCTTTTATGTAACTCATATGTAACTTAAAGTAAATTAGGAGCTATCAAAAAACTGACAAAATTAGGCGTTTGTCAAATAAAAGTTTTTCTGTTCCATAATTTTAAAATAAACGTCCTTATGTTACCAATAAAGTTGAAAACTACTGGGCTCATTGATAAGTTAAATACATGTTTTAGACCGTTCATAAAGTTAGCATTTATGTGCTGTTAATAGTTACACTCATTTCTAAGACAACCTGTATGTATAGAGGGTGTCCTAGAAATCATACATCGTGTTTACAGGTGTTTAAAAATAAGTTATTATAAATATAACATAAAAACAGTCCCAAGACATCATATTTGTTAAACTTACCAATGAAAGACAAAGACACATTTTCCCTGACGATGCACATAATAAACAATTTTCTACATTCTTCACCACCTTAGCACTCGTTGAAATAGTTTTACGTTGCAACGCTGTCTGCGAGTGGGGATATTTGCTCGCGGCACGAAGTGGTCCTTTCGGAATGTTGCCGTTTTGTGGCCCGTTTCTTGTTAGTTCTCTAAATTGAGGGGAATAAAACTTGACGTTGGGACACGGAAATGTATTTGGTACTTTGACTGTAACTTGTAGATAGAGGATTTTTTTTTTAAACTGTTTTAATTTTGTGGTAGTACACATTTATTTATTTATTAGGTAAATTTAAGGGTACCTACTTGATAAATTGTATTTATAAAAATACATATCATGTACAAGACGTCTCTAAAAGGTGCTACTCTTCATGTCTAGGGTTTTACAGTTATACAAATCTA
This sequence comes from Acleris holmiana, assembly GCA_949316455.1. Classification (NCBI taxonomy): domain Eukaryota; kingdom Metazoa; phylum Arthropoda; class Insecta; order Lepidoptera; family Tortricidae; genus Acleris; species Acleris holmiana. The sequence continues at coordinate 17,383,658 of OX438775.1, forward strand.
ATTAACATAATAAACTAGTGTGTAATTTTTTATTCAGTTAAGTAAACAATAGAATAAAAAAATATAAATATAACCAAAATCCCTCCGATCTTAAAATTAGCACCTTTAATGCCTTGCTTATAATAAAATATTAATTAAATGAAAGGCTAACTTTCTTTCCCGCCCTTGGGCTGTAAAACAACACTTCATTGTCAATCGCCCTATGGGATAATATTACTTTATTTACCTCGTCGCCACTTAGGACCCTCGGGGGAATGCAGGAATGTCCATTAGAACTAAAGTATCAGGGTCGATTAATTCGGCGGCAGCCGACAACAACCCCCTCGTGGTTTTCTGGGGGTTGATTTGAGGAAACGATAAGCTTTGTTTTTGGGGCAGATATGGCAGATAAATTTGCTAACAAGAAGAGAGGTAATTAGAATTATTATGAGCTAACTCTGTTAACAGTAGATCTAGAACGGTCTTTAAATTGGCAACAATAAATATATAACAAAAATACGAGTACTTATGCAGTTAAAACTTTACTTTAAACAAGTTAATATTATGTCCTCGTTAATGCTTAAAAATAGAAAACCATTCAAAATAATTCACTAAGTACCTAAAATATATTATTACTATGTCGCTAAATCAAAAGAGTATTATGATATTAAAATTAAAAAAATAACTCCTTTTTTATAATGTCACAATTGCGAATCAACTTTAGTTATAATAATTGTCTCACCACGTTTAATAATCACATCTTCACTTCAAAAAATATAAGGACGTTGTCAATCTGGAATACAAAAAAACAGCAAATTAAATGTCAAATTACTATGTACACTGTATACATACATCACTGTTCAATTCAATTTAAAAGCTCGCAAATAAGCTAAAATTTATTCTCAATACAAGGGATAAATTCTGTAAGAACAAACCGTGCAATAACTCACTTTCTTCCTTCCATGCGGCGCTTATACGTAACTTGGTCATAAAATTTATTTACCAACTTGGAACGCAGAAGCCGAACGGGCAGGCTCTTATGTTATAAAACATGTCTAAAAGAAGCCTTATTTGTGCCGAGGGTTAAACTTTGTGTTTATTTCAATGCAGATGAGTCAGAAATTACAGTTTTAGGGTTCCAAGCCTGTATCCTATATGTCCGCGGGTGTATCGTTTGTACCTGTTTTCACCAAGTATTATTTTTTTTAATAAAGAAAGGCTACAAAAAAGGTGCGGAACCGTTTCTTTACGACCACTACTTTGACGTGTCTTGTCTTTGACAAGAACCCTACTCGAAATCAGTATATTAATACAGCTGGAGTGGCCAAATTAAGGACAAGGATAAAATGTCGTCATGCTGTAATGGGCGGTAAAAATCCGACTGCTGATTTTATAGTTTCGTTTACATAATGTTACAATACGCATGGCATAATAATTTTAATCTGTTATGTTGTTCTTTTTAGAGTTACTATTCAATAACGCTGCAGTGAATAAAGTTTACGACATCATCCTGTAGTGTATATCCGACCATATAGTATTTCGTTTACACTTAAAAAAATTAACCATTCAAATCAGGGATCGTTACCGGTATTCTGAGTACCGGTTTAAAATGAGGTATAACCGGTTATAATTGCATTTCACTATTTTTACCGCTAAAGCTCTGATTAGCGGTATAATCAATACCGGTATTCGAGTACATGATCGGTTTAGCCAACTGACAACAATACCTCTATTTGATACTTTACCCATAAAAAGCATTACCGGTAATACCTGTCAGTGTCAATATACTTGTTTATTTTGTTTCGTAAAAGATTTTAAATTTATTATGTAAATCAAATTACACACAATCAATTTACTTATCCAGGTTCTAGTAGACACTAGTTAACCAGCCATGCACAATAATGTCATCGCGTAACGTACCCTGTTACACTTGGTATGCTTTAGTAATAATGTCAAATTGACGTCTTTTTTATCAGGTGCATTGAATAGGGGTAGTGAATACCGGTATTTAATATTGTAAATAGTGTATACATAGCGATAAAAACAAAAGCGGAATGACAGCAATACCTCTAATTCGAATATAGGTATTATTTTTTTAGCGGTAATAATTTGACAATTTAAATACAGGTATTGAATAAAACCGGTTTTGCAATCCCTGATTCAAATTAATGTTACTTAAAAATATGTAACGCAATTGTGTGTCCTAATTATAGGCTATTTTGGCACTGCGTTCCTAATCAGACAGGATATAAGCAACTAGTTGCTAAAATAATACAGAGTTACCACACGTTTAAGAACATTAACTTCCAATTAACTTGAAGAAATTGCCACGCCAACATTTTGTGTCCTAATTATAGGCCGTTTTGGCACCGTCCTCCTAATTAGACAGGATATCATTAGCAACTAGTTGCTAAAACGATACAGAGTTACCACACGTTCGCGGGAAAACAATTATTTCCCGCGCCGCGGTCTGCGGTACTTGACTGAGCCAAACTCAGGCAGACACTTGGGGTTCGGTTTAAGAGGCAATTAAGTGAATGTAATCTTAATAGTGATTTATAGTCCGCTCGATGATGAAGGCTTTTGTGTTACAAAGTATTTAGAACAGATGTTACTTAATCGGATAAGTAATTGAGTTTACACGTGTAGCTTAAAACTCATCAGTGGCAATATGTTGTATAATCAAAGATTTAAAGACAGTAATCTTCTCTTATCGTCTTTTTCAAGACTTAATATATTGTATAATCAAAGACTTAAAGACAGTTACAAACTCTTCTTCTCTTCTCGTCTTTTTCAAGACTTAATATATTGTATAATTAAAGACTTAAAGACAGTTACAGACTCTTCTTCTCTTCTTGACTTTTTCAAGACTTAATCTATTGTATAATCAAAAACTTAAAGACAGTAACAGACTCTTCTTCTCTTCTCGTCTTTTTACCAAAACTTAATATATTTTATAATTAAAGACTTAAAGACAGTTGCAGACTCTTCTTCTCTTATCGTCTTTTGCAAGACTTAATATGTTGTATAATTAAAGACTTAAAGACATTTGCAGACTCTTCTTCTCTTATCGTCTTTTTCAAGACTTAATATGTTGTATAATCAAAGACAGTTACAGATTTTACCCATGGCTTTACTTGTGTAGTTACAGCGTTCATCAAAACCGTTTGTAAAAATGCTCAGGGACATGACGAAATACAAAAATAAACAACCGCTCGGGCAAGCTCGTAAACATGAGATAGTCACCAGATTTTTTTTGATACATGAATCAAACTTTATTCTTAATCAAAAGCGAAAGTAAAAATAGCTCAACGTAAAGTATAACCAGAAAGGGCGCTATAAAAAACAGTTCAACTTAAAACACCCCTAAGAAAATCTCTCTTAAATTCAGTGGGCCGGAGTCGTGACAATAGAAGGCGAAAGTTCTTTTTCTTTACGAATAAGTGGAGCAAATTAAGGACATAAAACGTAAATGAGGTCGCGATCTCTGTCAATTGTCAGTGTCTCTGTGCAGAAATTTGATTAAATATGAGAGATTTGATGCGTGCGTGCCGGTAAATGGTGGTTTAAAATGTGAATGCAAAAGAAAAATGCCGTGCGTTACGAGTAATTGCTGGTCTAGTCTTTCTCTGGGAGCGGTCCTTTTTTTAGGACATTATAATGAATGATTATTTTTGCCCGTGTAGGGCTTCTTAGATGTTATACACAGCAATTGTTTGTATTAAAATGAATACATCTAGACCTATCCAACGACACCCCACATTACGGGGTATACGAGAAAAAATAAATACATCCCCACGTTACGCCTAGGGGAGGTACCGTAATTTTTTTTTTTTTTTACATTTTATTGTATCACTTTGTTGGCGTGACTAATATGTATATTCATGACAAATTACAACTTTCTAGTAGCAAGAGTCTCTGCGCTAGGTTGCGGACAGACGGACAGACGAACGGACGGACATGGCGAAACTATAAGGGTTCCTAGTTTGACTACGGAATCCTAAAAACGATATCGCCTTTGAAGTGAATCAGAATCAGAATAATCTTTATTCAAGTAGGTTTACAAATAATAAACTCTTTTGAAACGTCATAGTAGCGACTTAGCCTAAATTGACTGCAGGTTCAAATCGCGACCGATCAGAGAAGAACCTGTAAGAAACTCTGTCGGATGTCTTTTTTTTTTTTTTCGACGTTCGCAACCTTTTGTCGTAAGGACTAAACATTTTATTACAAGCAATTCAGTCCCAAGCATTGTTATCATTAATATAGTCTTTAATACTATAATATGCTATAGAAATTAGTTTACGCTTAACGTAACTCTTAAATTTATTTACTGATAGTTCAGTAACATTACTTGGGAGCTTATTATAGAACCTAATACAATTACCCATAAAAGAGTTTTTTATTTTATGGAGCCGCGTGAAGGGCACTGCGAGCTTATATTTATTTCTGGTATTAACATTATGTATGTCACAGTTCTTTCTAAATTTAGCGATGTTTTTATGAACATAAATAATGTTTTCATAAATGTATTGACTGTGCATGGTCAATATATTAATTTCTTTAAACTTATCTCTAAGCGAGTCTCTCTGGCCCATCTTGTAGACAGCACGAATAGCCCTCTTCTGCAGAACAAAGATGCTATTTACATCAGCAGCACTACCCCACAGTAAAATACCATATGACATAATACTATGGAAGTAACTAAAATAAACTAATCGAGCGGTATCTAAGTCTATTAATTGCCGAATCTTATTAACTGCAAAAACTACTGAACTGAGTCTACCCGCCAATCCAGCAAGATGAGGACCCCATTGGAGCTTGGAGTCTAACGTTATACCAAGAAACACTGTATCATTAACTAGGTCTAGTTTGTCATTTTTAATAGTTACAGTAGTTTGACTATTTTTCACATTAGTAGTCATGAACTTTATACATTTCGCCTTTTTTTCATTCAGTAATAAATTATTAACACTAAACCAATCGACTACTTTTGATATAGCATTGTTTACATCGACATTAAACTGCTGTTGTCGTTTAACTTTGAACACAAGTGACGTATCATCAGCAAACAATACTATATCATGGTTGTCCTTTATAAGGTAAGGTAAGTCATTTATGTAGATGAGGAATAAAAATGGACCCAATATTGAGCCCTGTGGTACGCCCATTGAGACCAATGACCCAGGTGATCGTACTCCATTCACGTCTACCCTTTGTATTCTCCCGTATAAGTACGTTTTTATTAAGTTTAGCGCAGTACCTCTAACTCCATAGTGGTGTAATTTCCGTATTGTCAACGTTTTGATAACTCTTATGACATTGATACTCGTAATAATGGCGGCCGAGTCATAAACGATTCTTAAACACGTCGAACTAACGCAGTAGAATAGAGGGCTTGTAAATGTTATCATTACGTTGAATGACTTACTTAATTATATAAACTGTTAGTGAAAGAATTTCACAATGAGAAAGATCTATCGAATCTTAAAACCCGTGGAACTACCTCCCTTTTACAATGTTCTGAGTAGCTATAACAAGTGAGATTGTTAAGAGAAGTAACAAAGAAGGGTTATGAAGCTTCGGACACGGAGTTCCGGAAACGTTACATCTTTTATAAAGTCAGCAAAATGCGACAGGACGCGTTTACGACTGACCGGGTCCCTGCGGTGACCATTTGAAGCTGTATTGCAGGAATTCTCTTAACGTACCGTATGGCGGGTGCTTTAAAAAGATCGCAGTAGATGGTGCTAGTTAGCTAGTTGGTATTTGATGCCATAACGAAAGAAAATGTATTTAACACAGTTACTCAAAAAGTGGTACATTTGGTAGCTGTATATCGTGCGGAAAGTTGGATATTTCGCACTAGTGCGTTTTACTTTTCCAACTTTTTTAAATATAATTTTGTTTCAACTTCCAAGCCTGTATCCTACCAAAGAGTTTGTATGTTCAACCACTTTTTGTTTACGTCATTTAGCATTGAAACTTTACTATAGGTAATATAATTTAAAATATTAAAATTACATAAATACATACATACACACATAAACATTTTCTAGGTAATACTTAAAAAAAATAGCTCTCATCAAGATGACTGAATCTGAATTCGTATTACGAATGATCGGATAGTTGGGTATTACGGTGGATTCACATTACACCATGCCGAAATCGGGCCCAGCCCCGGACGGCGTAATGTGAATCCACCTTTATGCATTACCGCTATTTAATAATAGAGGATTTTACTTTTTGATTTTTAAATATAGGTTATTAAATTAATATGTGACATATTTTTTTATTTGGCTGACAACCGTTGCTATTTTATAAAGTCTATGTCAATTAAAAATAAACTTGTCTACTGTTTTCTTTTTTCTTAGTTTTTTTTTTTGCAAATGTATTAAAAAAACGTCGTTTGATACACGTGCGGAACTGACATTTTAACTCGTCCCGAGTCTTATCCCTTGCGTGCAGCTCGGGCCAAGACACCTTGGGACTCGTGTAAAATGACATACTTTCCGCACTTGCATCAAAATGTACTATTTTATGTGTTAAAATAAATAAACACTCCCACTCCACTCACTCCATGTCTTCTCGTGGATGTCGTAAGAGGTAACTGAGGGAATATAGGCTTGTAAAAGTTTTAGGCAATGGGCTTGGAACCTGACACTAATACACTAGTCAACTTTTTGGCTTGATTGTGCAAAATATGGTTGCAGAATTATTAACAAGTATTTTAAGTTGTTGGTATTTCTGTAGCTCTGCCTACCCCACTCTGGGAATGAAGGCGTGATGTTATGTATATATGTAGACAGATAAAAATATTGTGTAACACTTCGCCGTGCGTAAAGGCAATCTAAACAACAACTTTCTCATTAATTTAACATGTCGCTTTATAAATTGATTTTTCTACATTTTTGATTAGGGACTTAAACGAAGCAAGCAGTAAAGGTGCTTTGATATTTTCAGGTTTGGTTTCGAATTTAATCTGACGTCATCAAAACATAAATTAAAATTCTGTTATTACATTAAAAAAGCACATCTGTCTTTGAACCATTAAGGTTAACATTATTCGAGTACCTAGCCACATTATGAAACCTACGCTTAACAAATAAAATATATCGCCAAATATACTTTCTGTCATTAAATCCCCCAGCTTTTAACGTAATTGTTCCCTTTTTTATTCAGTGGCCGAATGATGGTCACAGCGAAACGAAACGTCCTCAACAAAGCGTCGGTCGAGTGGACGTCACATTTTGTCTCCTTTATCGCTTACAATTTTTCCTTCACAAACGTTTTTCACTCTTTCTTTTCATCCATATTGTTATTTTATCGTAGGCTTTCCAATTTTAAGGTTCCGCGAAGTGGTCACCGTATTTTTGGCTTTTTTATTGTTACCTGCCAGGGCTCTATTCTACTTGATAAAGCCATTGCCTTCGACATTATCATTTGAGATCGGAATTTTGCGTGGCACTTTTCAATAATGCTAGTGAGTTCTCATTTATCGATTCCCTATTTACGAGTACATACATCGTTAGAATACAATACAGAGGCCTTAGCCAAGATGCAAACGCTCCTTACGTTTTTCTTTTCTATCGCTCAAAATGTATGGGGTGACATTCTCGTGCGTTTCGAAAAACCACGTGGTCAAATGTCATCCCATACGTTTTGAGCGATAGAAAAGAAAAACGTTGTAAGCGTTTGCATCTTGGCTAGGGCCCCAGAGCCTATAGCAAAGATACGTTCGCTAACTAGCGTTTCGTTTAATTTTGTTTATAAACCAACGCTTTACTGGTAGATGACGTGATACGAAAAGTCTTTTTAGAGTAGTTGGTATTTCTGTAGTAGCTCTGCCTACCCCACTCTGGGACTCGATGTTATGTATGTATGTGACAAGCCTGACAACTCTTGAGAAATTAGCGATAAACGATCTCTACGTGGACGGAGTCACCGACAAAATCTAGCTACCTAGACCTAAAGATCTCAAGCAAAGGGTTTCAGCTAATTCAGGCTTGTCGAAACAAGAGTCGATATAGTCAGAATATTTTTACGAAGCCTGTCTGCAATTCAAAGCTTGTTTTTCGCTGGACCTGCTGTTAAAATAAAGTTGAACAACGATGCAACAAAAGCATACGCTGTTTCAATCTCCCGGTAGATCTCGCAGGCAATTTTTGCCGACGTATTTTTGAACGTTTTCCACGTATCACCTTTGACAGTATCGTTGTTTCGTTCAAAAGGGTTATTGAAACATTTATGTAAAAAATCTACGTACGGAATCTGATGGACAAGGTTAAAAAATGTACTACAAAAGAAATGAAGGGTGTTGTTTTTGCAAACTAATACATACATAACATCACGCCTTCATTCCCAGAGTGGGGTAGGCAGAGCTACAGAAATACCGACAACTTTACTAATGAATTAGTGACAGATTGCAAGCCCATCGCCTAACAGTACTTCAAGCCCTTATACCCATATTTGCATCTTGTGCTATATCTATAAAAAATAAGTGTAGCAACGAAAATTATGATTTTTATAAATTATTACTACAATTTGAAAAATTATCAAAAACATTTAAGACTACATCTTCTAACACTGCCATATTTAAAACCAAAGAAGGCTGCTATCTGCAATATAGAAGTCGAAGCATTCTATTCTCTATTAGTAACAACATTAAATTTAAAATGCATACTATTTCTGCATAGTTGAGCCAATACACCCATAATTACCGCCTCCAGGCCAATGTGGATCAGTTTCAGCAGTGCCGGGAGACACACGAGGAGGCGCTGCGGCGTATCCGGGACCTCGAACAGCTACTGGAGGAGGGCCAAGTTGAACAGGACACAACTTGTGCCAGATGCATTGCGGAGGAATCTGCTTACAATGTAAGCTTATTTGCGGAGCTCCATACTTCTGTTTCTGAAGTTAACAAATGCGTAGAAACGGTAGACCTTACAAATTCTTTAGACCTTATTGAATCCAAATTTAGTAACATTGCTGTGAGGGGATCAAACAAAATTAAAAAGTATTTAAGACTAAGTAGATTTATAAAAAAGTCTAAAGTTTTACTACGATGTAACAAAACATTTATGAAATTGACTCCTATTAGATATAGCAATGTAGCGTTACATAATGACCTATTAAATTGTCAACATGAACTGGAGTGTGTTATGCATGATTTTGATGCCAATGCTAAACAACTCAAGGTATTGGAAGTTGCTCTGCAAGATGTAACTAATAAGTATACATTGTCTTGCAAACAAATGGAGGAGTACATTGGCTTCATGAATGACATCATCGATTTAGGTAATACCAACATGGACAAACTGGACTCGCTGGTAGGTAAATCGGGCGATGGCTACGGCGGCTCTCCCTGCCACAACTGGAGACTGAGCCTGCCGGCCTTGCCGTCGCCGGCGCCAGCTCCGCGCCGCGCTCGCCCCTCGCCGGGCGCGCGCCCCGCCCCGGCCCCGCTCCCCGCGCCCCGCGCCGCCCCCCGGGCGGCTCAAGGCGCGGGCCCGCCGCGCGCTCCGGCGGCAGCGGCTGCAGCGCAGCAAGGGGACACTCCAAGCTGCCCGCCCGCGCCGCCCGCGCCGCCCGGACCGAGAGCGCCATGCGCGCCACCTACCGGGCAAGTCTCTCCCTCGCTTCCTACGTTGCCGACCCTTGAGCGCAGGACCATTGCGTACACTTATGAGGTAGGTGTTGGGTTTGGGTCCAAAATGGTAAAGTACCTTGGTCACAACAACGTAGTAAACAACTGTTTACCAGGAATGTCTATGGACTACCTAATCTCACGAATATCTGCAGACACATTCAGTCGTGAGACAACTTTGGTAGTGTTTTTAGCAAATAGTTTGGTTTTTAGTAAATATGACTTATTTAATTTGTCTGAAGCCCTCACTGAAGTTAGCAAAGGTGATGTACGTAAAATAATTGTGTGCTTGTCTTTTTTCACACAAATTAACTAATAATTGTAATAGAAATATTGACTATTTTAATTCAATATTATATAAACTGACATTATATAATTCCAAAATTTCGTATTTCGATACAAATAAATTTGTAAACAAATTCGATTTGACACGTAACTATAGTTTTTTACCAAGTAGGTTCTTAGATGAGTGTGCTAAGTTGTTAGCATATAATATTTTAGACCCCGTTATGACTAGCATAGCGAGCGACTATAGAACGGAGCCTGCGCTGAGTTTTATTAGCGCCGGCTCTGCACCGGAGCTGCCGGTTGATTTAAACTGACAGCTTCGACAACGGCCGCGGCTGCCGTCGTCCGCGGCGACAGTCGCGGCGGCCCCGTGCCTGCCCACAGGCCGACGAACGTTACAAATAAGTTAAGTAATAATGTAATAAATATAATTCATCAGAATATTCAAGGTTTTTCTTGTAAGGAACTAGAAATTGGTTTGTTTATAGATAGTGCTAATATACACGTTTTATGTATTACTGAGCATTGGCTCAAAGGGCATGAGTGCATGTTTAATTTTAATAATCATGACATTGTTAGCATATTTGCTAGGCAATCTTGCAGTAGGGGCGGTTCCCTGATTATGGTCAAGCGAAACATTAAATGTAAGGAGCGTAAAGATATTGTTGCGAAGTCAATTGAACGTCATATCGAGCTTGCGTGTGTTGAATTGGAGCAATTTATTATTATTTGCGTATACAGACCCCCTGCGGCGGATTACGGGCTTTTTCAGAGTACATTGGAGAATGTTCTTGATAGTATTTTTAATACAAAAAAAATAATTATTGTCTGTGGTGATTTTAATGTTAATTTGCTAGACAAGTCACCCACGTCTATTAACTTACTGAGTGTTTTTAAATCCTTTAATTTAGTTAACCTTTTCTGTGAACCAACTAGGATAACAGCAACTAGTGCTACGTGTATTGATAATATGTTTAGTAATTTTGACCCTATTCGGAAATCCATAATCAACATCTTAAGTTCTGATCACTGCGGCCAGCAAGCTTCCTTTAAGGGGAAGATTGATAAAGCGCCCCAAGAGTTTATACTTAGACAAATTTCCGAAAAACGATTAGAATTATTTAATACGAAGGTCACCAAACAACTGAATTATATGACGTGTACTAGAGAAGATCCGGACAGTTTATGTACTTCATTATTTAATTGTATTATTAAGGAATTTGATGCCTGCTTTGGTTTGAAAAGGGTAAAAGCCAAGCAAGGTACAAAGTTTAGTGATTGGGCTACACCAGACATTCATGAAAGGAGGTACAGATTGTATGAGCTGTATGCTACAAGAGCTGTTGATCATAGGCCTGAGTTTCTAGAGTACGTCAAAAATTATTCTAAGGAATTTAAGAAGATTTGTGCTTCCGCGAAATCCTTGTATTTTTCGAATAAAATTTGTAACTCTGACAACAAGGTTAAAACCGTCTGGAATGTTATTAACACTGAAACTGGTAGAACTAGAATTAGAGACCCTCACTACAGCCTGCAAGTTGATGGTACTCTAGTAAGCTCGGACCTTGATGTAGCTAAAGAATTCGAGCGTTTTTTTACGAACATACCTTTGGATACCACTAAATCTTTACTGTCATCTCCTGATAAGGCTGATACGTTACTAAGATCAAATGTGAAGGAGTGCACAAATGTCTTTAAATTTTATCACGTCACACCAAACGTTATAATCAAAACATTTAGATCTCTTAATCTCAAAAAGACTGAAGATCTTTGGGGTCTCTCTGTTACAGTACTACACGCCATTTTAGACTCGACTGCACCTTACCTAGCTACTATGTTTAATAAGTGTGTCGATATTGGAGTATTTCCTGATTTGATGAAACACAGTAAGGTCATACCTTTGTTTAAGTCAGGGACATCATCAGACCCCACAAATTTTAGACCTATTTCGATACTACCAGCACTAAGTAAAGTCTTTGAAAAATTAATTCTAAATCAATTATTATCACACTTTAATCAAAATAAGCTACTTCACGGCAGTCACTTCGGATTTACCAAGGGACGATCAACAACTGACGCCGGTTCCATTTTGGTGAAACATATCTTTGATGCCTGGGAAAAATCAATGGATGTAATTGGAGTTTTTTGTGATTTGTCCAAGGCATTTGATTGTGTTGATCATGTAACGTTAGTGCGGAAGTTAAGCTACTATGGTATCAAAAACAGTGCACTTGATCTTATTACATCTTACCTTGCTCACAGAACTCAGCGGGTAGACATTAACAGGACACAATCTTCAGGGTCATCTGTTGCTATGGGAGTGCCTCAAGGCTCTATTTTGGGTCCGTTCTTATTTTTAATCTATATCAACGACCTCCCATATGTATTGCACGATAAACATGAAATAGTTTTGTTTGCTGACGATACTTCACTTATGTTCAAAACGGATAGGAAACAGGATAATTTTAATGACATCAATGACGCGTTGTCTACAATTGTTGACTGGTTTACAGCCAACAACTTACTTTTAAATGCCAAAAAAACGAAGTGCGTAAAATTTTCCTTATCGAACGTGAAGAGAGTGAATGCGGCTAGTATTAGACTGAAGGATGAGACACTGGAATTCGAAGATAGAACAGTATTTCTTGGTATCACTCTAGACTCAAAACTGCAGTGGAGTGCGCATATATCCACACTTGCAGGTAAGCTAAGTTCGGCGGCTTATGCGGTAAAGCGAATCCGACAACTTACTAACGTCGAGACGGCGAGACTAGTATACTATAGTTATTTCCATAGTGTTATGAGTTACGGAATTTTGCTGTGGGGAAGAGCGGCAGATATCAAGACCATTTTTGTGTTACAGAAGCGGGCTGTACGAGCCATTTATCAATTGGGGTCTCGTATTTCACTCAGGGATAAATTTAAAGAAATTAATATTCTTACAGTCGCGTCTCAGTATATCTTTGAGAATATCATGTATGTACGTAAACACATACATGAGTTTAGGCATAACCGCGACGTTCACAATTTAAATACTAGAAATAGGGATAAGCTTGCTCTTCCAGGGCACCGTCTCCGTAAGGTAGGCACTTCGTTTGCGGGGAACTGTATACGTTTTTACAACAAGATACCATCTGATATCGTCAATATGCCGTTCAATGAATTTAAATCTCACATCAAGCGCTGCTTGTTGGGTAGGGCATATTATACTGTAAACGACTTCATTGGTGACCGAGATGTATTTAAGTAGTATCTATCATGTAAGCTATTATTAAAGTAAGATCATTTCGTAAGCTAAGCATATTTATAATATTTGTATTTTAAACACGCCCTTAAGCAAGCTGTGTATTCAATCACTACTTTTTATGTTTACTATCATGTATTTGTCCTTTATCTTTATTAGTTCTTGTACGTACGTGACGCTTTTATGAGAACACACTGTGATGTTTCTCGCCGGACAGCTGTTTCACGCAAAATTACTTCTATGTTGTCCGGCAGCTTGAGCAAGTCATGCTCGCTTAAAGGTCTTTGCTTACGGCGGCGTCGTTGATCGGGTCGCCACTTTCCCGAACACATGGTTGAGAGAGGCGATGGCTGAGATACGCGTCATACTCGTGAACGGGTGCTGTTTGTGGGGTCCGGTCTGTTCACGTTTGCAAGGACTGGTTCTTCAGTTTATTATTCTAGATATGGCTTTTGACGTAGAGACCTCGTCGTGTTGTTCTCCTAGACTTATTATTTTTAGTTTAATGTTATTAGCCTTACATTTGTATTGATTTTATTTGTTCAAGCTTTAATCATTATTATTTATTACTTTATTAAGTACTTGTAATGTAACTTACTTTTAAGTATTTCTGTACTTTTGTTTGAAAAAATGACCTTCTGCTGGAGTTTCTTGGCGCTTCTTCTCCGCAATGATGGTCTTATCTGAAGCGCTAGTAAATTCACTTCATATTACCGACGTGTAAAAGAGCCCCATGGGGGCCTATTTACTGAATAAACATTTTGATTTTGATTTTGATTTTGATTACATACTCGTAGTAAAGGAGCTTAATTGTTATTGTACTACCGGAGCTTCTTAGCATTTTTATTGAGATATTGAAGAGTTAACTTTCTTGTCTTCTCGTTTGGTTAAAAGAGAAAAATATAATACATACAGTTAGTCGCAAAACTGAGCCAATATTAGCACCTTAGTAGAATGTAAATAAGTCGATGACAATCAAAGCTATTTTCAAATGATTAGTATAGAATAGTTATCCTTGAAGTTGCTACAAAACTGCTGTATAAATAATTTATTTGTCATTTATAATTTTTTAAAGATTTTGAACCAAAAACTTTACAAAATTCAATTTATGTTTTATACTATTAATTTAGTTTTGTCTATGGCAACCCCAAATAAGAAAACTATTTAAAATAGAGAATTTCATTATTTTTAAAATGAGGTATCATCTGCTTGAATCAGGGACGTAGTTTTCTAGTTATTGCAGAATTTTAATACCCTACCATAGTGAACTAACAACCAGTTTGTATGGCTAATTTGTCTCGGTGCAAAAGTGAATTATTTAATTTTATCAGGGTCCTTATTTTGGGTTGCCACAGAGAGAATTAAAATATTAGACGAATAAAAAAAGTTAAATTCAACAGTTTTTACGATAAAATTACTTAAAAACTGTAAATGACAGGTAAAACGTTTGGTAGGAGTATTTGTAGCAAATTTCAAGGAGTACTTGTCGTATTAAACATTTTAAAATACCTTTAACTATCAACAACTCATTAAAATTCTACTAAGGTGCTAATATTGACTCAGTTTTGCAACTAACTGTAGGTACTATCACGCCTTCATTCCCAGGGTAGGCAGAGCTACAGAAATACCAATAACTGTAAAAAGAGTTATTGGTAATTCTGTAACCACATTTTGCACAAAAAGGCTAAGCTATTTACCAGTGTATAATTATTAGTAACAGGTTGCTAGCCCATCGCCTAACAGTACTAGAAACCCCTTATTCTCTTAGTGACCTCTTACGACAGCCACGGGAAGACATGGAGTGGCACTATTCTAACCCAGCAAAATAACCCTTTCATGTTTTGAATAAAAATATATTATTCAACGGTGTTTTTTATAAACAACCATTTATACTTAAACGAGCACTCTAGATATTTGTGAATGTTATTACAACAGTCGGGTTTGCCTCGCGGTTTAAATCCGGCACTTCAATCTTATTACAAATGTACCTAAACGTACAAAACAGAATAAGACCACTTCAAATAATTAAGGAACCATAGAGATTTCTTCCTAAATATGAAAAAAACCGTACCGTTTATCACAGTCGGTAACGAGCTCGATTCTTTTGCGAAGGATTGTAATGCCCGCAATTATTTATTTTTACGACTACTTACCACCAGCGGCTAAATTCAGCTGCTTTTGAATAAATTAAAAAGCTAAGTACACACAAATTTAGGACGGTTCTATCAAAATTTAGCATGATTCTTTAAATTTTTATTTTATCGTGTATTTTGAGCAACAAATGGTAGTTAGACGTTAAGTAATTTATTATTATTATCATTGCAATAAAATACTTAAAAATAATATATTTGAATACCACATAAAATTACAGCTGTAACTCATTTTATTCTTGAACCTCAGATTTTTCGCCAGACTTCTCTAGAAGGAGGGAAATGATCAGACATCGGAATATTAAAGGCAAAATCAAATGACACATAGAGGTTTGTATATCAAAAAAACATACAATTATATATTTAGTCAGAATTAAATGAATTTTTGGTTGCCGGGTTAGAATAGTGCCACTCCATGTCTTCCCGTGGATGTCGTAAGAGGCGACTAAGGGATTAAGGGCTTGTAGTACTGTTAGGCGATGGGCTTGCAACCTGTCACTAAAATGTGGTTACATAACAGAACTATCAAGAAGTCTTTGTAGAGTTGTTGATATTTCTGTAGCTCTGCCTACTCCACTTTTGGAATGAAGGCGTGATGTTATGTATGTATGTATGTAAATTAATTTAAAAAATCTTGTTTTATCTTCTATTTTTGACGACACGTTGGCCTAGTTTGTCCTCTTATATATGTTTTTTATTTTAATACTTATAATAAAATACATTTTTACAAACTAAATTGGAAGCAACCACTAGTTTTTTTTTTATGGTAAGGTTAAGGCACACGAGCATTCAGGCCACCTAATGGTAAGTGGAACCTGAGACCCATAGACATTTGAATTCTCAAGACTATAATCCTAAGACCTCAAATGCGTTCCCAACCCTGATGACTAAGATGGAATGCCTCTATGCTAGTAATTTAACCGGTTGTCTTATCCCCACACCGGAACACAACAATGCGTACACAAGAAAAAAACTACTAGGAGAAAAGCTGACGAAAAGCTCCGAGTTTATCGATATAGGAACTAGACTAGGTTAAATCGTCAATAACTAGCCAGTTTAGAAAATGACATTTAGTAACTAGCCACCAATTTCATATACTGACGCTGTTAGTAAAGAAACTTTAACAGTACTCCGAATAATATTTGTGGATCTAGGTATTCTTTTTTTTATCGCTGATAATAATCAGCATATCTTTTGCTTTACACTTATTATTGCAAAGTGGCCGGTTACTGGCTGTAGCCAATAATAGACGACTTACCCTACTTTTCATTCAATTTCGCTCCAAAAAATTCGACATCTGGAAATGAGCTAAAAGGTATTTAGGTTTGAATAGATAGGTACCTATGCATATTATTAATTATTATTAATTATTATTGATGTACCCACTGTGCTGTAGGTTGAGGTACTGAGGGCCTGCCTAAACCGCGGGGTATGATTACTTATTTTTTTTTAAGTAAAGTAAAAAAAAAACACTAGATTTTAGTCCTGGGCCTCTATTCAGGTGCGCGATATCGTGCTTGACACGTTTAAGAATCGTTTATGTCACAGTCGCCATTATTTTAAATGATATAAGAGTTATCAAAACGTTGACAATACGGAAACAGGTCAAAAACGATATCGATATAACGCAGTTGAATAGAGGCCCAGATGTTGCTGAGGTCTCTATTTTACAAAATTATGTCGGTTTTCATTAATTTGGTTTCGATTGTTCAAAAGTATGAACCACTATTTAAGTTTTTATTTATCTAAATATTTGTTTCAATACAGAACTCAACTCTGGTTTCAAGTTCTTTGTCCAATTTATATTACACTTTCAATCAGTGCCAAGACTGGCTTTTTTAAAGGAAATTACCTCCCCAAGGGGCTATTGGCACGTAGACATTGGGTCCAATTACTAGCCGCTGCCAAGTAACGCTGCATTTAGTGCAGTACTTCGTTACTGGAGCAATCTCAAAAGACGTATTCGATGTTCAAATATTTGAACTAACGGTTTTTAAGTCGTGATGGAATATTGCATGCTGTGGCAGTGTTATTTTATCTGTGTAGAATAACAACACAGACACTAAAGAAGAAACTGTAAGAAGTTGAAGGTTTTATGCTTTATACTTAATGTTCTAAAACGATTTGATTGATCTGAAATTCGGTTACATTCTACAAGAAAATGGTTAGGTACTATAAACAAACGTAGTCGAAGATAAGTGTTTAATTTTATTGTTGAATGACGATAATATTACTGAAAAGTTTGTAATTACAAGCTTTGATGAAAAATAAGTAATTCAACTAAAACTGTAAAAGATATCAGTAAGTGGGGTAATTTTTGTTATGAAATTCAAATATCGATCTCTATTCAACTACGTAGTGTAATGCCACACTATTTATTGATTCAAAACACCAAGCACTCGATTTTAAGGCCGTTTAAAAACCACGTTAACTCTATTTTGTTTTCTATATTAAACAACGTACAGAATTCCAGATTCCTACATTACGACCTAAAATGTCTAACATAACCTTAAAATTCGATATCCGTAACACCCGCAGTCGGGCCGTTTGCCGCAACGTACAGCGCCACCTGTCGCCGCCATAAAACACATCGCCGCCTTGGCACTTCGCCGATAGCACGGAGGTTTTTCGAACCAAACGGCTTGGCATGGCACGTTTACTCTTTATAGATTGCTATGCGGGCGTCGGCTTTTAAAATGTACTTTGAATGACGGTGGAAAATGTTTTAGATAACATCTTAACGAGGTAGCTAGCTTTAGAAAAGCTAGATAACTATTTAGTATGGGTGTTTGACTATGCAAGACAGTTGTAATCGACCTGACTTTAAAGGGAATCAGTAGTTTTTGCCGTGTATTAAAAGGAGTTAGAATGGTTGTTAAGTTTCTTGCAGTGTCTTTTTAACAATGGGAAACACTGCTAAACTCAACTAATGAAAGTGCCTTTATTTATCTCCTTCTTGCAGAATTACGACTTTCTGTGCAAATATCGTTAACTATGTAGTTTAACGACGTACTGACTCTTTCTAGTCATCGTGGTCAGCGGCACCCGGTTCATGGTCGCACTGAGTGCGTTGTGAAATCTGCTTCAGGAAGTCACTTCTACTATAAGATTAGAGTCAACAGTTGATGACTGGCCTTGTGTTTTTTCCCGTCAGTATTATAATTATACAATGACCAGATTTTCAAATATTTCTTCAAACATTATAAAAAATGAAAATGATATTTAAACAAAGTGAATTTGTAATATACCTATATACCAACTACAACTGAAATATTGCGAAATTTGTTTGTCCAAAATAATAACAATGTTCCCGTTTTTAATCCTCAGAAGTTCAAGTATCGCATGAACGATTATTTTGTTGGTTAAAATGTAATATTATAGGTTTATACTCACTGTCTTGGACTTCAATAGATGCCTAATTATAATCTTCTTAATACACGCATCAACAATTTCCTGACCTCAAGTTTTGCCA
This sequence comes from Acleris holmiana, assembly GCA_949316455.1. Classification (NCBI taxonomy): domain Eukaryota; kingdom Metazoa; phylum Arthropoda; class Insecta; order Lepidoptera; family Tortricidae; genus Acleris; species Acleris holmiana. The sequence continues at coordinate 17,402,437 of OX438775.1, forward strand.
AGTCTTAAGTAGTAGGTACGCAAGCGTGCCAAGTTTACCCACTTTTTATGGTCGTACAAAATTTGCAGAAGTTGTCCGTAAACAGAGTTCTTTGGAAGAATCCTTAAATCTATCGTTTGGTGATATTATTATTTGCTCCTTACTCTGTAATGTTAAGAGTTGGGTAGGTAACATCATTTAAAAGATTTTACTGTTTTTTGGAATCGCATTATCGATCTTAATAGTTTTTGGAGAAAACAATCAATGTTTTGTGTTAAAAAGTTCGAGAATTCTTTCGCATACTTGTTTCGGCTGCATAATTATGATTTACCACAATATAATTTTATGTATTTAAGTACTCTTTTTAAATATTAACAACGTTTAAAAATAGTAAGTAAAGAGAAGCTGTGTTAAATAATAAATGGACGAAAACCTTTTTTACCAAGCCAGGGTCCTATGCAAATATAATAAAATCATTAATGTTAATTCGCTTACTGACCACAGACTGTAAATATGATGAAAATATGCAAATGTCGGCAAAGTTGCCGGGTTGCTTATTTAAAATGAATTGCACGGGTTGCGTGAAATTGTAGAGCAGCAAACGCGGATAGATCCACTTTGGGACGTAGTAAATCCTTCAGTTTAAATTCGTTTTGTAATCGCAAATATTGGAGGAGTTTAATGCCTGGGACTCTGTAAATCAGGTCGGGTAATCCGGGATGGGGTTAATTTAAATTATTTTGGTAAATAATGTTTAAGTTCCAATTTATTTTCATAATTGTGGTGGTTAATTAAGCCTTTTAAAACTTTTAGTGCTTCATTTTAATTTTAAAACGGATGGTTTTTATTGGGCTTATAGGATGCACAAAATATTTCAAATCAATTGTAAAATTAGGTTAATGATTGCTAAATCCTATTTGATCCATCGAAGATACTACTTCATTTAATAACAACTGAAGTATCTTTTTAGGGTTCCGTAGTCAAACTAGAAACCCCTATAGTTTCGCCATGTCCGTCCGTCCGCAGTCTAGCGCAGAGACTATTAGTACTAGAAAGCTGTAATTGGCATAAATATACATATTAGTCACGCCAACAAAATGGTATAATAAAATTAAAAAAAAAAAAAAAAACCGGTACTTCCCCTACATGTATCGTGAGGATGTATTATTTTTTCTCGTCTACCCCATAGTGTGCAGTGTCGTTGGATAGGTCTTTCATAAATATTATGGGTATGTGATAGCAATTTTTCGATTAAGGTATCCGTTTATGAAATATTAAGCTTTAAAGCACTAATTTTGTTAGAGTCAAGTGCCCCCCCAAGTTTAGTGTCAAGTGTGTGTGTGTGTGTGTGTTTGGGTGTGTTTACAGCCAAAACTACAAATACTAAAAATCAGACAAAAAACTTAAATGAAAGCGCATATAACCAATTTAAAAGGAAAACTATCAGGACTAAGTAGACATCATTGGTTCTTGAGATACAGGCGATTAAAGTGTTTATACCTACTAAAATCATCTAAGACGGCACCAAATGACTTTAAATAGAAAATTAGTTATTACTTGTAGGGTTTTATGTTTGTAGTATTTAGCGGCTTCGGAATCCTACACTGAGCATGGTCCGACATGCTCTTACCCGGTTTTTAATCTTAACGTTAGTGAAATAATTGAAAATATTAATGACGATACAAAACACATAAATGAAATAGTTATTAATAATGTCAATATGGGTCAAGACATTTTATGAGTATATTTGACAGAGGGCTGCTCTAAGTACAGTACTAAATACACTAATGCTATTATAAACAAAACTCTGAGAAAAAGTCGATGCTTCAATTTCATATAAATCTTTTTTCTCTAACATTATATTGAACTTAACATCAAAATGGCATAAAATACCTCTTAAACTTCCATCGTATATCATAAAGGAAGACTTATTTTCCTAATACACTGCTACAACGGTCGCAACAGGAAAAGATAACCTCAAAAGACTTATTTACGACATCAATGTACATGTTTAAGCGGTCAGTGAATCAAAAATGTGGACATGGTACTAAATACAACTATGGATTTTGTATGAAAGTCTCTACATTGAACATTGAAGTAGACGAATTTATTTGAGTACAGTATCTTTCAAATACATGTATTATACCTACGCGTATTTTATGCGGACCCAGGTTAAATCTCCGGGAAAGGCAAATACTTTCTCAGAGTATGATGAGCAGGAATTAGAACATTACAGGACTTATTTCCTCGTAACTAGTGTTTCAAACGCAATAATTATCACTATCCTTAAGACGAAAATAATCTGATTAACTTTGTAGATAAGTTTGAATGTTTTAATTATTTTCCAAATTTTTGCTTTCATCAGCAACTTTTTTCAAATTAATACATCCATGGAGAGGATGAAGATGCAATAAGGTTTGTGCGGAATCTCCGTACGTGTTGTTTCATATTGCTCTTCATTTTGCCCTGGGTCGCCTCGAAATAACAGCACCAGGCTCAAATTTAAATGCAAATTCGACCTTTGTCCTGTCCTAGGCATAGTAATTACTGTGAAAATCCAAAAAAAAGTCACCCTAACGTCTATTAGTACAACGTTTGAGCCCAGTTTTGCATCACAAACGTAGCAAAATCCAATTTATTTTAAATTTTCACTCGCGTAGTGCGATTTTTGCGAGCAGTTTTTTGATTTACATTTGCATGGTACCAGGAGCACAGAAGTTTAGAGGATATGCCGTCATTAATATTAAAGGTTTTATCATATTCCTCCCGCGGGAGCGAGCTCGGGCGTGTTTTTGGCGAGTTAATTTGATCGTAAGAGTGTTTTGATGTTGACGCGTAAAAGGTAGATTGCCGGATATGACGGCGCACGGGAAGGCAGAGTGTTTGATACACAAATGCGTGGGTAGCTTTATATTTTGCAATTTTTTACGGGAAAATCACTAATGGTAAACTTCAGTGATGGGTTTTGTGAAGTTAAAATGTTTAAAGAGCTACTGCTCCGTGTAATTTAAATAAAAAACAGTACTGAGTTAAACAAGGAGACTTAGCACTAGTTTAAGTGAAAAAATTGAAAAATTAACACAATTACTCTGAGCCGCATTCTTGGGGGTAGTAATTTTCCCCGGTTTTTGTACTCGTTAAAAAAAATCATTTCATTTATCGCCGAGTGGATCCCGCAAATTACCAAGGATTTTCTCTTTCGGCTTTTTGTAAAATTGCCCACGTCCACTTAAGGATATTAAAGCCGAGACAAAGAGAGGGGATGTCAGTTAATCGAGGTACTAGCTTCTTATTGTTGGCCGCGGTTTGGTTCTGCGTACCTTCCCGGTTTTGGGGATACTATTATTTTTAGGGCACATCATGCATTGTTGGCTTCCTTATAATATGCTGCGGAATTGTTCCGACCACAGATAATGACATGTGATTTGATTATTCAGTACATCTCTAGAAGCAATATGGGGACTTATAGCAAAATTTTAAATAAGAAAGAAAGTAGGAAAGAAAGTACATTTATTCACAACAACATAACAATAACAAATAAAATATAATAATAAACAGAAAATGAACAGTTGTTGCGAAACGGTCCTAACTCAGCATGTGCTGGCGGTTAAACCAGCGCTGGTCTTCCGTTAGGAAAGCTCGGTGACAGCACGGAAGGTGGCACAAAAAAAAACATTTAAAATAAGTTCACAATACATGTAAACTATAATAGTAATAGTAATAATAATAAAAAATAAAAGCTATAATAGTATAAGAACAAAAGAAAACAAATAATATTAAAAAAAAGTATGACTGTAAAATTACCCTGTCAGCGGTGATCCAATTTAATACCTAATCTGTGGATATAGGTGATACAATATAACAAAGTATGTAGCCGTCAACCAATAGCCCTTTATAACTGGATAGGATAACCCTTATCAACTGGTATCCGTTATCACATCCACCGCCAGCCAATGCTATGAGTGCTACGCTGTAGCTCGTAGCTGCATTTTTCTGCTATGTAACGAAAATCGGCTACGAACAGTGGACCCGATATCGGGTCGCTGGCGCTGAATGTGTTGTGTGATGCTAATGCTTTTTAGGGTTCCGTAGCCTAATGGAAAAAACGGAACCTTTATGGACTCTTCTTGTCTGTCTGTCTGTCTGTCCGTCCGTATGTCACAGCCACTTTTTCCCGAAACTATAAGAACTATACTGTTGAAACTTGGTAAGTAGATGTATTATGTGCACCTCATTAAGATTTACACACAAAAATAGAAATAAAAAACAAGAAATTTTGGGGGTTCCCCATACTTAGAACTGGAATTCAACATTTTTTTTCATCAAATCCATACGTGGGTTATCTATGGATAGGTCTTCAAAAAGGATATTGAGGTTTTTAATTAAAAAAAAACTTAACTGAACAGTTTGCGCGAGAGACACTTCCAAAATGGTAAGATGTGTGGGGGGGGATCCCCTGTAACTTCTAAAATAAGAGAATAATAAAGTAAAAAAAAATATATGATGTACATTACCATGCAAACTTCCACCGAAAATTGGTTTGAACGAGAAATAGTTAGTAGTTTTTCAATTTTTTGGGATAAAAGTACTCTATGTCATAACATTCCCTAGACTCTAAATATTTCTATACAGAATGTCATCAAAATCGGTTCAGCGATTAATCCGTGAAAGCAAAGTAAACAGACAGAGTTACTTTCACATTTATAATAATTAAATTTATGACGGTTTTATTAACATTAGAGTGAACGAAGCAAAAGCCGATAGCAATAGTGCCCAATGATACATAATTAAACTCTGGTATTTGGATCACTCCCATAATGGATGGATGAGTAATTAATCCCATTGAATTTACTCCGAAGTCGAGGCTTTGATGAAAATACCAATTTATCCTTTAATTTTAGCTTTGAATTCCGTTTCATCATTCATATTTTATCGATTGTTTGTAGTCACTTAATTTAGTTAAACACGCGGGACGAGTGGGTTATGTTTGAAAAATGTACTTAATGTGCGTTTGTGGCATTAGATATAACTTGGAAAAATGTTCCATATTTTTTTTTTGGAGCTAGAAGCAAATGAATATAGGGTACCTGATGGTAAGTGAGATCTGAGACGCATACATGTTTGTATTCTTTAGACTACAATACTGACTTCAAATTCGTTCCCAACCTTGCGGACTAAGATGGAATACCTAAATATTTATTCCCAGAGTGGGGTAGGCAGAGCTACAGAATACCAACAAATAATTTTGTAACCACTTTTTGCACAATCAGGCTATGATGTTTACCAGTGTACCTATTAGTGACAGGTTGCAAGCCCATCGCCTAACAGTACTACAAGCCCTTATTCCCTTAGTCGCCTCTTACGACATCCACGGGAAGACATGGAGTGGCACTATTCTAACCCGGCAACCACAAATAAAATACAAAATTTAACTAGGTATTAATTGTATACGGCCAGTACCATGTTTGTTGTGATGTTCATACAGATAAGTTAGAAGGGTATGTCTAAAGATGCTCTGCGCTCGGGCACGCAACCACAAATCCGCAAGTAACGCATCGGCCACAGATTGTTGCAAGGGTATGTCCCCTCTCGTATGGCGCAGAGCACAATTAATGTGTTTGGTTCCTGTGGTTGCCACCTGAGCCTTGCGTGTTCTTTGTTTTTTTTCAACTCTGTTTTTATTCGTTTAATTTGTTTCATAAAATATTCATAATGTCTGTGTCACCTTCCGTGTTCACCGAGCGGTCCCAACGGGAGATCAGCGTTGGCTTCACAGCCAGCACATGCTGAGTTGGGACCGTTTCGCAACAAATATCACTTTTTTGTTCTCTTTTACTTTTTTTTATGTTGTTTGATGCGTTATTGTTGCGAATAAATGTTTGTCTTTCTTTCTTTCTTTAAATCTTACATTACATTAATTTCAATTTCATTTTCCTGGGCATTTTTAAGGGCAGATATTTGTGTGATGAGCAAGAGTATTTGTTTCTGAGTCTCGGATGTTTTCTATGTATTTAAGTATTTATTTCTCTATCTAAGTATGTTTATCGTTGTCTAGTACCCATAGTACAAGCCTAGAGCTTAGTTTGGGACTAGGTCAATTTGTGTGAGATTGTTGTGTGATTATTATTATTATTATTATTTAAAAATAATATGTAGCCCAGAGCTCGGATACCGGTAAAATTTTCAAACCGTTATTATGTACTTGACGCAAAACCTTATCATTTCGGTTCCGTTCGCATAAACCGGTTTTTTTTACCGGTTATTGGAGAAACCTTTGTATAAAGCTTTCTCGAATTGACCGGTTTAGAGCTAAAAACACCGGTTAATCCAGACCCACGTCACGCACCATTACCAACCTCCGCTTAGTGTTTTTATTCAGTACAAAACTTTCGGTTTCCCGACTCGCCGCTCGTGGAATAAACCGGTTAGTTAAGATTAAAATAAAGTTCTCAAAACGTTCGGAGCAAAATCGAAATAAACCGGTATTAACCGCTATTTTAAAAACCAGTTCCGAGCCCTGACGTAGCCCCACAAAAATCTGCAATTATTATACATTTAATTTAATTTAATTAAAAGCGTGTACAAACTCAATTACAATCTTAATAAACATTTGCAACCCTAAACTGCCTTGTTAATCAACCCACGTGATCGACGTCTTTTGGAATTAAACGACCAAATTGAAATGATCTCGGATTTCGAATCGATTACTGGCGACGGAGCGCTTTCAATGCGGGTAGGTAATCGGCGAAGTCCTTTGACAAGCCGATTGGTGGAATTGAGTGCGGCTAAAGGTTACCTGAGTTGGGCATGAGCGTCGTATTAGACGCAGATGCAAAATCTTTAAAGACTTCAGAGAAATTTAAAGATTGGTTATGAAAGAGACTTTAATATTGAGGTGTTTTATGTTACAAAAACGGTTTTTAACCATATAGCAATCTTATTATACGGGTAAAAAGGAATCTATGAATTATCTATAAACAGATTACAGATAGATCAAAAACGGAGCAAAGACATTTATTTGCGTCACATGTAACTTTTGCCGATTTCTGTGTTTTTTTCCTAACTGATCTCTCCAGTAAACCTCAATTAGATCTTTTAAATTGATCAGGACATCAACAGTATTAAAGTCAATTAATTAATATGTACATTTTTTATTCGTGCAATAAAGTTTAGAGACATACAAATACCCCATTAAAAGAAAACGTAATTTATTAGAACAGTCCCGATGACATCACCAATATCACTCGTTGATACAGTTCAACTCGCAAAAGTGAACAGTGACGATACGAATGTAACTCCCAAAAGTTTGACTGGAACGATCGATGGACGGATCATCCATCATGGTGTACAGATGACGGCAACACGCGTTCTGCCAGGCTTTTGCTCGCTATCAGAAGCAATCGCTTTGCTGGACTGCATTCTAATCTACTATGATTGGACTTAACATCTACACGATGTGTGTGTTTGTGTTTATGTTGAATAAAGTTTTTATCTATCTATCTATCTATCTACACGTATTAAACTATGATGACTTGTAAATTAACATTTTATGTCGATTTGATTCACCTACATTGATTATCAATCGCGTAATTTACATATTTTAGGGAATTATGGTAAATTTTTAAGCACTCTACCTATTTAACCTTACTCGAACTTGACCTTCTTTGTGATTACACATGAGTATCTACTAGGGATTGCAAATAACCGGTTATTAACCGAATTTGAGTAAGAAAAAGACGGCTAATAACCGGTTTTAACCGGATATTTGCATTCTCTAGTATCTACGGTGCTATGTTATGCGTTTGATATCCACCAATCATATTCATTGGTCCACATAGCAAAGCACTGTTGGGGACTGGAAGCTTTCACGTGTTCACAGCATACGGTATAGCTTATTTCTCATGGAAAGGCTAAAAAACCAAAATCAAGTTGTATCTTACAGTACTGTATTAGTACTAAATAAATAAATAATAATTTGTTATCGTGAATTCACAAAATTAATGAATATCTTTTAACAGGTAAAAGTATAATTTTTGTCCCGAAAACATTTTAATTAAACAATTATACTTAAATTTTAGGAAGGTTTTTCCTCAGTTAACTTCCAAAAAACATCAGGCTAAAATTAAGAGGATATAGAATAACATTCTGATCAACATAACGGAGCAACATCAGAAATGATTCGTTTGCCATTTAGCTATGACTGTTTTGACGGAAACTCGTCCCAAACCTAAATCCATTGCAATGGAAGCCTGCAGGGATTACACAGACAAATAAACAGCGTCGGCCATTACGGGAGGCGGCGCGCAATCACCTATCGTTTGATCACTCTATTGACTGCGTCTGTTGACCCTTCTTCACAATCAGATATGACTTAAAGATTGAGGATTTTCAGGGTGTAAAATTTCCATTCATATTCATGTCAACAGTTATAACATCAATTGTTTAAAATCTAAATTCCCTAAGTTAGTTAACTACTATGGTTATTTATGTGTTCTCAACGACAGTTTTGTGAAATAAATGGATATAGATATAATGTTCAATAGAATACATTATAGATAAGCCCATGTCCAGGCTGAGGACTGCTTAACGGATGATACTGACGATGATAATGAATGTCAGTTAGATAAATAAGAAACGTTCGGTTAAAAGTAAGCGTAATCAGCATTATTTACATTAAAAAAACTTTGCAAGATACAAAAAGAATAAACATCGTGTCTTGTGTAACAGAGCATTTTTGCTGTTTGAAATTTGAATGTAGAAGCAAAATTATCTGTGTTGAATGAACACCTTTTCACAGAAATCTTGTAAAAGATGCAATTTGAGCGCAAAAATTCTAATAATACCTTTATCTAGAAATTCCAGCCCTACATCTCAAGTTTAAATTACTCCAAAATATTTGTATTCCTCGCCCAAAGGCTCTATTATACTTAATTAAAGCGCAGTAAAATCTCCTGCAAATCAACAAAAGGTTCTCAAGCGAAATACTGTTCTAATTCAAAGAGATAAAGTTTCGGTTTTGGGTTGTCTGTAATAAATGCCAGTTAACGGTGATGATGCCATTTTTGGCGCCGGGAATTTCCTGGTTTTTTCAGGCTTCGTCTATTTCAATTGGGAGCATTCATCCCGGAATGGCCTAATTGTAACTGATAAACCATTTTGAAGGCTTCTTTTTGATAAAAAAGTTCCCTTTGATAGCAAGGATGAATGAATATGTTCCCTTCGAAGACTTCCTCGTGACAGGGGATTTTATTCGGGTAGAGAGGAAATTAAATTTAGATTCTAATTGGAATGTTGAAATATTAACCAGTTGAACCTTTCTGGTTTCTTTTGAAGTTGAATCATATTTCTCTGCTTTTTTGTTTTCAGAAAAATCTTCTCCAGTTTTATTTGATCTTATTTGATATTTTGTAATCTTCACTACGTTTTTAACGTAAACATAGGCTTTTTTATCACATCACCTTCAGAACAAAAAAAAACGTGTTCTCTATATGTATAGTATCAATATCAATTTATGACTTGAAGTTTGAAAGCTGAAATTTTGAATTGGGTAACTATTTTTCTGAAGGTGCGATATCGTTAATTTTCTATTTTTCTGGCATTCGAGTACAAAGCATTATCTTTTTTCAACTGCTTCTTTAATTGCTACATTCTTTACTCTTACCTTGCCTGTGTACTGTCTAAGTCTTATTCTAGCTATGATAATTAGCACGAACAAAGCCGTTTTGGCTTAAATTTCTGCAGCGTTATTAACTTAAATGTTTGTTCTTTGTTTCAGGTAAGTCTGCGATTTAAGACAATGTAGCCAGACGCGAAGCAATGGACGGTGTTTAAATAGGTAAACTAGTTATAATTAATCCGAACAAAAGGTCATTGACCTTAAAGATCAACAAGGGTATTCATTATGAGCATTATGACCTATTCGTTTCTGAATATTGTGTTTTGCAAGTGCATTATGTTTCACTGAGTAAACATTTTAGTAAACAGTGACCATACCTACAAAGCTAGTGGTTCCAGGTTCGATTTCTAGGTAAGGGCAATTATTTACGAGTTGAGCGTTGATTCTATCTTTAATAGGTAGGTAGTCATTTATTTCGTATAGGAAATTACATTATTACATGTCGCATAGTTATAATGAATTCACAATAAGATCGTCAGTGTAAAAAAATAAAGTGCAAGTACAAAAGCAAAAAGTACTAAATTTTAAAATAAAAATAAAACACTAAACAATATATAGATAGCCCAAATGCTACAGTCAGAAAATGACAAAAATACAATAAAAATTTAAATGTCACAATTCAGAATATTAATTAAAGTAATAAAAATAACAAATTAACAATATATTATCTAGTCGTGACTATGTTCTTTGTCGAGCAGCGCCAACCGCCGCGGCACACGCTGGAGGCGGCCCGTTTGCCGGGTGACCCTGCCGGGGATGTCCTTAGGGTTGGCAACGCATTTCACGTCTTAGGATTACAGTCTTGATAATTCAAAAATGTCTATGGGTCTCAGATTCCACTTACTATCAGGTGGCCTGAGTGATCGTGGCGTAGTAATAGAAGCTAAGTGGACACAGACAGACACAGATAAACACAGACACTTAGGCCCGTATCGATAAACTCGACTCAAAACGTGACCTGAGAACTCATCAATTGAGACCGTCTCGAGGCGTAATCCTGGAGCCAAGATGGTCGCTTATTTATAAACTCATTTTGAGAAGCTCTCCAATGAGATGATCTTATGTTAGAAGCGCATTTCAATCCCTGCACGGCTAGCACTATCATTTTTTGAACGACCAACTAAACGTTTTGAATCTGCATGGTTCCTAAATATATTTTATTTTGCGTTTAGACTTGACAAAGGTAAGATACTTAAACCATAATAAATCCATATTTCTAAAGTAAATTGACAAAGCAAGTCATTATTTTGAAAGTATTTCTTTTAACTTGTTTTCGGCTTAAAGATGATCACGTATGTACGTAAAAAATTTAAATATTTCAAACTCTCCTTGAAATTGTATTGAAAAAACGAAACGTGCGTAGCGGGAATCTCTTTAGAATAGTTATTGTTTATTGACAGTAGTTTACTTACAGGTTATAATATAACTATAAGTTTTTTTTAAGTGAATTGGGTCTTTAAAATTGACTATGTACATGTACAATCATTGGTATTTAAGTATTATACAAGTTAAAAAGTGCAGCTACCGACGCCTTCCCCTCTCACCGCAGGCTGACTGTCGCCGCGCCGTTAGGATTAAGAGCCTCCTAACTGGAAGACGTCGCCGCGGCTCACAAACATACGAAAGGGGATTAAATATGTTCAAATTGACGCCATATGTGGACACCACTGAAAGGGGCGATACCCTGATCTGTCTCCCCGGCCCTGACGGGGGCCGAGAACACCAACGACAAAGATGCAGCTTCTCGAATCCAACTCGGCATTAACCAACCTTGCTGATGATGTACCTACCTATTTAAAAAATTAAACGTATTCTGAAGGTCAACCCCTACAGCAAGCATATCGAAGGCTGGAGCCTGGAAGAATTCCTTCTGCTTGAGATGAAAAATGAAAACCATTACAGGGGAAGAAGCCAAATGCATAATTTGCACCGTGTCCCTTTTATCGATATTGAAGGAGGTAACATTCTTAAGTTGCCAATTTGCCTACAGCTTTAGGTTATTAGGAATCTATTATTAATCAGTCCTCAAACTGCCTCAGTGTATCGGTTAAATATGATCAAGGCTATAATTTATGATCACCAAGACTTACTAGAATTCTTATTTGAATGTTGTTTATCAAAGATAGTTTTGACATGTGCAGACAGTTTATGTGCATTATTGTTGTTCAAATATGAATGTATTTTTTAAACTTTTAGTATTAAATATAAATTAAAAGATCAAACTAACATAATTTCTAAACAGTTAATAAAGTGTGTAAAACAGGTAGGATTTCATTACACTTATTATTTTTGTTATTTTCAGATCTATGGTCTGCCGTCCCCTGGAAAACTGGTGTTTAATGTGTTATTGATAACTTTATTAAATAATTATTATTTTCTCAATTAAAATTCAACTGCAGTTTACCTGAATGTTTTATTTTTGCATATTTTATAACAGTGGTTAGCACAAGTTGTATTTTCTCAGTTGTCCCTTATTTATTGGTTTTTGTTTGTTTATAGACTAGGTGGAGGGTTACCAAGTGACAAACGAGTCGCAGGAACTTGTGCTAACTGTTCAGCAAATAAACCATATTTTTGTCATTGTACCTACAATTAACAATAATAATCCATGCACTAATGAAAGAAATCTATGCTTTATTTTTCTCTATTATGTAATTATTATCTCTTTTCCTTGTACAATAAAATGTTTACATACATACACATATCCCATTAGGGCACTTGTCAGTGTGACACTGGACTTGCTCCTCTCAAGTTAAAAGTTAGGGCCTGGGGCCCGTTTCATAAAAGCTTGTAATTTGTAATACAAGTGCAAGTAATAATATAAGCTATTATTTTATATGCAAAAGGCCCCTGTTTGAATTTTAGTTAAACTAATTGTTAAAAATCATAACTAATGGTAAAATCTCAAGGAAATGTGTCAAATTTTCGAAATTTAACCAATAGTTCAGTTAACTATTGATCAAACAATTCGGCCTAAGTGGAAGTTATCATGTCACAGGTGGACCAGTTCAGATCAGTGCTCTCAAATTTTAAATAACTAAACTAAAATTTATAACATCAAACTTGATTCTAGGCTGATGAGGATAGAGATTAACGTTTATAAATTCAAGTTTACAGACATTTAAAATCAGAAAGTTTGATGTTTAAACAAATAAATTTAAGTAGGTACACCATGGTCCCACTGATATATAAAATCAGAGAACACTGATCTGAAAGGGCCTCAGTGTATGAACTAAAAACATTAAAATTCATAATTACAATATAAACACCATAACACCATCAACCAATACCATTACCCTGGATCCTTGTTGATTTTGGGTTTAAAAAGAAAGTATATATGTATGTGAGAATCAAATAACATTGTTTTATTGCTATGCCACATACAAAGCAGCCTTTCTGTATTCCATAATCACTTTGAGGCTGCTAGAAAAGATATAGAGTTTAGAGAGCCTGTTATGGTTACCTTTGGTACATACCTATGTAGGATCCAAATACTTTCATTACGCTGAGTTAAATAATGTCAGAGTACCTATAGTTTGTATGAAATTTCAAGGCATAATGGGACCCAAAATGTCTTCACCAATAAATAAAACTACTATTATCATGTAGCAAGTTTAATTTATAAATAAAACACAAAATTTACAGGTTTTAAAATCAACTCACTACCTTATTTTATTTGTATCTGATTCGCTGCATTCTATTGTTTCATTGCTGCAATAAGTACAAAATATTTTGTACTTAGTTTCTCAACACATCAGACTAGGTTGAGGCTAGTTCATTTAATTAATAATATCAAGATCATGTTAACCTAAACAAAATATTTTCACTTTCTACGAGCAATATTTCAAACATTATTTTAATATTCTCAAGTTTTAAGCTGAATTTACCCTCTTTTCTACTCTTTATAATTAACATGTAGAGCTTTGATAGTAGACCAATAATGTTTAACACTTGACAATTCATTATTTGAACATAGGTATTGGACTTAAGAGTTGTAAAACTTAAGGCACTAGCGCTTTGAAAAAACTAGGTAATAAAAATGACATGTCTAATATTATTAATTATTCATATTAATGTTTTATACCATGGAACTAATCAACAACTTTACTTACACATAAGTACCTCTTTTATGTAGAACAAGACAAGACATGATGACACAATGTAAACAAATTTCTAACCTATAATAAGTTTACAAAGACATGAGTATACTTCAAGTTTGTTTAGCAACTGGCAAGCGAATTGCCATAGTCTTCAACTGCGTAGGGCCGCTACTGAGATTCGTGAACACCGACTTCTCAAAATATCCAAATCCCTTTATTGCATCCTTGATTATTTCCGGCGAACCTCGCCATGTTATCCAAGTTTCCCATTATTGGACTGGCGACAACCTACAAAACGAATTAAAGTTAAACTTACTATCTAATCACAAATGATAGAAACAAGATTCTTCGGGTGGTTCACGATTATTTTTCACATAGGTACCTAGGTAACTATAGTGCTCCTTTTTGCTCCGCGTTTATGTCAGGACCCGAAATTGTTATTAAGTACTACCTAGTTGATTGTGTGTATACGTTTTTAAAGAAATCACTCAGTTTTTATTACAATACCTTCGTAATTAAACGATGCCTACCTTGTCTTTGTTTGACATGTCATTGTCAATCAATTTGTCAACAAAACAAAAACACGAAACGCCCCCTCCTCTCTACTTTTAGCAACCCGTTTCACGAAATGTTTAGTTACAAGACCTTATAGTATAAAGTTTATATTAATCTATCGTTAACAAAGTACCTATTAAATGAGCTTTATTGGTTTTCTATACGGCAGTAAATAAAAATATTAGACATATTGTGGATGCGATTTAAATCGGGTTAAGATTGTTGAAATAGGATTGGATGCAAGTTGGATGGGTAGGTCTGGCTAGGTACCTACATACTGATATGATAAAATATTGGTAGGATTTTAGTATCAATATTTCTTACATCACAAGATATTCACTGGCTTAGTATTTGAGTGCACTGTACTATAAAATAAATGTAAATTGTACTTACGTGAAATGAGCCCGTGGATGGGAGGTAAATTTTTCGCGCCTCCTTATTGCGCATTATTGTTATATATAGGGAACTATTGTGTCGCCGGCTTGGTCGTTCTATTTCCGATATCTTTATACCTAATATAAATTATCTAGCATCTATAATAGTTTCACATTAACACCACTCATAGCACACAATTTTTGAAGGCAGTTGTATATAGCGGCAAAGTCAAAACTTCGATTTAAGTATTATAATTATTATTGAAATACGTTTTAGATGTAAAATTTTGCCTCTTACATTTTATAAATGACACTATTATTTTTAAACCGATTTATCTGATAAAAAGAAACCATATGTTCGACTATTTTGCAGTGCGTCCGCCATTTTTTCGGGTGTTGAGATTATCTCAAGTCACCAAAAGACCATACTCAGGATCAGGATTAGATCCCCATACAACTAGCCGCCTCGTCTGATACAAGGATTACGTTTCACGACTTGAAATATGTTTATTAATTAAAGCTCAGTCTTGTGACGCATCTTGTGACGGGCATCAAACTCAAGTCGAGTTTATCGATACGGGCCTTAGATACGGAGAAATATGGTTCTTCCATTTACTTAATGCCCCTCGACAAGTTTCATGGGACCCTATTACTACGAAAATGGACTCCGCTGTCTGTCTGTCCGTCACCAGGTTTTATCTTATGAACCGTGATAGCTAGACACTTTTTTGCTCGATATTTACAACGGCAACAGGTAGACAGTTGAAATATTTACAGAATATTTAGTTGTGTATTCACTCAAATTTAAAAAACTATTTAAGAGGGGCTCCAACACAATTAACGTGTTTTTTTTTGTTATAATATAGTGTCTAATGTTGTATAGATTATGGTACGAAACCCTTCGTGCGCGAGTACAGCTCGCACTTGGCCGGTTTTCAATGAAACACGCGTGACAAATAAGTGTGAGTCAGACAGCGACAGCTAGCATTAAGATAACAGAAGCAAACCGTGGGGTAGGATATGCCATGCTTTGTCCTTATTTATGTGTAATTTAGCGACCCGCCCTCGCTTCGCTCCGGATTAAAGTATTATACATATAAACCTTCCTCTTAAATCACTCTATCTATTAAAAAAAACCGCAGCAAAATCCGTTGCGTAGTTTTAAAGATTTAAGCATACATAGGGATATAGGGACAGAAAAAGCGACTTTGTTTTATACAATGTAGTGATGTGACATTTGCATGTGACAGAAAAACACAAATAATGGCATAAGCTACCCCACGGTTTGCTTCCGTTTTCTTGGTAATGGAGATAAGTTAATAATATAACCCTTCTTTTTTTGTCGGAGGTTGCAAACACGTGGATATGTTGAACCCAACGGCACACAACACTAAAATGTGAGCACACGGCATTTGTTACGTCGTGAAATCTATTCCGTGCCTCCACAAAGCCATTCACAGTGCTTAATGTAAGCTTATAAGTTAAATAATGGCCAGCCTTCTGGAACCTTGAGAACCCGCTCATTACAAGAGTCGTCCGTATCACTATATTATGGTCCTTGACGAAAACCAGTTTTCGTTATAATGGAATATTAGATTCCTCCATAAACCCGGGAGCGTAACGCGTCCATTAAATTTTGACCCGTAAAGCATGCCTCATTTCCCCCTTGATGCCCCGTTTAGGGTAACGGGAGGGGGTGGCCGCAGGTCCTGCTGGACTGGTGGTACACATCGTGTTTGCTGACAAACACGGTTGTTCAGGGGAAATTGCCGAAAGATGTTTGCTTCGCGAAAGAGTAGTTACGCCTTGTGAAAATAATTGAGAATGCGATTTTGAGACGAAAACGCCGTTTTGAACTCGCTCGTATAGAGACCGCAGGGGTGAGAGGTTTCATTATTTACGTCTTAAATTTACTTTACACCATTAAAAATACAAGTTACGGTTTAAACCTCTCGCTTAAGTTTCTTTAAATATGTTCAAGTATTCGTACAGGGTTTACATTCATCTGGCATAACTTTTTTTGGCATAATCATCACTTGGCATAATTATCAATCAGCATATAGTCTTTTTTTTCAGAAACCGTATCCTTTTCAGGATTGTTATAAAATAAACCTAACCTAACCTAATGGGCTCTATGCAATGCTATTTTAAACAATCCTGAAAAGTATACGGTTTCTGAAAAAAAAGACTGTATGCCAAATGATGATTATGCCAAGTGATGATTATGCCAAAAAAAGTTATGCCAGATGAAGGGAACCCATTCGTACAGAATAGACTAACATATATATTTGGAAAACATTAACACTAAGAACTCAAAATTAGCTCTAAACAGATGGTCACAATATAAGGCTTTTTAGGTGACAATCACCTAAAAATCAACGGCAAAATCAATCAAATCAATTGAGAGCCGGAGTAAGCATGGTGCGAGGTACAGTCCAGTTCATAAATATGTGTACACTTTAGTACCTTGTCTATATTTTACTTCATGTTTAAACTAAGCTGCTATAATATGAATTTTCACAGCAATCAAAGTGACAAGGTACAAAAGCGTACACATATTTATTAACAACTGTACGAAAAATCTCGTTTAGTCAACATTTCCCCCTCCCCGCACCTCATACATGCACCGGCTCGGAATTGAGTTATTCGCAAATAACACAACGTAAATTAAAAAAAAAAAAAAACTACCTTTTTCCCGCGTTTCCATCCGCGTAGAAATCATATATCGCTGCTCTCTCGGGAACTGAATAATTTAACGCGATCTTATTATCCCCTTCTCCGGGACTTAAACTATATCCATGCCAATTTTCATCTAAATCGGTTCAGCAGTTTAAGCGTTAAGAGGTACCAGTCATACTTAAAAACTCTAATGAAATAAGATAATTTTAAACCAGTTTCCGAGATTTGAATTAAAAAAAAAGGAAACGGGAGGAGTCAGTGGATCTCCATTTCCGTATTAAACATTAATCCCATTGAGATAGGATGCATTCCATTGATCTCGACGAGCTGCAGCGAGTTGAAGGGATACAATAATAAATACATACACAAACATAACATCACGTCTTCATTCCCAGATTGGGGTAGGCAGAGCTACAGAAATACCATCAACTCTAAAAAGCGGCCTACTTACTGAATAAACATTTTTTTTCTCATTTATTTAACCACATTTTGCACAATCATGGGCCTCTATTCTACTGCGTTATCGCGATATCAGTTTTGACGTGTTTTAGAATCGTTTATGTCACAGTCGCCATTGTTGTAAATGACAAGAGTTATCAAAACGTTGACAATACGGAAACACGTCAACGACGATATCGTTATTACCGTGTAAAATCCCAGCCCAGGCCAAGAAGTTTACAAGTGTTATGTTACGAGTGACAGGTTGCAAGCCCATCGCCTGACAGTACTATAAGCCTTTATTACAAGTCTTTTAAGAGTTGTTGGTATTTCTGGGCCTCTATTCAGGTGCGTTAAAACGATATCGTGTTTGACACGTTTAAGAATCGTTTATGTCACAGTCGCCATTATTGTAAATGACATAAGAGTTATCAAAACGTTGACAATACGGAAACAGGTCAAAAACGATATCGTTATTACCTTGTAGAATTCCAGCCCAGTAGCTCTGACAACCCCATTCTGGAAATGAAGGCATGATGTTATGTATGTATGTATTATAAAGAGGTAAAGTTTATGAGTTTGTGAGATGTAGAGGGTAATCTCTGGACCTACTGAACTGATTTAGATGAAATTTGGTATGGAGGTCAGTCCCTAGGAAGGACATAGTGTACTTTTCACCCCGAAAAATTTGGACTTTTCGTGAGGAAATAGCGATAAATGACATCGACGTGGACAGAGTCGTGTGAAACAGCTAGTGTGTTATATGTGTCGTCATTTAAGATATTTTTTGGAAGTAATTCTAGCGAAAATGACACTTTTCTAATTCAATATTTCCTAAACGGTTCCCCAATTCACCAAATTGATAATGACTTGTACGTATTTTTTTTAAGAACTATCCAATGATACTTCACCCGAATTTATGATGTAAACATATTTACGTTTTGTCGGTTATTTAAATGTATGACTTAAAACTACAGCTTCCTAGTACGAATAATCTCTGAGTTAGGTCGCGGACAGACAGACGGACGGACATTGTGAGGCTACAGGGGTTCCTAATTTAACTTTAGAACTCTAAAAAGAGTATCTACAGAATCAAGCCATTGAACTCTCAAGCGGTCTTTAAAACACACACACAGCAGAAATGTCGACGCAAATAAAATTAAAAAAATATATGGCTTCGTATTAAAGGCTTATGCGAATTTCACAGCAGTGTAGCGTAATGTTCAGGGGTGTCGCAAAAACATGGCTTCCTTTTTGAAACGCATTATTTTAGCATAAACAAGGTTTGGAAAACAAAGAGAAAGATTTGAAGGCGTTTAGGGGTGTGTTTTATGCTACGGGCCCATTATGATCGTGTTGATCGATGTGGATAAACAGGGATGTAACACCTGTCACTTTCTGTCCAGGGGGGTGATTTTCTTAACACAGCGTTGCGTAGATCACAAAGGTGAATCCGGCAAGTTTAAGAAGTCCCGTCGGAGGGTACAAAACACATTTTAGCGCGTGCTTTCTTAATAAGGCAGCTTTATATGACACTGAACTCGACTTACCTGCCTGCTGCCTGATTGAGAAGGCACGCTAAAATGTGTACGCTCCGACGGGACTTCTTCGACGCAGCTCTGTGTTGAGAGAATCACCCCCCAGTACGTAAGTGCGAGAGTGACGGATGCTTTATCCACCTCGATCGAAATTGTGTTTAACACAATGTGTGAATTCTTCATCTGTGAGTATTATACGCAAAGCAATATGCAACACTGACTAAACATCAACATCATAGAAACCCCTCTTACAATAGTATGACCCTCCGGTTCAGTCCAAAAAAATATTTAACTGACTACGCAACCCTAATGCCGCGTCGCCTTTTATAATAATCGTCGGGGTTCCCGGAAATATTGTAATGCTCATCCCTGGCGAAGTTAAAAGGGGGTGAAATATTTATATTGGCACCGGTTTTGTCGTTGGTTATTCCTGATTGTGGTAGAGGGAAAATGACTGTAAGAAAACCTAGCAATTGCTTTAGGTGTTATTATGACAAGAGAACATTCGCAGAAAATGGGGACATCTAATCATCACGAGGCGTTTTATGAGAAGAAGGTAAGAATATTTAAACGAAGCCGTTAAGTACTACAAACATAAAAATCAACAAGTAATAACTAATTTTCTATTTAAAGTCGACCCCGTGTGGTTGCCGGGTTAGAATATCTTCCCGTCGTAAGAGACGACTAATGGACTAAGTGTTTGTAGTTCTGTTAGGCGATGGGCTTGCAACCTGTCACTTGTAAATATCTTAGCCTGATTGTGCAAAATGTGGTTACAGAATTATCAACAAGTCTTTTTACAGTTGTTGGTATTTCTGTAGCTCTGCCTACCCCACTCTGGGAATGAAGGCGTGATGTAATGTATGTATGTATGTAAAGTCAATTGGTGGTGTCTTAGATGATTTTAGTAGGTATATTGGTCGTGATAGTGTTCCTTTAAAATTCGTTATATTATTATGCTCTTTTATTTAAGATTTTTTCAGATTTTTAGTATTTTTATTTTTGGCTGTAGGGGGGGAGGACACTTAAGACTAATAAAATTTATATTTCACAAACTGATTAATTAATGGAAAAACTGTAATAAAAAAAATACCTTTGCTACGCTCGCACACAAAAACAAAAAAAAAGTAAATGAACCTCTAGATATTCTATTCTGTGAGGCCGATGACCTAACGTACCTACTTAGTCACTGATTAAAAACCGTTGGTACGACTAAAGTGAACATACTTCAGTCACAACATGGGAAACTCGGCATGTTAAGCCACATGCTACTCTTCATAATTTACCCGCGTAATACATCTGGATGTACAAGTACAATTGACTAAACCCGATTAGCACCACACGGCAAAAAACAGGGCTCAAAACCGGTTTAAAAAATACCGGTTAATACCGGTTTATTTCGGTTTTGCTTCGAACTTTTCTAGGGAATGCGAACGTTTTGAAAACTTTATTTTAACCTTAATTAACCGGTTTAATCCACGAGCGGCGAGTATTGCACTGAATAAAAACACTAAGCGACGCTTGGTGCGTGACGAGCGTCTGATTAAACCGGTTTTTTTCTCAATATCGGTTAATTCGTAAAGAACTTTATATAAAAAAATCTCTACAAACCGGTTTATGCTAACGGAACCGAAATGAAAAGGTTTTGCGGCAATTACATGATCACGGTTTGAACATTTAACCGGTATCCGAGCCTTGGTCAATATACGAACTATAGCAAAGTGGCTCCCTAAATCACAAAATGTTCCATACAAAGCATGATACTACAAATCCGAACGCATTAGCAGCTTTAACCATTAATAGGGCCCCGTAGAAGTAAAAAATCTAGACCAAAATTAAATACATTGATGGAATCGCAAGTCTCTAAAGAGTAATATTAATAGATGATGTTATATTTGAGTAAAATACAATTGAAATTGCATCATAAAACGTAGGTAGTAAAGTTTAATTTCAGCTTATTGTAATGTGGTAAATATAATAATATGGCCACTGCCCTATTAAAGGTTAATGCAATTATCGTTTATTGTGTAAAAGTTACACAAAGTGCCTTCAAGCTTCCAACAAATTGCTATCAATTGAATAGCAGAGTTTAAATCAAGAACTTTAATTAAGCGATCACGTTTCGATATCCTTTTAATTTCGCAGCTTGGATTGAATCCCACAGTATCGAGATTGTTCCAGTTCATTTAAATCTTTGTATAAATGGATCCAATTTGAATTTGATTAATGGCAGTGCTCTAGATTTTTGGATTTGGAATGTAAATGACCGAGATTTGTTGGCTCTGGATATTCTACTTAAAAACCATTACCAAGTCAGAATAGCGCACCGAGGGTTCTGTACCGCTCGACTCACATTTTTTTATTAAGTATTATTTGTTTAATAGTTCAACAAAAACATGAAAGAAAATATTATAATAATATACCGCGTGTGGTTGCCGGGTTAGAATAGTGCCACTCCATGTCTTCCCGTGGATGTCGTAAGAGGCGACTAAGGGAATAAAGGCTTGTAGTACTGTTAGGCGATGGGCTTGTGGGTCATACTAATCACATGGAGTCAATTTTGACGGACCGTAATTACCTCACCGTTAAACTCCGGTGTGGTCGCTCCCTTAGTATGGAAAAAACGCAAGCGGTAGATACATATTTAGTGGTGGTAGGACCCTGTGCAGGGTCCGTCCGGATCGCTACCACCATCTTATCCATTAACCACCCGCCAAGCAACAGTGTTCGCATTGTTGTGTTACGGTGTGGGGATAAGACAACCGGTGAAATTACTAGCATAGAGGCATTCCATCTTCGTCCTCAGGGTTGGCAACGCATTTGAGGTCTAAGGATTATAGTCTTGACAGTTCAAATGTCTATGGGTCTCAGATTCCACTTACCATCAGGTGGCCTGAGTGCTCGTGTGCCTTCTCCTTAACAAAAAAAAAACATGCTATAATATGCCATAAGCATATAATCTTTCGCTTGAAATTCAAGTCGGTAACCTTTTGCAACAATCCAACAACCCTCATCTTAAATAAATAAAATACCTAGCACCTCGTAATTGCAAGCCACGCGAACGTCACTACAGAAATTAGAATCCGTGAACGCGTCAATAAACAGCCATTGCAAATTCAACTTATATTTCCAACTCATACGGTTCAAAGTCATAATAACGCCACGTTAACAGCTTACGACGTGGAAAAGTCTTTAATGTTAAGGCGTTAAGACTCCAAATAGGTTATCGCCCTATTGCAAAGATTCATTTGCGACTAATGTATTCGTAGACAGCATGTTCATTTGGCTGGGACTCGGGTAGTGATGGGAAGTATCTGAAATATTTCAATAAACAAACGTTGTTCTATATTTAATAATTTTCTGGAGATGTTTTAGAAATAATGTAACTGATACTGAAACGTTGAAAGTCAACCGCTTGGAAAATTTAGTATAGAGGTACTTTGAGTACAGAAGAAGGACGAGGGATACTTTTTATCCCCAATAATTTGAAAAAAATAAATCTCAAAAGAAATATACATTTCACCTAATGAAAATAGGTATTGATAACATTAAAACACCGATGAACATCTTAAACACTTGTTTAATCTTACATAAAATACCCTGAACTAATTTAACAAAAATGAGGTCGTTTGTAACTTAAATTACATCAATATAGGTAAACTTAACTACTTATTACAACAAAGAAAACTGCGGACATTTAATTATCAATTCAACCTCTTTGCATAAAAATTATTCGGTTACCCAGGGCCGGATTTAAATATTAGTTGAAACATACTTTTTTGTATATCTGGTGGGAAAAACAAGAAAAAATTGCCTATACAATATATTTAAAATATTATTTCTTATCCTTAACAAACGTTGATGAGAAAATTTGCTATCACGTACCTAATCAATGGCCCACTAATAGTCAGCCGCCACTTAAAACTATTGAAATTAATGAATTACCTACTTTGTAGTAATTTAAATACAATTAACATTTAAGACACATTGCCAAATCTACACTTATTTTAATAAAGAGGAAAGATTTGTATTTAGTATGTTTGTAACGAAAAAACTCAAAAAATACTTGACCGATTTCAATAATTATTGAGATTGCTACATTATCATAGTGCAACATAGGCGAAGCTTTATTTTTCTACGTGGACGCAGTTGCGAGCAACAGCTAGTTAGAAATATATGGAAACCTGAAGAAAATAATAATAAATCGTGCTTTGTTAATGATTCCAATGTTATACAGTTTAAAAAACTGTTGCTTTAATTGAAAAAATATTGTACATACCTTAATAAGATAGATGGTGGAGACACCACTAAGTATTCTTAAAAGCCCTATACCCGTTGTAATCCACTGTCAGACGGTAAAGATATATGATTTGATTTTATTTGAATTGAAAATGAAAAAGTAAAATTTCACATTGGAAAGTCCTTATGCCCATCACTAATGTCGAGTGTGAATAATAACGGAATAACACCTTGAGTTACGAGCCTGCGACCTCACAGAATAGGGCCGTCATCGACGGAACGACGTCCATTCATTTGAATAAAAAGCAAAATTGTAATTAAAATGTTTTACTTTCTGTGATACTTTCTCCTATAGCTTGGTGTAAAAGGGTTTGATATAGAACTTAGTCAGTTGAAACTTCGATATTTTCGATTGTAGGACATTGTTGCTGAGGGTAGAAAATACGAAATTTATGGACGAGTCATAGTATATATCTGAAAAATAAGTCTACTAACCCTGGGTTCTTATATTCAAAAAGTCTTTTTAGGGTTCAGTAGCCAAATGGCAAAAAACGGAACCCTTATAGATTCGTCATGTCTGTCCGTCCGTATGTCACAGTCACTTTTTTCCGAAACTATAAGAACTACACTGTTGAAACTTGGTAAGTAGACGTATTCTGTGAACCGCATTAAGATTTTCACACAAAAATAGAAAAAAAACATAAATTTTGGGGGTTCCCCATACTTAGAACTGAAACTCAATTTTTTTTTATCAAACCCATTTGTGTGGGGTATCTATGGATAGGTCTTCAAAAATGATATTGACGTTACTAAAATCACTTTTTTCTAAACTGAACAGTTTGCGCGAGAGACACTTCCAAAGTGTTGAAATGTGTGTCCGATGTAACTTCTAAAATAAGAGAATGATAGAACTAAAAAAAATATATGATGTACATTACCATGCAAACTTCCACCGAAAAATGGTTTGAACGAGATCTAGTAAGTAGTTATTTTTTTAATACGTCATAAAAACATTGATCAAAGCTACAACGAACTTTTATATTATGTTACTTGCTGCTACGGAACCCTTCATGGGCGAGTCTGACTCGCACTTGGCCGCTTTTTTATGTTAAGGAGATGGCACACGAGCACTCAGGCCAACTGATAGTAAGTGGCATCTGAGATCCATAGACATTTGAATTCTCAAGACTATAATCCTAAGACCTCAAATGCGTTGCCATCCCTGAGGACTAATATGGAATGCCTCTATGCTAGTAATTTCACCGGTTGTCTTATCCCCACACCGAAATACAACAACACGAACACTGTTGCTTGGCGGGTGGTTAATGGATAAGATGGTGGTAGCGATCCGGACGGACCCAGCACAGGGTCCTACCACCACTAAACATTTGACATTTGCTACATACAAAAGGTGTCCAATTTTTACCAGACGTTTTGAATACAGGAACCAGGTTTGGTAGACACACTTTCACTGTACGATTTAGCATTTTATTAGCTATTTCATGGGATGAAGCTATCGAAAACGTTAATGTATTTTCTAGAAGATTCTGTTTCGTAAATGGTACTTGTTAGTGTGTGAATGTTTGTATCACTTCGTCACCAATCTTTTATGTTTGCTGTCCACTTTCCAATGTATAATAATACATACATACTCACATACATAACATCACGCCTTCAATCCCAGAGTGGGGTAGGCAGAGCTACAGAAATACCAACAACTTCAAAAAGACTTGTTGATAATTCTGTATCCACATTTTGCACAATCAGGCCAAGAAGTTTACTAGTGTATTAGTGATAGGTTGCAAGCCCATCGCCTAACAATACTACAAGCCCTTATTCCCTTAGTCGCCTCGTACGACATCCACGGGAAGACATGGAGTGGCACTATTCTAACCCGGCAACCACACGGGCTAATAATACTTTGTTTATAATGGATGTTTTTGAGGTCTTCCGATGTTACTCCCGCTACTTGTGTCCCTTGAAATGCAATTGCACGTGCAGCAGTCAAATCTAAAGAAAATTTCCTATCAGCTTTAGTATCAAACAATATTGAAGAAGACTGTGAAGCAAAAAAAAGCTATACAAAATGCGATAACGCTTTTACGAGTATCCCCCTTAAACGTTGTCCGATTTTTTCTGACGACACGTTGGCCTAATTTTGAGTGACCCTGCTTCCGAAGCCAGGTTCAAATCTCGGTAAAGGCAGATATTTGTGTGATGAGCGCGAATATTTTTTCCTGAGTTTTGGATGTTTTCTATGTATTTAAGTATGAATTTCTCTATACCGGGTGTGGCCTGTAATAGGAGCAATAAATTGAGGGATCGTCTGACAGTAGATGTCAACTAGACTATTGGATGGAGTACATTGAAAATGCTGTTAAGTTTGTTCGAAAAAATCCCAAATAATAAATTACATATGTTTTAAAAGTTGTAGAACAAATGTTGCTACGTTTATAAAGTCGAAAAGATTCCTCAATTTATTGCTCCTGTTACAGGTCACACCCGGTATTAGTATGTTTATCGTTGTCTAGTACCCATAGTACAAACCTAGAGCTTAGGTTGGGACTAGGTCAATTTGTGTCACATTGTTCCGTGATATTTCTTTATTTATTTTATTTTACATTTCTTTGCAGATATTTTGAAAAACAAGGTCTGTACGTTTTTCTTTACAAGAAAATGTTTATTGGAAAGAAACAAATTCAAAAACACAATAACAAAAATGAACTTGCCTAGTTATTCATAACAACTATAAAATATTGAAAACCGTGGAAATCGGATTAGATTTAGAGGGTGAGAAACGCTATCGCCCGGAGCTAAATTTATGTGTTTTATTTTTGACAGCTACGTAATTTAAGCATCGCTTCACAATCCTCTTAAAGCAAATACAGCCTGCTTTGCTAGCACTACAGTGCAATATGATCTAAGCTATTCCTGTTGTCACACGGAATTAGCTGTAACTCTGATGAAGCCAGTTCCTCGTGAAATTGCAGGTTCGTCGGCATTGCCTCTATTTGCAGTGTTCGTCACAGAGAATATGCACGTTAGCTGATTGCATAGCTATGCATCCTGTAATTGTTACTGCTAACTTACTTACGTCTGTAATCTTCCAATTGTAGCGATATATTTTATTATTTTGCATAAAATAATACACTTAAATATACAAAAGGTAAAGCTGATGCCGGGGGGCATTCGATAACAGTTGACCTTTGAAAAAAGTTCTAGATAAAGTTCAAGATGATGCAAATTTTACCTGCAAAGAAATTCATGATTATCTTATGTTCTGTGTTTACTATATCTGTATCTCTATTCCAATCTATTGTTGTTGATCGATTGCTTCTTTATCGTTATTATTGTTGATGGAATTAACGCTCATTGTCATGAGAGCAAGACCCACCACAAATTAATAATATGATTCAGATATAGGGCAAAGATGGCGAGATTCATTCTCCGACGTTATCATTCACGAAAATTATAAGATATAAACGAACGCAATTTACGTAAAATACGACAATATAGATAAACCGCTAGACGGTTATGTCAAGGGTTACCACCCGTACTATAATATGTCATAGTATTGTACTTTATTTCGGCTGTCCGTACAATCAAAGACATTGTTAACTTTTACAATCGAACATAAACCTTATCGCAACGTATTAAAGTCTATGAATGGTCAAGACATAAAGCACGCTGAAATGCTTTATTTTTAAGAACAATATAATTTTGAAATTCGTGAAATAAAATTTGGTCAATGAAGACGTTTCTGAACGCCACCAAAAAAAATTACACTTTGTTTTGACGTTTAATTTGGCGGTTGTGTTACAGAACTTGGTTGAAAGAAAGTGCTACTCTACTGACTGCCAAGTTAACTTTTCTAACTAGAATATTTGCGAGCGATCATAACTAAAATGTACTATATTTTTGTTGTGTGTACTATATTTTTTGGCCCTATAACTCATCATAATTATACTATTATTTCTTGATAAGAAAGATGGCGACCCCTAGTCGTGTCATGCGCATACATTTGTCAGTTTTCGAAAATCGATTACGTTTTCATTATGCATCTTGTCTAAGGCCTCAAATCTCACTTAAAACCAGATTGACAGATTGTACGATGATCAACAGCTGGGTTCTAAGCCGAGCTCTGCTGAACAAATACAATTTGGCCGTAATTAAAAAACTGCCAACTCTTCGGCTAGTTAAATATAAGTAGTTATCTATACAAAGTATAAAACAAAATCGATTTCCGCTTGTGTTTGTCCGCATATCCGCTAAGTCCTCCTAAACCACGCAACGGATTTTAATGCGGTTTTCACTATCACTTAGATGCTTATTGCGGAAGGTTTTTATGAATAAGAAGTCTGATTTATAACGACAAAATTCAGAACCAGCGCATTCGAAATTTGAAAACAAACGTGTGCGGAACAAATACGCAGAATAACCCGTTGCACAATCATTCTGCCTGACTGTTATTTTTCACTTGTAATTTGGCAGCCATGTTTGCCGGGGCACATTGCGAGCTCATAATTCATTTGACCGCATCTCCATTTATTGATAAACGACACAGCATTCCTGGTGACGTATGAACGGTTGCGTAAAGTCGCGTGAAATATTGCCTGGTTTCTAAAATGGCTCGACTATCGTGTTTTTCGAGATTTATGTTTATTAGTTTACTGATTTAGTTATCGGTTTGATAATAGGTATAATATTAAATGCTTTCAAAATGACATAAAATGTACCTAAAAATTGCAAGTTTTAGGCCAAATTGTGGATGTATGGTCAGTGATATTTACCTAGTTGGCTTTCACGATTCAGGCATTGGCATTGTCGTTTTCTTTACCTTTTATTTTCAATTACATAATACTTATTTCACTATGTTTTTGTATCTATAGGTATGTATAGGTATATACTAAAACATTTAATAAAAGTTAAAGTGATGATGTTTTTACTCTGATCTGTTCACGTTTTCAAGGACTTGTTTGTCTAGGCTTTTGACGTAGATACGATCATGGTGTAGAAGGACCTTACATGTGAAATAATTTTATTTGTTTTAGTTTAATAATTATCATTTATTACTTTATTTCATTATAATGTCACTTTCTTTTAAGTTGGTGTTTTTCATGATTGAAAAAATGACTTTCATCTATAGTTTCTGGCGGCACTTCTCTGCAATGATGGTCTTGGTGTAAAAGAGCCAATTAACTTACTGTTTTTTTTAAATAAAGTGTTCTTCAAAGAATATAATTTCTGTCTCATACATCACACGTAAAAGTTGCTCCATTTAACGGTGCCAATCGTAGAATTAGTGTGCTGAATCTGAGATCGTATTTGTGTGCTGTGAAACATGAACCCTAGCATGATGAATCGCACACCCTCGCCTATCTTCGCCATTTTCACCGAAAATGCGCTATAACAGAATTGAAATTTGGGTATTCGATTTTCAATTCACTCCAATCCAATACCTTCCTCGCTTTACGCCTAAAAAGGCTCTTGAATAAGTGTAAAAAAAACAAATATTTATCATGATATTTATGTTAATTACCCCCCTCTCATAACTATTTTATTTTTATTTTATTTTCTTTATTGAGAAAAACAATCAGCATACAATAGTACATAAAATATTATGGCAAAAATGGGTAGCTCACAAGCCAATAAAGTTTTCACTAATGTACACTTACACATATTTTGGAATCAGATTCACAAAGTCAGCTAAGCTTGTGCCTTGTGTCCAACGCAAGGTTCAAAAGAGTCATAAGTAATTAGGAATTGAAAATTAAACATTGAAAAACATGAAAATCACAGAAAGAAGAAGATAAGATGATCTGAAGACCTACTTTTTGTCGAAGTGCTTCGTTGTTTGAATCCTGATAACGTGGGTTTGGTTATACTAGATAAACAAAATTCTCGGAATATTAAGTATGTCCTTCCATTTTTCTTTTATAAATGGCGGTCCACCGCGGTATTCCACAATGATTTCACAATGTCAAGTGAGTAGAGTAAAACAGTAAACAGAATAAATCAAAATCAAAACCCGGGCATATTCTAATCGGCCATTTTCCCTCCCCGAAGGTTAGCGGAATCCTCCTCGGATTTTATGTCATTAAATAAAATATTGCAGCTTCTGTTTAGACATTGGAATATTGGGAGCGAAATTGAATGTCACGCAAGTTTCTATATCTAACTCACTTTTATGCTTTTCCTGTAATACTAGTGATCGTTCCAATTTTTTTTGTATAACTACGTTCTTATTTAAAGTATGAAAATTAAACTTTTTTAAAAATTTTACTCATCGTGTTCTTCAGAATTTACTGTTCTTTTACTGTGTGACCTACTTTATCGTCATCTCCAAAATAATACTTACAGAAAAATACACACTACAATCGAACCTGGGAGCGATAAGCGAGTTTATCGATGTAAGAACTCCCTACCTGTCATTCAATTTTACTTCCGAAATTCCGACTTCTGCTTATATTACTCCCACAACAAATACGAATCTAACGACACCTCAATATTATGTTAAAATCCGTCAAGCCGTTTAGGCTCCAAAGCGTGTCACAAAAATTGATATACATACATATATCAAGCTACATACGCAGTCGGGTGGAAAGCATGTTTATTCTATTAACAAACCGACTGTGATTTTATATTGAGTTATATACCTAAAAAAATGTTTATGGGTATGTTTTGTAGTTGGTCACATTTTCAGCACTTTAAGATCTGATGATGGGATCTTGGAGAAATCAAGAGAACTCCTCAAATATTATAGGAATCCATATAGCGATTTTAGTATTTTCAGTGATAAGTTTAGCATTTGCAGTCAAAAAGTATCATTCGGTAAAATCGAACTGATGATGAAAATCACTGATGGCCACCGGAACTCCTCAACGGTACCTATTTCAAGGGTGGCGATATGATATCCCGATCAAGATAGTTGAGCGACTATGACGAAGCACATTTAAATGGTTTAAACATGTGACTATGACAATTGAGATGTGGGATGATAGAACAGAATATTATGATCACTAAAAGGGATGAAAGAAAATAACAAGAAATAAATGACAAAATTAAATCGGCGTCCCACAATATTTTTAACCAAAAAGAGTTATTTCTTGCTTTTTGAAGACGTTTTTTTGTGACTAAGCACTAAATTGTGCAATTACTTATTGTGCCATACGTCGAGGGTGAAAAGCCTTCCTAAACGCCACTGGAGTGGTTCCAGTCTTGTGGTATAGAATACGCAACATCCAGGCAAAATCTAATCAGGAGTAATTTACCGAAAACAGACCCATTCCAATCTGCCGTGTCCGATACATCGCTACCAACAGCTGCTTCATTTAACGGTGCAGCCGTCAGAGTACCAATCGGAGCATTCGGTGACCGATCGGAGCATTATGACTGGAATCAAATGTCTTTGTGCTGTGGAGTTTAATACTTGAAATGATGATTATGTTTTTCGCTTCGAATAATTAGCTTAGGAAATATATTGCTTATTTTCTTAATGAGAAACCAATTTAAAGGTACATTATGTTTACTTTTAGTAAGCCTGAGAAAGTTACATTCGATTTTAGTTTACAAATGCAAAATAATTAGATGTAAGATCTATATCTTTCTTTTTTTGAATCTTCTATAAGATAAAACGCTTTCTTCTTTAGCTTCCGTAATGATAATACACCCTAAAAATCCCTAGCGGAATTGATCGCCACGCCATTGTCAAAACTAGAGTTAATATTCAGTTTAATTTTGCAGGTAAGATTGTTGCAGTAAAACAATAAGTTCTCTAGAGTGGCATTATTATTGTTTGGTCTATTTAATTGTTTGGTAGAAAATCGTTTGTTTGAAATCGTTTTATACAATTACGAAAGTATTTTTTTTATTATTTTATAAAACTAACTTAAATAATCTACACAATAGATGTTCATTAAAGTCTGTACTTTGGTCTTAAAACCTTTTCAACGACACAATATATTACGACAAACAATTTTATGCGTTTCAAATGGATACCACCTGCCTTATTAAAATACGTTTGTAATACTTTTGTAACTCCGCTGTGTCACATTTTTAACCTGGCTCTTAGGTCTGGCGTGTATCCCTTCTACTGGAAGATATCCAGGGTGACTCCTATTCCGAAAACGTCGGACAGATATGCGGTGGAAGAGTACCGACCCATCGCTATTTTATCCTCGCCTGCCAAAATATTTGAGAATGTATTGCATAGGCTCATTTATAATCAGATCGAGGTATTTTTAAGCAATGTTCAACACGGCTTTAGGGGTAGGCGGTCCGTTAATACCAATCTCATGACTCTAGTGGAGTACATTTCTGCCCAAATGGATCGAGGCCAGCAAGTAGATGTGATCTACTTTGATTTTCGGAAGGCGTTTGATAGGGTGAATAATGACATACTGCTGACCAAACTAAATGCTATGGGATTTGCGCCAGACCTCCTTCGGCTTCTGGCAGATTATCAACGCGACCGCCAGCAATACGTCAGACTTGGTATATTCGATTCGGCCCCCTATCATACGCGTTCGGGAGTAAGTCAAGGCTCTATCCTGGGACCGTTACTTTTTTTAGTAATGGTGAATGATATTCCAAATGTCCTCAAACATTCACGATGCCTTATGTACGCGGATGATTTGAAGCTGTACACAGTTATCAATACTATTGAAGACTGCCTACTTCTACAGGCTGATATAGAAGCAGTTTGCTGTTGGGGTGTAAAAAACAAAATGGAGTTTAATCCATCCAAATGCTTCGCAATGTCCTTTGGAAGGCTTAGGCAGCCGCTCTCCTTCGGCTATGTAATCAAGGGCATCCCGATTGCAAGACCAACAGTTGTAAAAGATTTAGGAGTCATATTTGACCATAAACTTACATTTCACGACCACATTGTTGATATTACTAAGAAATCCTTTCAGAGGTTAGGCTTCGTACTCAGAAACGCTCGTGATTTTCGAAGCTGTAGAGTCATCAAGCTCCTGTTCGAGGCTCTTGTAAGGAGCAAGCTTGAGGCGAGCTCTTGCGTGTGGAATCCGTATGAAGGCACATACGCTCTGATCCTAGAAAAGGTTCAGAAAGTATTTCTACGGTTTCTCTACAAGCGCACCCTAGGACACTATCCCTTTATGTATCCAACGAAATTCCTCCAGGGATGTCTTGGGTACAATTCTCTTGAAGTTAGGAGAGCCCGAGACCAATTTATAATGTGTTGCAAAATCCTTCGTGGCATCATAGACGCTCCCAATTTACATGACGACCTGCTGCGTCTTTTCGTCCCAAATAACTACCTTCGTAACAGAGGTCACAAGCTTTTTTCCGTGCCCTTGAGTCGAACTGTTGCTCGCTCCAACTCTCCGCTGCCTCGCACTCTCAACACCTTTAATAGATTTCTCCTAGAACACCCGAATTGTGACATCTTTGTGGATAAATGGAGCAAAATTTTGTTGGAGTGCTTACGGTTCTGTGAGGTCGATGAATGATTGTTTTATTTTTATTATTATTATTATTATTATTATTATTACTTTTTACTACTTATACAACGTTTTCCTTTTTTAATTATACACATTTATTATTGATATACCATTTATCCTTATAAGTAATCACCAAGAATTATTGTAATGAATTTTATTTTATTATGGTTTTAGCCAAAAAAAAAATGCACGTGTTTATTGATTTTATTTAATTTGTCTTTTTATGTATTGTTTCTATTCTAATGTTATAATTAATTAGATTAATTAGTGTAATTGGTGTAATGCCGTTCTAATTAATGAAATAAATAAATAAATAAATAAATAAATGGATACCCATTGCACCATTAACCACCCGCTGGCTTCAGAGGCAGGGTCACTCCCAACTTGGCCAACGTGTCGTCAAATTACAAGTTTTAGGCCACTTACAAGCATCATGTTATGCTCCGTGCATTTTCCTCAAGAAAAATACATATCCCGATGCAGTCCATAACACACATTTTTCCGCCAGCCACCCGCGCCCGTGAAAGGAATCCCATTAGGAATGTATTTGCACTGCTCTCGGCTGGAGTTATCGGACTGCACAAGTATAAATTTACTTGGGAACAGGATAAAATCGCTCTGGAGCTGATTGGGGCTATTCCGTTTTGATTTGGGTTTGAGGGTTCCGTGCGTCGTTGGAAAGTTGTGGCAAATAGCGAGTGAAGCGTAAAATTTTCAGTATATGAAAATGAAAAATGAAAAAATTCACAGGACAATTTCATTCAAACTTAGCTTTAAACTTGTACTATGGGTTAAAGCGTTTGAGAGATAGGATGGGAGAGCTGAAATGACGGGGAATTTATAACTACAATCTCTAGAATTGACTTTAAGTACTCGACTAAAGACGTGTACCCAATTTTGCACCTTACTCCATTGAAATAGGCGCAAAACTGGATACATGTCTTTAGTCGACCGTACGATAAACGTACTTATATAGAGAAATATATACTTAAATACATAAAAAACATCCAAGACTCAGGAATAAATACTCGTGCTTAACATACAAATATCATAATAGCAGTTCTCTGCCTGATACAACTTTTTTTTACCATTCATGAAAGATATATATATATATATATATTACCATTTATTACTTGGCTTTGCAAAAGGTGAAAAAAAACGGTTTGATATGATTTGGTTAAAGTTTGAAGTCCTCATAAAAATCCAAGTTTTCGACCTTAACTTGAGTTTTTTATTTGTATCTCTAGCTAAATTTTGAAGATGACGATAAGAATATCTTTATCAACGATCTGAAATCTTTAACTGCATAAACTTTAAAGACAACAAGCAACCTAGTCTAATGCGTTATTTTTGTCAAAAGCCAAAATTGAGTAGCTTTTTTAGTACTCAGTATAAATATGTTAAAAATGTTTTTGATTTGTTTGTTGTCCCTAATGTGTATGTAAAAGTCTTGAAATCTTTAGAAGTCTTGTTACTTCACATGAAATAAATTAATTGGAGTAAATTTTAACTGCTACGTAAATGCACATGTAGATTATTGCAAATTCGCAAAAGCGTATCTCAGTACCTTTCATGCATACAGAAAATTATGTTTAATACTTATTGCAGTTATTTATATCACTGGACCAATGCCGAATCGTTATTTCATGCTGATTTCGGACGTCCTACATAAAATAAACGTTAAATTATATCTTATCGTAAACTCAAATAAAGTAATCACCTACAAGTTCATAATAAACCTTAGTGATACCTCCAATATCTGTGATCTCTCACGTACCCTTCCCTCCCTTTTCATGAATCCTTCGTAAATACCGTCGCAGGCAATGTTATTTAATATTTATAAACATGACACTTTTCCCTGTATTCTATTTGGTTCGCTGCTGCACGTACAGTTCGCTCAGAAAATATGTATACATTTAAGCCGAGCAGGGGAAATCCTATCCGTCTTCCAGGATGACTGTACGCGACGCGATTCTTAAGATGAAACGGTATTTTAAGATTGAATTATACGGGAAATGAGATTACGGTGTAAAGAATAATTTAGTGAATTTGAATTATTTTAAATTACCATAGGTATTTATAGGGTGAGGGTTTTGATAGAAACAAAATACCTACAAACAGTTACATCAGGCAAAAGTTTTACAATATAATTATAGATACGAAAAATCGACGATAATCAATAAACTTGTAAGAAACACTACGTTCTTACGTACGTACTATCACGCCTTCATTTCCAGAGTGGGGTAGGCAGAGTTACAGAAATACCAACAACTACAAAAAGAGTTGTTGGTAATTCTGTAACCACATTTTGCACAAACAGGCTAAGATGTTTACCAGTGTATTAGTGACAGTTTGCAAGCCCATCGCCTAATAATAAAATATAAATATTTTCTTAATATTATTATAATAAAATTCAAAGCTTAAGCATAAATCATTCAAAAGAATCTTTTAAATTCGGAAGGCATTTGAAGTGCCTCTGAAGCTGCATAAAACAATAATTTAAATAATCATCGAAAACTTTTAATTTACTTTTAATAAATAAATCACGTTTACTGCGTCAAAAATTGGTACAAATCGTCTGAAGTATCAGTGGGAATTGAACAAACAAAAACAATTTGCAATCGCCGGGAACTCCCAAGTTTCTGGCCCAAAAAGTTTTTCAATTAAGAGGAGATCGCGGTGCGACATGCGACGTGAATTCTTTAAAAAACGGGCCATGTGCGTGTCACACGCTGGGTCCCGTAGAAAGTTTTGCTATTGAAGCCTTGAGAAATTAGCATTGAAATGTGTTTTGAGGGAATATTTACGAAGGAATCGCGTTGTCGAACACTTTGTGCCTTGATGATTTTAAAAAGTTCAACTTTCGTCTAGAACATATATATCGACATGCAAATAAATATTATAAATCACTCATAGTATGGAACTATTAACACAGGTAGTCGGTTTTTACAGCCAGATTTTTAATTGGATGTAAAAAAACTAAATTTTTGGATACAATTTATTCAGTCGTCAACAACGGGTCTGAGGGCTTATTGTCTAACGCACTCGCAATCACGATCGTTTTCATTTTTAACATCGAACGCTCGTCTGCATACAATATGAAAACAATTGCTCCACTTTGAAGCCGGTTGCGATTGCGAGTGCGTTAGACAATATCCCCTCTGGTTTGAAATTGTTCTTATTTCTTAACATTCACTTAAAAAAGGGATAGGTTCCAAAGGTTTCTTTGTGGCACTGGCCATCGAAAATTTAGGACATTTATTAAGTAGTACCTACATCTTTAACAATAGCAAAAAATCTAAACTATCGGATCTGACTCAACGCCATATGCATAACATCAATATCGTTGGTATCTGGAGTATTTTACTATTGTAATACCTATTTCTGCTTCATGCAGACTTCTTTGCCAATATTGCTATCTCTGAAGCAGCTATTGATATAAACAAGAAACACCGTTTTACGTATCTTCTCCATTTTACGATCTCTACTAAAATATGAGACGTTTTTCCTTAAAAAAAGATTGACATACCGTTCACGTGTTTTTTGTTCTTGTCTCATCCAATCTGAATTTAATTCTGTAAGAAAATTGGTATGATATTAACTGAATTCCTTTTCAACTTTGAAACGGAGCCGAGATAGACCTACAGGGATTATTATCCTCCTTGTTTACTTATTTAGTAAATCCTTGGAAAATAAATGAGAAAAGGAACAAGTTGATCTGCTCAATCATATCATGAGTAGGGATGGTATTTTCTCGAGGCGAGGAAAAATTGTATGTTGTATTTTTGTTTACCAATAAATTAAAAAAACGATTGTACCTACTGCGGACGGATTCGCTGGCAACAACTAGTTAAACTTATTTATTTATATTTGGCTATTTTGATTATAAGTAGTTTTTCATTATTGTCATCACTTAAAGAAAATCTTCCAAGACATTTTAAATACCATGTGATAATTCAGAAACTACATTGACTTGTGATACTCATCAATTCACGTCATAATATTTATATTCCTAGTCGTTATTGTCATTTGTCATAAATCAATGTTGACTACAGTATTTAGGTGATGTGATGAATCTATTATGCATGTTCTTTTTTGAGCTCTGTAACATTTGAGAAAAAAACTTGTGTCCGCCCGTTCGAGCGTCACAAAATATTTTAAGTTTTACGTAATTCTTGCACATTGAAAACACACATGTGGCACTCATGTCTCTAACAGTGGCAAGCCTTAGATATTTAGACAAAGTGCTCGATATGCATTATTCAGGCGTTGAAATGTTCAGAAATGAACATTAACATAATTGAAATACATTATATAAGCCGCAGTACACAGCTCTCTGCATTGCTAAATCATTCAATTCATACACTTGATGCTAAATATTTCATAAACGGTCTGCAATAAATATAAAAGAATGAAATGATGTTTCAGAAAAATCAAATGTGCAGTTTATATCAGAGGAAGCGTGGAAGCATCAGTAACAGAAAAAAATCGGAGTTTTAGAATAGTACGGTATGTACTCGTACATGTCCTGAGTAGGGATGAAGGACACATAACTTTACTAGAACAGGGATGAGTATAAATTTGAATGGTGAAGATAATTTTTTTAAGAGTGTGAGTACTCGTACGAGTATGAGCTGAAAGCTGATAAAAGAGAGTGAAAAAAAGGATAAATAAGATAAAATGTATGAGGTATTTAACACTATTGCAGCAATTATTATAATTACATTCTTGATCTGGGGTCATAAAGTATGGCATTATTAGTAGTTCACATTTAAAATCGT
This sequence comes from Acleris holmiana, assembly GCA_949316455.1. Classification (NCBI taxonomy): domain Eukaryota; kingdom Metazoa; phylum Arthropoda; class Insecta; order Lepidoptera; family Tortricidae; genus Acleris; species Acleris holmiana. Next base: position 17,440,263 of record OX438775.1, read on the forward strand.
TTAGGTTATAGCAAGTTAAGAAAAAATAAAAATTGTATGTTTGTTTTTACATGCATTCGTTGTCGCATTGTTGCTGGTAAGAGTTTTTTGGTTATTAGATCGTCAGTAGGATCCAATTGGATTCGTAGAATGCAACTTAACTAACTTTATAAGTCTGGCCAGCATAAATACACTTAAGTACAAATTTATTAAACAGCACAAAAAAAGGAAAATTAAATTAAACGGACGTGCAATGGAGGTATTAATACTACCTAAACAACTTTCTACGACCTTCCCTGCAGCTCATGAACTACCATTTCTACTGTAATGACCACCTTAAGACGAAGAACCGAACCGCGAACCGGAAGACGAAGTGTCGGCAGGCCTTCCACAAAGTAGACCGATGATCTGGTAAAGGTCGCGGGAAACCGCTGGATGACAGCACTGCAGCAGAGGACCGGTCGTTGTGGAAAACCTTAGGGAAGGCCTGTCCAGCAGTGGACGTCTTCCGGCTGACACCTGATACCCTGATTACCATAATGTATATAATGTATGCGGCGTAATGGTTATACTCGTGTTCAGTAGCTCTCCAATTTTAATTTAACATTAGACAATTTACTCATAAGCGACATAAATTCCAAAAACGAAAATTTCTTTTAAAATAAATTTTCCTCCGGAATTATCGCGGAATCTCGTCTCGCGTAATCCTGCGCTCGTCGCAATCAGCCGGCGCGCCGCAGAGCTGCCGACCCATTAAACACTTGGGTTTTAATTTATAACGCTGGTACTACTGGTTATTGAGCTTTTACAAGATATTTTACGGCGATTATGTTGATGACTTACTTATTGTCAGTGTAAGAATTCTTATTTTTACTCACATTCTAAAATGTAAAAGTGTGTTTCTACATCTTCTCTTTGCGGTTCGACGCTTCCACTGATCGAAGGAAAATGTGTACAAATGAAACGTAGGAAGTTCATCGGATAGTTTCTAAGATGATAAGATATCGAAGTGTATTGTTAAGAAAGACGGTATTATCGAGTTCAAAAGTGCTTTGAAATATTTATTGATTAATAAAGCGAAATGAATTTATGTTGGAAAATTAGGACTAATACTATTTTAATATTATGAAGAAATGATATTTAAAATTATTGTTAAATAGGTAATGTAGGGTTTTTTGACTAAATAATAGTATCAGGGGACAATGTGACACTAATTGACCTAGTCCCAACCATGCTCTGGGCTTGTACTATGGAAACTAGACAACGATAAACTTATCTTATCTTACAGATGGGCCCTTTTGGATACACTTCGACTAATTTAGGATCTTTTGTGAAACAACTCTTACACACTCAGCTATTCGAATGTGCAGGTTTCCTCACGATGTTTTTCCTTCACCGTAAAAGCATTTATTAATGTACTTAAGTTAGAAAAACTCATTAGTACACAGTGACCGCAGGGGTTCAACTCGTACCTTACGATCACGAGTTGACCCCCTAAGCCGCTAGGCCACCGACGCTCTCTTCCGATAAACTGGCTTTTGTAGAGAAATATTCATTCTAATACATAGAAAAGATCCGAGACTCAGGGACAAATACTCTCGTTCATCACACTTTCCTTTATTTCTCTCTTTACTCTTTATTTGTAAGTAAGTAAAGAACTGGCACTACACGTCAATAATCTACCAGAACTTCCCAAGAACAGACTACTGCTGAGATGAAGCCCCGCAAAAACTCAATTACTTTGTCAAAGTCAGAAGAAAGTAAATATTTATTATTAGAGTGTAATACAGAAATTACAACAAAAACCTAACCTTGCGTAAAATAAACAAGCCACTTGTTAAATAACTTCAATTCGATAGAAAATTTGAGAATAAAGGGACAAAGTTAAATACAGTTCGTAATTGTCATTCAGGGAGTAAGCGGCCATAACTTGAATGCCAATGAGAAGACGAGATGAGTGGAATACCAAACGATTTTTTAAATATTATGCCATATATAAATAGAAAGATATTAAAGCTTACTAAGAGACCAAACACAACAGTTTTTGGGGAACTTCGTCATGTTTAACCAGAGAGATAACTCATTGAATTTAGAAAGTTAAAACAAAACATAATTATCTGCAAAAGTATAATCGTCAAAGATCAAGAAGTTATAAATTAAAACGTACTCTTTGTACTCGTTAAGAAAATAAGCAGCAAAATTTGAACTATGATTTGCACTACCTTCAGAAAATTACAGCATATTATCAAGAGCGCATAGTATCAATAGACAATCAATCGCACACAAATTGACCTAGTCCCAAACTAAGCTAGGCTTGTACTATGGGTACAAGACAACGATGAACATACTTATATAGAGAAATATACACTTAAATACATAGAAAACATCCAAGACTCAGGAAAAAATATTCGTGCTCATCACACAAATATTTGCCCTTACCGGGATTTGAACCCAGGACCGCTGGCTTCGGAGGCAGGGTCACTCCCAACTAGACCCACCGTGTTGTCAAGTCATGTAACAAGTCTTAAGCAATTTTGTTTGTTTATTATCATTATCGTGTTAATGATTTATTTTTATAATGTAACCTTTTCCTGTTTATGTTGGTAAATAAATTTCTTTTATTATTATTATTATTATTATTATTAACTTCCAAAAGAGATAGATAAAAAAACAATATGCATGTCTACTAGATGTCCACAAATTTCGTGTCCGCATTATAATTCAAAAAGCGTGCTCTTTCAAATTTCAGTCGTGAGCGCTCAGCAAACAAGCCACCGGCCAACCGAGATGAAATCGACATTTTCAATTTATTCAGCGGTACTGCGATCACGTTGCCGGGCAGCCTTAGATTGAATGTGGACAGTATTTCGATTGATACTTTCGAGATTATTGATAGATGTGGTCACGTTCATCTAAACTGGAATTAGTATAACACAGTTGTAGTTTAAGATGAGGAAATAAATTGAGTAGATGTTTTGTGGAAGTTTAATGACTTCACAACGTAATAGATAGATCTATTTGAACATTTTATTATGAAACTCAAACAATCGAACGGAACAAATAAACCAGACGAACTTGAGGAAAACAAACAGCAAGTACAAGATGACGAAAAGTTTAAAACAACTGAAAGACACTGTTATTGAAATGTAAGTTATAAACATAACATTGGTTCGTGTTTTGGATAAACAACTTGATTTATTTACCAATTATTAAAGTCATAATAATGTTAATGACTTAATAAGAGTCGAATTAACCATCACAATAATGACTATTAGTCTTATGGATGCGTAAATGAAACACATTTCTAACTTTTTTTCGATATAATTCATACATCCGAGTTACTTAAAGGAATATTTCATAAATTTCCAACTGGTGTAATGTTTTATGGAATTTACTCCTAAGCCATTTGCAAAAAATTGCTTTACTCATGTAAAACGGTATTCATACTTTATTGCGAGAAGTTTTAGGGTCAACCGTTTGGACTTTCTTAGGATTTTTTACAAATTTTGTTGCGAAAGCTTGCTTTTTCCATAAATACATTACAAATAGCAACGGGTCTCTTAAGAAATATGTTTCCTTGGTAGCAAGAAGCTAGCTGTTGGAAAATCTTTTTGAATTCAAATTACGAATGCCGATTTAAGCTTTGTAACTGCGTTGAATACTTTGTTGATGTTGGTAGAAAACTATGAAGAAGTTAAATGAAAGAAAGCTAGGAAAGATGAACAAAATAAAACTAGAACTAAAGTTATATTTTATTTCCTTATTTATGCACATAGTGTTAATGATGAAAGTAATTTGGGGATAGCGGCTGATGACTTTATCACGCAGTTAAACAAACTAAGTATTGTATTAGCAACTTCTTTAATTTCAATCAAAAACTCATCAATACATACTCTGTTAAAATTTTACATCTTACAGCTAAAGTATTGTCAATACGAACACAGTTCCCATATTTCAATCACATTAATCTCATGAGATGAGAGGTGCTGGAAGTTGTGAATTGCTACTTATTTATTTTGATTTGGTTGGGTTACCTTGTTTTTTTTATTACTGAGACCGCATCATTCTAGTATGTCAAAAACCACGGGTAAAATACCAATCATAGACCATTTCAGTACAAATGACGAATTATTTTTTTTTGTTGTAAATTGAGTACTATTTTGTTGGAACTATAAATAATACCTGATTAATTAACAGCTTGCTAAAGCCGAACAATACCATATGGAGTTTTGATATTAAATTTAAAAGAAAAAAAACATCATTGTAAAGAAAGCCTGTCAAGTGCGATTCGGACTCGCATACGTCGTTCCGTACAAACTTATAATAGTGTAAAATTGTATTGACGGACAAACTCGACTTTGCCGTTGAATAATTGTTGTCTCCATACATTGACATAGGTTGCGACTAGTTTACCAACTGTAAATGAGGTTCCAGTAGCAAAAAAAAACTATTTGTTATATAGCAACTAGTTAACGATTATCGGATTTTTTGCTTTACTTTTGCTGTACGAACTTTTTTTTACAAAATTACAGGAGTCTAGGTCTATGGGAAATATCCTTTAAATTTTTGTTCCCTTTCGAGTGTCGAAATAAAAGCTTTTTGCGGCATAACTTACGTTAACTTAAAAGTTTGATTTTTGATAGCTTCATGTGACTGTAGATTGTAGACCCGAGTTTAAATGGTTATATTTTAAATCGATACCTCCACGCGTTCCCGAGATAATGGGTCTTGACAGACAGGCAGATGGACCGACTGACAAAAAGTGATCCTATAAGGGTTCCGTTTTTCCTCTTGAGGTACGGAACCCTGAGAAGAGCATGTCGGACCATGCTGAGTGTAGGGTTCCAACACGTCACATAAAAGTATGAACGCTTTTTTATTTAAATTTATTTGCTGCTATTTTAGATGATTTTAGTAAGGGTAAGTTTACTTAGTCGCAATAGATTTCCTTTAAAATTCGTCATCTTAAGTATGTCATTAAATATTTCTTGTATTTGTATTTTTGGCTGCAGGGGGGACACGTAACATTATTGTGTTAAGTGTTAGTAGCCCGTGTGGATGCCGGGTTAGAATAGTGCCACTCCATGTCTTCCCGTGGATGTCGTAAGAGACGACTCAGGAAATAAGGGCTTGTAGTATTGTTAGGCAATGGGCTTGCAACCTGTCACTAATACACTAGTAAACTTCTTGGGCTGATTGTGCAAAATGTGGTTACAGAATTATCAAAAAGTCTTTTTAGAGTTGTTGGTATTTCTGTAGCTCTGCCTACCCCACTCTGGGAATGAAGGCGAGATGTTATGTATGTTAATAGTGTTTTTAGGGTTCCGTAGCCAAATGGCAAAAAACGGAACCCTTATAGATTCGTCATGTCTGTCTGTCTGTCCGTCCGTATGTCACAGTTACTTTTTTCCGAAACTATAAGAACTACACTGTTGAAACTTGGTAAGTAGATTTATTCTGTGAACCGCATTAAGATTTTCACACAAAAATAGAAAAAAAAAACATAAATTTTGGGAGTTCCCCATACTAAGAACTGAAACTCATTTTTTTTTTATCAAACCCATACGTGTGGGGTATCTATGGATAGGTCTTTAAAAATGATATTGAGGTTACTAGCATTATTTTTTTCTGAACTGAACAGTTTGCACGAGAGACACTTCCAAAGTGTTGAAAGAGTTTGAACTATTTCAAATAACTCGTTTCGTTTTTGTTCCTTAAATACATTTGATACATTTCCCATTTATTTAAGGAACAAAAACGTAACGAGATAAGAGATAAGAGCAGTTTTTTTTTTAACTGTCTCTAAATTACAACGTAGTTGATCACTAGGACTAAATTAAATGGGAACTTTATTATTTCCCCCGGGGACGAAGGGGACAGAAGATTGTTGATTTTAATCGAGTTGCCGCGGATCTCAAATATTGTCTATTTGGGTCAGCTAGGCGAGCGTAATATTATGAAGCCTCGGATAATAACACGCTTTTATTCAACTTAACATATATAACTAGCTATTGCCCGCGACTCCGTTTACGTAGAACTTAATTATCGCTATTGGCTTGGGAATTATTCAATTTTCCGAGGTCAAAAGTATTATATGCCCTTCCACGAGCCTAAACCTATCTATCGGTTGAGCAGTTTAGCCATCACAGCGAAACAAATAGACAGACAGACAGATTTACTTTCACATATAATATTAGCATGGATATAAATAAATAAATAATAAATAAATATCACGGGAAGGTGTCACACAAATCGACCTAGCCCCAAACTAAGCTCTAGGCTTTTATCATGGGTACTAGACAACGATAAACTACTTATATAGAGAAATATATACATAGAAAACACCCAAATCTCAGGAACTACTTGTCTGCTTCTACAAGCACTCGTAATCAAAGAAAGACAAAAAGGACAGTTTACTAACCATTATCATTACATCTAAGTATCTTTATGTTGTTTTGTTTATTGTCTTTACAGTTTAATGCTCTAGCCGATCGACGCAAATTTGGTACATACCTAGATAATTTATATCCTGGAAACAAACTTACATTAGAAAATAGCACAGTTCTCGAGATATTGATAGTTGATTTCTACTCTAACGGAGTCGCGGGAAAAAGATAGTATTAAATACTAGAGCCTGATTGTAAATAGAATCTTAAGACTTCCATCCTAAGATCTCAAATGCGTTGCCAACCCTAAGGACTAAGATGGAATGCCTCTATGCTAGTAATTTCTCCGGTTTCTTGTCTCTACACCGGAACACATTAGGACACTGTACTTATTCTTCGGGATACAGAATAAGATGAAGAGAGAGAAAAAGACAAAAGAGAAATTACTTTAAGTCTGCAAAGTGGAAGATTAGAAGGATGATGCCACGAAAGGCAGGCAGACCCTTTTTATGGCAGAGAAGACAAATGAGCACACAAGCCACCTGACGGTATTTTTTTGGAATCTTCTGAGACCTATGGACATTTTAAATAGACTACAAACTTTAGACTGAAATCCTAAGGCCGCAAATGCGTTGCCAACCTTAAGGACTATGATGGAATGCCTCAATGCTAGTAATTCCACAGGTTGTCTAATCCTTACAACGGAAAGCAACGATGCAAACACTGATGCTAAGCAGAATAAACACGATGTTGGTACTCGTAGTAATCCGAATGGACTCTGTACAAGGTCATACCACTATATTACTTTACTGAAAAGGAAGAACAGAAAGAGAACCAAAATTACTTGAATAACTCGTTTCATCACCTTCCAAAGTGTCCCGTTACAAAGGCTCCACCCACAGACTATGAAATTTTAACACACACTTTATGGCTAAGTGAAATAAACTCCTCGGGCAGTGCTCGAGTCGTTAACGACCCGCCTAGCGATTTAGCCTTAGTCGCAAGGCAGATTTAGACGACGGGTTGGTGGATGATCTCGTAAATATGATATTGGGGTTGACGTTATTAGTTTTTTAATGTCCATTCAATTATATAAAAATCTGTTCTTTTTTCTTGTCTACCTCGGTGTAGGGTTGTTAGATATGTCTCCCAAGTGTACAGCCAAAACTATAAATACTAAAAATCTAAAGATATCTTTAAAAAAAAAAACTATCACGACGAAGTAGACATCGTGGTTTACCGAAATCCAGGCTATTAAAGTGTTTACCTACTAAACAAAATCTAAGAGAGCACCAAATAAATTTAAACAGTAAATTAGATCATACATGTTGTCTTTTTTTGTTTGAAAAACTTTACGACTTCGGAACCCTACACTGAGCATGGTCTGACATGCTCTTGCCCGGTTATTATTAGTTTGGTTTTAAAGTAAACAGCAATCAGCTGAAAATGACGCTTCAATCAAAATGCGCGTAAACTACCTCCATCTCATGTTCTGCCCTTTTGATTCGTGTGTGGGCGAGGCAGCATAAGTGGCCTCTTTATAACTACCGATGCTCAGCTCAGCTGATGATGTAACTGACCTAATTGCTACGTGAAACGATTCTCGTTCATTAAGACAACGTGAAAACAAGATAACAAGCGATACAAATCAATTTTTCTAAAGCCGTTGTTAAAGATCTGCCAAGTTCCAGTATGTAGGTAAGATCCAAAAAGTTGTCCACGCTAACTCACTCAATTCTATTTTCTATGAAACTTTTCCGTTGTGCAACGAAAATTAACCATACATTTGTAAGGATACTTTTCGTCACACAATTTTTGAATGGTTAACCACGCTTAACTGATCCAATTATTTGGTCTTTACCCATGTGTGCAGCATTGCTACTGCATCGCAATCGCAAGATATTCTGCCAAGAACCGGTCAAACCGCGGATATATTAGGTTACTTCGAGTCAAAATTTTACACATTTCATACGTGGCAACTGTCAAATATTGACCCGAAGTAACCTAACCTATCCGCGGTTTGAATATAGGAACTGGACATTAAAGAGTCACTCACTGAATATTCCTACTAATATCGCACTTTTAGAATTATATTCAAACATTTTCAGCTTTCGATTTCGAGTCATAAATTTAGTACTATTGAGACCTAAGTCGAAATTAAAAATATTTGGATTAGGTCACTATAATTCTAAAGATGCGATATTATAAACGCATTTTTTTATGGATGAATGGATGTGTGGATGTTTGTTACTCTTTCACGCTGCAATGGCTGGACGGATTTTGATGAAATTTGGAACAGAGATAGCTTATAAGGGAATAACGATTATCATACAAATACTTTAAAATGCGATAATTAAGATAAGATTAACATTACTATTTCATTTTAGCGATGAGAAATATTGTGGCTTTGATATTTAACTCTCCAATTTTAAAATAAAGAACATAATTTTTCATTTACTCATACAGTTCGAATGACTAACAGCTTTTTTTAATTCGAGAAACTTTGATAATGGGCACCATATAACATTTTATTCAACAAAAGTAAAGATCAGGAGGGTTATGATCTAGCTATACAGTTCATTTTACAGTGAGCTATGGCAGTTATATAGCTCTGTCCTTTTCTCTGAGCGTAAACAGAACTGCAAAGCTAAGTCATAATAACCCCCAGGGGGCTTATTATGACCGTGTTTATCGCGTGACAAAACATCCGTCACTTTCTGACAAGCACAGTGCAAGAGTGACGCATGCTTTATCTACCACGATAAAGGCGACCATGATACGGGCCCAGATCTCCCATAGCATATTATGAAGATGTTATTGTGTAGATGTACTCGTATAAATGAACAAAATATCACGACGCATTTTTTTTTTTACATGTTTATCACTCGGACGTCTACCTAGCACTGCGTGTTTGTTTTATATTTAGTAAAATACCACAACAAATGGAGTATAGGTGTAACCCAATTATCAACTGGTAGTTTTGTTGTTATTTTTATTTGTTAATAGGGGCTGTTAATGCGTGTAAGAAACATAATTTCATCTTAGCAATATAATCAGATCCCTCGAGAGTTTAAAGAGGATTTCAAACTTTGGAATTTTGTCCTAAAAACGTAATAAAAAGCTGTCACCGAGTCGTCACAGTATTTCCCCACAGACCGGGAACTTCTGTCGGGGAGAATGAGGTTACTTTGTTCTGAGTTTGTTATTCATATAGCATGTAAAGTTACTTAAACAAATTAAACATTTTGTGCTCCTTAAATGATATGAAACATAAAGTGTTGGCAATTGTTTGCTATATGGCAGGGCTCGGATACGGTTACATTTACAAACCGTTATTATGTACTTGACGCAAAAACTTTTCATTTCGGTTCCGTTCGCCTAAACTGTTTTTTAACCGGTTTTTTGGGGGAAGCTTTACATAAATTTCTTTTTGAATTAACCGGTTTCGAGCTAAAAATATCGGTTAATCCATACGCACGTAGCGCACGATAAACAAACACCGCTTAGTATTTTTATTCAATGCAAAACTCTTCGGTTGTAGACTAGCCGCTCGTGGACTAAACCGATAAATTAAGTTCTTAAAACGTTTGCGTTCCTTAAAAAGTTTGGAGTAAAATCGAAATAAACCGGTATTTTTAAATCGGTTTCGAGCCCTGCCATATGGGGTTCAATGAGATAGAAACAAATGCACCGAGTTGTTCCGTATTTAGTTTATAACAATATCAGTATTTTCTTAGCAATAGAGTCCATTTTAACTAGCCTATATGGTTTTTTCTTTTTTTTCCTATCTGTTAAATTTGACAACTTCATTTTCGCGTTTCGTATTTTTTTTTCTGTTCAGCTCTTTAAAAAGGGTTGTTATGCTGTTTAAAGACAGTGAGCAAAATTCGATTTTGCTGCGAGCGTGAGACAAAGTAACTTTTTAATTTTTGTTCACAATATAAACGTGGCCGTGGTGCGGCGTACGGGCGGCTGGGGATGTTGTTTTATGTTTACCACGTAATTTTTCTTACCTTATACTCGTAGTACTTTATGTGACTGTTACATAATAACATCACCCGAGTGTTTTAATGCCTAACTATGTACAGTTACATAAACAAAACAAACTAAAGCATTTGTGCGACAAGACAAATAGAATGTCAAAAATGGCGGCACCCGTAGTTTTTTATAAATTCAGAGACAAACTGGAGTCGGCCTCCACTATCATATCGTTCGATATCAAGTAACAAGCGAGATTTGTTAAAATTGTATGCAATTGACATTTCATTTCGAATAAAATGTCTACTTGAGGGATATGAGAATCGAGGTCAAGTAAAATTGCTTTGTTTTTCAAAGGTGTTTGAAATTTTAATGTAATAATGATTTCGAATTTGATGTTAATATTATTAAGCAATAATAACATTTTGACTAATAAGAAATTGGTTCCAACAAAACAGTTTATCTGTATGCTAGTCGTAAGTAATTTGCGGTTTATGAACGCATCATAGAGGCACAAAAGAAACTTTCCTGACCTTCTGCTGGAGTTTTTTGGCGCTTCTTCTCCGCAATGATGGTCTTATCTGAAGCGCTAGTAAATTCACTTCATATCACCGACGTGAAAAAGAGCTCCATGGGGGCCTATTTACTAAATAAACATTTTGATTTAGATTTTTTGATTTTCCATACAAATATTTTGGGACACATTAGAATATTATTTAATTATTGCATAGTTTGATGTTCTCTACCTACGTGCAATTTTTTTTTTAATCTGGCGATGTCACTCAAAGTGGCAAAAAAAAGAGAAATGCTCAACTATTCCAAACTTATTCAACTTTTATTAGTAAGACGGTAAGTCTGGCCTGCGCATTTAATGCAATAGAGTTTCCCATCATCATTTGTTTTACCAAAAACAGAAAGTAAAGCCTTTTCACATTATTAGTAGTTCCAGAACCATCGACCCTTATGAATCCTTCCTCCATTTCAGACGTCACGTAACCACAACAAATATTAAACCCGAGCAATAGAATCTATCCAATAGCTAGAATTATATTATAACGATAAGTGTAACGCTATCGAAATAGGATAACAGAATTCCAATATCTTACTGGGGCCGGAATGCCAATATGGTGACACGGGACCGAAATGTATCCACCATTGTAAAAATGTTTTCGAATGGAAGCATTGTCTGAAGTTTGGAAATCTTTGAATAAACGATTTGAGCGTTTTGGACCTGTGATTTGATAGAATGTGGAAGGATAAATATATAATTAAATAGTGGTATTTAACTTAATTTTGGAAATAGCTAAGTAAATTATATACATTATTATAACTATTATACACATATTTTAATAATGGACATAACCTTATAACGGATCTTTGCCGTTTGGCCAAATCATTCTTCGTCAAATATATCATTTCGTCGAATGTTTCATTTCGGCAAACCCTTTTTTTCCAAAATTGTAAATATTTCAGGATTTTTATAAAACTAACCTAACATCAACGGTTCTACATGGTGGCTCTGAAATATTTACAGTTTCGGAAAAAAAATGCGTTTGGCGAAATAAAACATTTGAGGAAAGCATAAATTTGACGAAAAATTATTTGGCCAAACCGCAAGACACGCCTTATAACAAGTCTATCATAAAGCAAGTTTTTAAAACCGTTTTCGATAATATCGTTTATATAATATGTTAGTTACTTTTAATGTTAGTTTGACGACACGTTGGCCTAATTGGGAGTGACCCTGCCTCCGAAGTTAAAGGCAGATATTTGTGTGATGAGCGCGAATATTTGTTCCTGAGTCTTGGATGTTTTCTATGTATTTAAGTATTTATTTCTCTATCGAAGTAAGTGTATCGTTGTGTAGGACCCATAGTACAAGCCTAGAGCCTAGTTTGGGAAGGGAAATTTGTGTGACATTGTTCCGTGATATTTATTTATTTATTTATTAATGTAAGTACCCAGTGACACTTTCGACGTTAAGGCGAATCTAAAGACACCTCCCTTGTTAAAATCGGCCCATCTATCCAGACTTTACGAGGGACATAGAGTCGGACACATAACCATCCTTTTGGGCTTTGCCGCAGTCGGGTAAAAAGGTCGTTTCAATCCATTGAATCCATCAAAAAGAGGTAGCCGTTGAAACTCGTAACGAAAATGCGGAACTTTGGTAATAATAAGAATACCTTTTCTGCTATAATACAATTTTACATTGAACATTTGTGTTTATTTCTATTTTTAAGTACTTTATTGTACTAAAAATAGAACCAAACTTGTTTAAAAATGTTTGGCACCTTTGAACTATCGTTTGCTTTCGGCCTGCTAGTACGACGCTCGTGTTAATCCCCATACAAAATTCCTGCTAGCAGGCCAATCGAAGTACTTCTAGAAGGCGCTTCCAGAAAGACAGGTGATTGGACATCGTTTAAAAAAATATCTTGTGCAAAATACACTGGTTTATAATCACAAAATAATGCTTCTTTTATGTAATGATATTTAAACTGGGTTTTTATGCATTTAGTTTACTTATTACAGCGCACCTTTTTACGTCAGACGTTATTCACCGTTGTTTTATAAAAAAAACCCCTTTGTCCGCTAAGACAAAAGATAAATGTCTTTATTCTAATTCAGAACTGTTTTAAGGCCTGTAGAAAAGGTGAAATAAACGACCAAATAACAATGGCTTACAATCTGCTATCAAGATTCTTGTTTGTTTTTTAACCTGCTGCTGTGAACGTGAAAAAAGGTTTGCGGTCACATTAAACCCTTTTTCGTTAATAATGCTTTAGGTTGGCGTGACCTGACTGTTCATTGGTTACCTGATCAATTGATAACCAAAGGTTGGTAATCAATGATTTAAACTACCAATGTTACCTTCGGGAAATTGTACAGGGCCTCTATTCTAAAGCATTATAACGACGTGTTTTAGAATCGTTTATGTCACAGTTGACAATACGGAAACACGTCAAAGACGATATCGTTATTACCGTGTATCTCAGCCCTGCTGTGGTCTGAAATTTATTGAGAAGGCAAGATAAATACGAATTAATCCGACAAAATACGATGTCGTTTGGTTATTCAATACATCAATACCTCGAGCAAGTTTTTTTTTTAAGTAAAGTTAAAATAATGTCACCGAGTAAAATTGTATGGCGATTAAAATCAGCGCGCTGTGTCCGTGTTCAATACTAGAATTTCTAAGCACGTTGACATTGACATAATGTAATTGAAATGTTCGTGCTGGAGCTACTTTAAAATAGTACATTTTGATACAAGTGCGGAAAGTATGTCATTTTACACGAGTCCCGAAGTAACTTGGCCCGAGCTGCAAGCGAGGGACAAGACTAGGGACAAGTTAAAATGACAGTTCCGCACGTGTATCAAACGACGTTTTTTAACACATTTGCGAAAAAATATCAATGGAACAAAATAAATCAGTAAATAAAACTATTACAAGAGACAATTTTACTTTTAATTGACACAGACTTTATGAAATGGCAACGGTTGTGACCATTCAGCCAAATAAAAAAAGTCACAGTAATTTAATTACCTATATTTAAAAATCAAAAAGTATAATATCTATTAATCAGCGGTAATGCATAAAGGTGGATTACGCCGTACTGAGCTAGGCCCGGTTTCGGCATGGTGTAATGTGAATTCACCTTTATGCATTACCGCTGATGCACTATCTAATCATTCGTAATACTAATTCAGATTCAGCCATCTTAATGAGAGCTGTTTTTTTAATATTACCTAGATACATTTTATTTGTGTATGTATGTATGTATGTATTTAATTTTAATATTTTAAATTATATTACCTATGTATAGTCTCAATAAAAATCAAAATGACGTAATCAAAAAGTGATTGAACATGTAAACTCTTTGGTTGGATGCACGGCTTGGAAGTTGAAACAAAATTATATTTAAAAAAAATGGAAAACTATAACGCACTAGTGCGTAATATTCCGCACGATATACAGCTACGAAAAGTACCAATTTTGAGCAACTGTGTTAAAAAAGTTTTTGTCATTTATTTTGTATTAAAATTAAGCATGGAATAGTCAGCCGTATCATTTACTACCAGCAACGTTTAGTATAGTGGGTAATGATGATGAAATCGAGATTTTGAGTCAATAATTTATTAATCTAATGTTACATACAGTCGCCGATGTGATTAAGTTGATATGATAGGGCTAAAGTTTATTCTTGATTTTAAATCTGTATTTATTTGTTTCAGGTAAGTACACACATAAACAAATCACAAAAAGGATGGCGTATGATGTTGTAAGTAGCAAGTCAAGAGAAATAAAAAAACTTTTCAATTTAGCACTGTCTAGGTACAAAAAGAGTTTCTAGTTACTTACCCACGACCTGAGTCTGTATTTTATCTTTTCCACTAGCATTTTTTTCTACGCGTATTCGAGAAAACTAACCCGTCCTTTCAAAACTTTGGAAGTGGATGAACTTTTTTCAGGCGAATAGTTAAACATCCGAAACCTAAAAACATTGGAAGCCGAACACACGCTCCGTGTTCGGCACGTTCGTTCCAAATTTAAATTCCGCGCGCTCGCCTACTCGTCTTTTGCCACGTACTGGCTGGAGTTAAGGATGAATTTTAAATTGTATTAGAACACAACCGTCGTAAATTTAAAAAGAAAAGTTTGCTTCTGTATAGACCGTATTTGCATACATTTAACGTACACGACACACTCGTATTGCTAATTGGATTTCAAACCGCCATCTTTAACGGGCTTTAGTGGTTCGACCATAATTTATATTTGCTTTCACTTGAATTTTTCAAGAGTCTGTTACAAAAATGGAAACACTTGACAAAATTAATTAAGTACCTAGTTTATTATTAAACTTTTTGAAATCTTTCTTTGCCACTTTGAAAATGGGAATTTACTTTAAATTGCTAAAATTAAACTTCTGTCTGCCTAAAAACGGCTTTTTAGTTACTTAGCACTTAATCCAACTGTTTTATTCCAAAAATAACTGTTTCGTGTGCGTGTATTTTCCCTCACACAAAATTTTACTGCAGTGTGCGACGCAGCATTTCATGGCAGTATTAGTACAGTTGCCGTGGTGGTTTAGGGCGTGGACTCGAGATTGTAGGGTACTTACCTACTTAGTTTAAATACAGTATTATGTATAATTTTATTCTAAGTGTAGTTGTGTCAATCAACTTTTCTTTGTTACTCTTGAAATACATGATTTTGAAGTATATAAATCCACCAAACATCAGTTCTTGTGGCAATCATAAACCCATTTTTAAGGGTTTTCTTTCTAGCATATTTATTAGCTTATATACGAGTAACTGTTGTTAGGTATATAACCATTTTTGGGAAATGAATCAGTTTAGGAAGCGTTGCGCGAAACGGCAGAGTTCCGCACTTTATTAAAATGCTTATACTGTTGCCATGCAGTTAGTCTTCTTCTTTGGTTTGGCGTTAGCGTTATCATTATCGAAAATTAATAGAATTGACGCAAGCTGCCAGACGGTCGCTTCGAAAGTTTACGTCAATTCCATACATTTTGACTGTTGTTCGACAATCGTTAACGTAAGCGTTATGCGTCTCGTCTTGCCTCGTTGGAGTTTTTATAGTTATAGTAATAGTAAATCTTTATTCATATCACTTATTTTACAATAATATAACACTAGACTAAACATACCAAAAAGACAAATAACTTGCGCGCCTAAGCTAGAAAGTTCCTTCGTAGTTAATTAAGTTATAAAACAAACCGTAAACAAAACAATAACAACAAACACATAATGAGTCAGTATTATGAACTAAGTGTAAACAACGTAATAAAAAATTTCATTTTGAGGCAGTCACTAATTTATTTGTATCTATAAAATCTCTAAGTTTTACAGACGTTGCGAATTACCATTTCACTACGTAATTATGGACTATACACTCGTTCATGTAACCACAATCAGATTTGGGTCTTTGGTTATTTTTTGTTTTCGAATGATCCCTGCGGAAGATCAGCGCTGCTTTTAGCTCCCAATATTTAAAGCATGTAGCCAAAATTTCTACACGAGCAGCCTGTGGGTGAAGTCCACGCAGAGAACCATGAATATGTTAAGAGTGCAATATAACAGCTTTATTTATCGTATTTTGTCTCTTCTTTACGAGTATAGTGAGTTTTGTCCTGCTGTTAGATGTCTGAATAAACATTATTTCTTTCTTTCTTTTCTTTAGTAAGATACTTACGTCATTTGTCTTATATGGCAAAAATAAATTTTTCCTTTTTCTTTGACTTTGCCCTCTAGAGCCACAGTCTATAACAATAAATTAATTGTGTCCTAACATTAGTACTACTACTAATAGAAATTAGCTATTCTTATCTTACTCATCACCATCACCACCTTATCTATTAACCACCCGCCAAGCAATAGTGTTCGCGTTGTTGTGTTCCGGTGTGGGGATAAGACAACCGGTGAAATTACTAGCATGGAGGCATTCCATCGTAGTCCTCAGGGTTGGCAACGCATTTGAGGTCGTAGGATTATAGTCTTGAGAATTCACATGTCTATGGGTCTCAGATTCCACTTACCAGGTGGCCTGAGTGCTCGTGTGCCTTCTCCTTAACATAAAAAAAAGTCTTTCCAATGTGGGTTTCATGCGGTTCAGATAATATACTACATATATTTTCTCTTTAGTCTCTCAGTGGTCTCTATCCTTGTATACTAACTAGCTTCTCTCCGCGACTTCGTCCGCATATAATTAGTTATTTGGCAATCCCATGTTGCAGGAGATTTTGATTATCGTTATTCCCTTGGGTACTTTGACAATTTTCAGGATGAAAAGTAGCCTGTGTATTAATCCAGGGTTTAAGCTATCTTTATTCCAAATTTTATCTAAATCCGTCTAGCGATTGCAGCGTGAAGGAGTAACAAAGTAACATACACACAAATTTTGGCAATTATAATATTAGTGGAATAAGATACGTTGGCCTAGTTGGGAGTGACCCTGCCTCCGAAACCAGCGGTCCCGGGTTCAAATCCCGGTAAGGGCAGATATTTGTGTGATGAGTCTTGGATGTTTTCCTATGTAATTAAGTATTTATTTCTCTATTTAAGTATGTTCATCGTTGTCTAGTACCCATAGTACAAGCCTAGAGCTTAGATTGGGATTGGTCCAATTTGTGTGACATTGTCCCGTGATATTTATATATATTTATTTATAAGACAGAAAACAATATATTGCGGGAATACTTTTCTAGCATTTCTGATTAGATGTTGTTTCGTTAAATCATTCGTTAGCTCTGGATTAACAGTTGGCAACGATCCATTTAAATGAACTAAAAGTTCTAGTATTGCTGATTGTGGTTTCACGTACACGTCTCTCGGCTTATTGGTCTAAGAGGCAATTCTCAAAATAATATCACCAAGTTCTTTGAAGGACGAGATGGAATATACTACAACTATGCAAGTTTATTTAACAACACGAGACGTAATAGTGATGGTAGGACCTTGTGCAAGGTTCGTCCGCATTGCTAGCACCATCTCATCCTCTAACCTACCGCCAAGGTTCGCATTGTTGTGTTTGTATGTGGGAATAAAGACAACCAGTAAAATTACAAGCTTAGAGGCCCATGTGTCCTCCGGGTCGGCAACACAGTTGGAGTTTTGAGAATGTAGTCTTAAGAATTTAATTATGTATGGGTCTCAGATCGCAATTACCATCAGGTGGCCAGAGGGTTTGTGCGCCTCGCCATAAAAAAATGAACTAAGTCACAAAATATATTAGACAGACTTAGTATAGGACGCTGTAGTTTCAAACTTTGATCTAATCCCAAACAAAACTCTGGGCTTGTACTATGGCTAGATAATGATAAAAATACTTTAATACATAGAGGACATACATACATACATAACATCACGCCTTCATTCCCAGAGTGGGGTAGGCAGAGCTACAGAAATACCAACAACTCTAAAAAGACTTGTTGATAATTCTGTAACCACATTTTGCACAAGTAGGCTGGACCCTGTGTGGTTGCCGGGTTAGAATAGTGCCACTCCATGTCTTCCCGTGAATGTTGTAAGAGGTGACTAAAGAAATAAGGGCTTGTATTAGGCGATGGGCTTGCAATCTGTCCCTAATACACTGGTAAACAACTTAGCCTACTTGAATATAGAAAACTAAATACTTAATTTCATCTTGATTCGGGGTGGATCGGGACGTATTCTAATACACCCAAGACCACGAAACAAATACTCGCGCTCGCCCATTAATATTTGCCAGTATCTTGTATCGAACCCAGGACCGTTAGCTTCGTAGGCAGTTCACCCGCAACTAGGCTGTCGTCGTCATATTAGAACGGAGACGTATATAACTTTCTCATTCTAACAGATATCTGCATCCCTTACTCACTGTTCGTCTGGGGCACCCATATCAAAACAGCTTTAAAGGCTTAGTTAAATTAGTCGTCCACCCGCTTGCTAGTAGCAATACATTGACGATTTGGTATTCACGTTATTGAGTCGGGAGCTATTGCAACGACGCAATGCAATGCTAAGTATGCGGGATAAATCCTAATGACAGTGAGCCTTTAGGAAAGTCGAATTTGCCAATTCTGTGCATCCCTTTCTAATAATTAATATTCATTCATTCGCACGCATCACAACCCATATCAAAGTCTCGCCTAATGCTAGCCGATGTAATTACCGGTTCGCACGCAACGAGTGCACCGAATACGGCCTATGGCGAAAGCTAGACGTAAATATTTTAAACCATCAAGATGATAAATATTGTTGGAATATAGTTTATGGTTATTTAACTGTAGAATTGTATGATTGGTTTATCTACTTTTATGCACACCTTGCAATCCTGTTTATCTTCGTACAGTTTCCTCGGTTATAGTTTGTTTAACCAGAAAGAGTTAAGTTCACCACTGTTCACGTTAATTTTAAGTTTGTGCACTTAAGTTTGTAATTGGTTTTATGTGCAATAAGGAGTTTAAGTACATACACACATAAAATCTGATAGAGTACAATTCTGCTCACGCATTGCACGGGCAGGGCTTCACATTCAATATTTATCACGTCAGTACTGTAACATGTTTTTTCTACTCGCGTAGTACAATGTGCTGCTAACGATACCGCTATCGGTAAGCCAATGAGGTGCCTCGTGTGATCGGAACGTTGACATTTCATTGTGAAACGTTTCACAAAGTTCTTTTTCGCATTGCAAATGGCGTGAATTATTGTTTAAAAAAAAAAGTTTACCGTATATTATCAACAGCTGCTATTCTATTTTATTTAACCCTTAACATGGCACGACATACATGAATGCAATACTATCTTGATTGGAATGTTTTTCTTGTCTATTATGACCTAAAAAAAGCTATTCCGAAGAAAAAAAGA
This sequence comes from Acleris holmiana, assembly GCA_949316455.1. Classification (NCBI taxonomy): domain Eukaryota; kingdom Metazoa; phylum Arthropoda; class Insecta; order Lepidoptera; family Tortricidae; genus Acleris; species Acleris holmiana. The sequence continues at coordinate 17,459,981 of OX438775.1, forward strand.
AAAAAAAAAAAAACTGGAAGTTGGATTTTCAGACTGTCCCATAAAACGGACAGTGCGATAAACTCCAATGATAACAAGAAATTCTTGTTGTCATAAAAAAGTGACAATGCTGTTTTACATAAAATAATAAAAAAAACATCAGGTATAAAAAAAAAGAATTCATTCAGTAAAACACGATTAAATAGTTGTAGAAAAAGAGTTTTATTACTTTACAAATAAACTTTTAATTTTTGTGACTGTTTTCGATGTCAGTAAATAAAAAAATGCTGTTTTCTCAGCCTTAAAACATAACGAACACATTACTTTTTATAAAATAACATTTTTTTATAGAAAGGTTGCAGTCAAGATTATAACACACCTTATCCCCTATGTCGTGTATATCATGATTGTTATTTATACACACAATTTACATGCTTAGAAAACGAAGTTATTAAAATGGTAACTTTTATCACGGTGTTTCATGTTATGACATAATAATAATTATAATATCACGGGACAATGTCACACAAATTGACCTAGTCCCAAATTAAGCCCTAAATAGGCTTGTGCTATGGGTACTAGACAACGATAAACTTACTTATATAGAGAAATATATACTTAGATACATAGAAAACATCCAAGACTCAGGAACAAATACTCGTACGTAATACGTGTTTACTTTTAAAACAGATGTAATTTGAGATGCAGAAGATATAAAAAAAATGTGTTAAATTTTATACATGATCAGCTCAATAACAAGATTATGACACCTACATAAAATACGGGACTAGAAAATACATAGGCATATTTTAACATGGTTTGGTGATGAACGGCGTTTCCTTTAAACAAATTGAACTTGTAAATTCCTCTTCATTTCTGAATTCTTTTAAATATATTTAGTTCATTCAATTCTAATACAGCCAACGCTTAAAAAAAATCAGCAAATTAACCTACCTAGTATGTCTCTACATCTCAGTGTCACGACATCAAATAACGCAATATACGGCGACGACGTCGGAAGGGGTTCGCGGAGTACAACTAGATTTGACAGTCGCACCAGACCCCATTTCCTTGAAGTTTTCCTCGAAACTCGAATTCTATTCAATACGTATCTTATTTTACAGAATAGACATGACACTATTCTGTAAAGTGCCTTCCTTTCTATTGTTGCAAGTTAGTGTGAATGAAATCAATACGTGGTGGTGCGTTGTCGTAGCTTACATTGTGAGATGAAGCAAAGCTGTGGTACTTATTTGTGGTTTTATTTTTAATGTGTTGAAGAAAGAATCAAAAAATATTGCAGTGTCCGTTTGTTACTAGAACAATGATAATACCTACACATTATTAGATGATGGCAAATCTAATCAAAAGTGATTTATCCATCAGTTAGTTGTAATGTCCAAATGTTTTTGTTCTTTGATGTACAAATAACTATGTTCAAAATTGATCGAACGTTAATTTAGCATCGGGCGTTACGAATCTATTATAACAAATTGATTCTTTGAAACTGATTTTGAAAAATCTCTTAGTTAAAATGTTTGTCTTAGTGTAGAGAAAAATCAACAAAAGAAGTATTTAAAAACACCAAATGCACAGTTCAGATAGCAAACTCAATTAAATGCCGGAGACATTAAAACGCCCTCCATAACAAATGTAATAAAACCAAATTCTCAAACATCGATTCCATCCAAAACCCGCCCAAACACTTGAAAATATTATTGCCAATTCCCAATACACGCTTTGGTAAATCTTCCTACAATGGGTACTCGACGTTCGCTATCAAAATTTAAAGCTGGCAGTATCGCAGCCATAATTGTAGCTCGGCAAATCCATTAAAGATATCGAGCTTAGCGACAGCCTGAGATTAGAGGCTTCTGAACTAAGTCCCCAGCGAAGCCGGCGTTAGGAGCACCTGGCGAAGTTCGACAGAAGAATAGTTTCAGAAGAGTTAAGCAGAGTTTTTGGCTCCATTACATAAAAATAAAGAAGTAGCACAAGTCGACATTTCAAATACATTAAATGCTATAAACTTATTTAAAGTTAATAATGATGATGATTTCAAAGAAAGTTAAAATGAAAATGTTTTTGGAGTACGTAGTGGGTTTAGACTTGCTTCTAATGATAAAATTAGTGACAATTTCGTGACGCCGTACTGCATTCTAAAATCTTTAATTCAACGTGATTATGATTTATATTACTTAAGCAATATACACCGTGTTTTTTTTGATTTACGATAACTTTAAGGGCACGTTCTTCAAGTCAAATTAAGCTAATTTCCCGAAGACAGACATATGATAACTCGTATGGTTATAAAGATATTCAATTATTAAAATTAATCAGTTAATCACGTTAAACTAATGTAAAAGGCTCTTAATTGATACCTAACAATTTTCTTTTAATTACCTATTATGAGTAAAGAGTTTTCAATTGTTAGGTCGTGCATCTGCCAAGTGTTATCTTTACTTGTGTGTGTGTATGTCACGCTGACTTGACGTATTTGACACTAACTATGAGTTAACTCTAAAGACCCTTTTAGAATGATTGAAGACACAACATTTAATTACTTTGTTCTAAACAATTTTTTTTTTTTTTTTTTGCAATATTTTAAAATCTAATGTACCACGTAGTTTCTATACGTGTACCTAACAATATGCCGAAGTTATCGTAAATCAAAAAAAACACGGTGTAGATCTAAGCCTGATCGACAGATTCAAAGACTAGCTGGGCCACTGCATCCTTATAACTTTCTTTCAGAAATTCAATACATCCCCAACAAAAGCGGTAACAATTACAATTGGTGAATAGCGGCGATGATCCGTACAGTAATGCCATGAACCAAAACGGCACACATGTAATTCATGGGTTGGAGAAATTTCGACTCTCCCGGTTGTCAAAAGGTATTGTGGATTTCTATAGTGTGATATAACGTTTTGGTTTGGGAACGTAGAATAGGTATCTGGGGCCGTCAGTCGTCTCGGGCTCTAAGCCGCACTACGCTGGTATTACTGCATAATGCCAGGAATGTGTTCCGCACTGTTTGGTGGGTCCTATTGTGGGTCGAGGTATTTAATGGTATTGTATCTGGTTGCCAAGTTACGTTTTGTGGTAGCGACATTAAATTTATTCACTGAATATTCATTCAAAGTAAGCTTCCGCGTTTCAAGAGGTTTAATATTGTTGTTGTGATATTGATATAATTATATTTATCATGCATGCATGTATGTACTGACTGCCTGTATGAATGTAAGAAACAACATGCATGACTACAAACTGAGTTCGTCCAAAAGGCGACCTCTGCTGATCATTCCGAGTCGCCGGCTGGCTAAGTCGCGTAGGTCACTCAGCATCATGGGGCCCACCCTATACAACGTGCTCCCGACTAATATAAAAAACTCAACCAGCAATAGTATATTTAAGAGCAAGCTTAAATCATTGCTTATGGAACAGGCATGTTACTCAATTGACGAGTTGTTGCACACTCAGAAGGATCTGGCACCGTAATGTGTTACTTGTGTACCTAATTTAATTTAATTTAATTGTAATTGCAAATTATGACTTGTAAAATGTACTTTTACCAATAAAGATCTGTATTCTGTATTCTGTATTCATTCTTATTTGTATAATTTTCTGGTTATTTGCGATTACATGCATTAGTAGATTAATATATGTCTAGTTAATAGAAATATGATCTCCAGTTGGTGATGCTGTTTCACGACATTTATTTATTAAATACATGGCAAAGGTTGGTCTCCTAACATTTTCACTTAACATGTTTATTATTATTATTTATTACACTTTAGACTAAACTTTATCAAGAATAAATTACTTACATTAAATATTAATATCAAAACCATCAGTGAATGTAAAGACCAAAACGCTTGTTTACGCAAAGTGAAATTACACGCTCTAGCGCTGTTATATTGGCACTTTATCTCAAGGAATTATAACCATTACGTTATGTAGATTGAATAATCCGGAGCTATCGATGGCTGAGCGGAGGTGCCGGCTGACGGCGACGCCGCGCGGCGGAAAATCGGCATTTCCTTCGTAGATTCGCCCGCAGTTCATAGATGCTGAGCGATTTTGATTTAAGGAAATCTGATTTGAAAGAGACTAGTAGGTATGTTGTATTTTGGTATCATACATATTGATGAAAATATGTCTACAACAAGAAGGTAGGCGAGAAACTTATGAATTTGTGAAATGTTATTTTGAGAAATCATTTTTTTTTTTCATGGCATTGAGAAGGCAAACGAGCATACAGGCCACCTGATGGTAAGTGGAGACTGTGACTCATAGACATTCGCATTCACAAGACTGCAATCCTAAGACTGCAAATGCGTTGCCAACCCTGAGGACTAAGATGGAATGCTCAAAAATCAATCATCAATAATCATCTGTATATTCTAAAATTATTCTTAATTTTTGTACGGAAAGAGAACAAGGTGTAAACTAAATGCAAGAAGCTCTTTCTACGAAATGTAACAAAGCAATATTATAACATCAACTTAAAATTTAACAATCAAGTAAAAAATAAATGAAATCGTTTCAATTCGATAACAATTTTGATTTATGCATTCTACTCGAATTTATTTCATGTATTTCAACTAAATGCTTTAACAAAACGGACGCAGAAATAAAAGACTCGACATTTTTGCATTAGTACAATATGATTTTTTGAAGTTGGGTTCTTGTCGTATTTTGTTTATGAGACAAATATCGAAGAATTTCCTAATCCATACTGTTTTCTTTATAACGACAAGAAAGATTATCAACATGAATAACGGTTGGTATATATAAGTCAAAATGTTTAATGTGAAACGGTGAGTGATTAAATTTTTTAAAGGCCTAGTTCCGCTTTAGGTAAATTAGCTTTAAATCTTGGTCCTGGCAGAATATTAGCGTTGCAAAGTTTTTTTATTTATATCAATGGGCAGAGCACGCTGCTACGTGATTTAGTGTCAAATGACGTCAAACGGGAACTAGTGTCAAATATTATTATAAAATTATCAAAATGACAGCCATCCGGGGATCAAGTTGCTTAGTAAAAGGACTCAAATCAGACAAAAAACACTTTTATTTTAAACCTTAGGTCTTTATACTTACGTTGGAATATGCAATGGACGAATTAAAGTCCCGACCCTATGTGAAAAATTGTCCCGTGGCCCACTGGTGGCTGAAAAAACTTTGTTTGTCTTTTGGTCTTTCTTTCTTCGCTTTCTTAAGCTTGTGACTTGGACGCGGCTTTCTGTAATGTCTTGGGTCGTGTGTAATTGCGAACATGATCAATGTTTAACCCAATGTCGGCGATAGCTCGCCTGCACTTCCCCTTTGTTGCTGCTTGCTGTGTTCTCCGCTGGTGGACCCCGTTTCCTTGTCAAATTGGTTTCTAGTCTTGAAATTGTTGTGGATTGTTTGAAAGATTATTGCTTTTCTTTATTATTGGAATTGAGTTGTTCTGGTGTTATGTTGTTATTAGATTCTTCTTTTACTTCGTTTTCGCGTTATTTTTTCTTTAATGCTACATCGATATCATATTAAAAATGCATGCATTATTGTTTTCATGTTGATTTGAAATTTAGTTTATTGCTTAGTTCATTTTGTTTCATCAAAGGTCTTTACTACGAAAATAATATACAGCAAATCAACGGGTTATAATAACTTCTTTTGCATAATGTTTATGTAACGAAACTATTTCTGTAATTGATCCGCAAACATGTCTTTGTCAGTTTTAAACAATAATAATAATCCGTAGCAACTTTTGATTTAGTAGTTTAACAATCTCCAGCATTTAATACTTGTAAACGGACCCCATACGATACCAATTGTAGACTGAGTACAGTAAGAGAGATCTAAGCTCAACGGCAATTGTAATGCCTTAAGCACTTAATTACCGCTGAAGCTAGATCGGTGATGGCTGGGTCTTAATTAGCTGAATCTGGTGGATCTGGAAGCGGGCGGTATTTGCTATACGGCGCAACTGAGGGAAATGAGATGCTAAATGTTCAACTGTGTTGACGTGACAACAAACGTAGTGCGGGCTTAATGATTTGGAGATGTATGGTGCGAGTATGAATAGAACGATTCAAATTAAAAACTGTCATGCTCGTGATGTTAATATAAGTTTTCTTATTCTGGTTTGGTGTGTTTTAAGATTCCCATTATCTTGTATGCTTTTCGTTTTAGATGTAGAAGAGAACTTCAACAAAACTGTTTTTAAACGTTTGCTTGACCAGATTGTTTTTCATTTCTAGGTATGCCTGAGATGTACTGTTTATAAAATCTTTTGAATGAAATATTTTGAAATATTATACCTCAACGTTAATTAGGGGGCGTTCATAAATTACGTGAGATGTTTAAGGGGGGGAGGGGGTCGAGTCAAATCTCATCTAATCTTACGTTGGAGAGAGGGGGGGTCTCGGCAAATATCACGCAATTTTTTTTCTGATTGAAACAAAAAAAAAACACTATTTTGGTTCATTTAATCCAGATTGTACATGTATAAAATTTAATCTTAAGCGTAATCAATCGTAATACGATTAAGATCATTCGCTAATTCGTTCGAAAGAAAATAATTTCATTCATACTTCGACGTTTTTTTTTTTCTTTTTACAATAACAATCCAACGCGTTTACTTAAGAAACCCACATTTTGAAAAATCTCACGTGAGATTGGGGGATGGGGGAGGGGGTTGAATGAAATCTCACAACATCTCACCAGGGGGGGAGGGAGGGACAGAAAATTTAAAAAAACACCTCACGTAATTTATGGACGCCCCCTTAGTTAGTGAGTAAGGTTTTTATTGTTTCTTTTCAGTAAAAGTAAAAGTTTGAACTAAGTAATAATACAATTTGAAACTAACAACCCCAAACAACAGTGTTCACATTGTTGTGTTCCGGTGTGGGGATAAGACAACCGGTGAAATGACCAGCATAGAGGCATTCCATCTTTGTCCTTAGGGTTGGCAACGCATTTGAGGTCTTAGGATTATAGTCTTGAGAATTCATATGTCTATGGGTATCAGATTCCACTTACCATCAGGTGGCCTGAGTTGTCGTGTGCCTTCTCCTTAATATAAAAAAATAAAAATACATTAAACCCCAGAAACCGACAAAAACTTCAGTTTCAACGATTATTTATACATTGAGTCAATTTATAGTCAAAAATTAAAATTAAGTGGAATCTTTATAACTTTTTTGAGGTAGTGCAGGCACTTTTACATATCAAGCCTGCCAGCAAACAAGGTGACATTGCAAATCGTTTTTTTATCATTTGTAACTAAATCCGCCGTTATAGCTCTTATATTGTTTTTTTTGGCATCCTATGAATATAGAACCCTAAAAACACTGCAAGAAGCAACAGCTAACAGCCTTAACAGTCTTTTGTACAAAATTTATTTTCATTACGTTACTGTAAGACGAACTTCGTCTTGATTTTGAAGATGAATTCACACCATTTTCCCCATTGGCTGTACAACAACGCTATAAATTGTATCTCGTTAAACTTAATATTGGATAATTTATCAAGTGTAAATTTGTCAGAATACGACCTAATTTATTACTTACTTGAAATTATTTACAAGATCGGTTTTTGCGCAGCTTTAATGGAATAATTGGAATTTCCAACAATTAAATTTGCAAACTTGTGATAATTTATTGGCAATTTATTTTGCTTTGAAGAGTAAAGTTTTAGTAAAATAAAATTCTATTTGATCATTATGTATGACGATTTTACGACATATTATTATTAAACTGTATCATAAAATAACGAACCTATTTTGACATCATACTAAAATGCGCTAAACGACATTTACATGCGTTAAATTTTGAACAAGTTAGCGTGAATTTCAAACCTTTATGAATATAATCACCCACTTCAAGCTAATGAGACATTAAAATATAATATCCAAAACATACGCCGTGCGTCAAACTCTCACAATGCAATTATGAAGAAGTTAAGCATAACTCCAACAAAGGCGTTCATTTACTCTGAAACATTCTTGAAAATTCCATTCATTCAAGTTTAAATGATATTGATCCGCGTAATTGAAAAAGTTCTCAACCGCGTGTTGAAATAATGAACGATATGAAGCATTTCTATTGAATAACTGATATGTGAAGGGTCGGGCGGGTGAATGGAAACCTATCTTGCAAAACACCCGAGAATATCATTAAATTTAAAGGCAAAGAGCATTGTTGGAGTTCCTACGTGACTTCAAAATAAAGAAGTGTTCGGTGTGGAGGGTGATTGAGTGGGACCGGTCGACTTGTCAGTGAGAATTGATTGACATTCAAAACCTTTTTTTTTCTATTAGTCCTTCAGAAATTGAATAACGTATAAATATTAATATGTGATAATAGGGATACCTGACCTTTTTTTTACTTGGAGTGTTGGTTTTTTTTACCATTCAGAAAACAAAATGTGCCGAATTTCAAAATTTATGATTTTTAGGATCAAAGGAGGTATTTGTCCTCTTAATTTGTCGTAAAGCGCGTAAAGATTTTTTAAAATTACATAAAACAATTTGGTCTCTTTTAAATTGATTTCAAACTTCACATGTGTGGCCACGAGTGGTTGACAAAAAAAAACTCTACTAAATAAAATATTTGCGGGAGGTATAATGCAGATTCTACTAAATTCTTAGATCTTAGACTTCCCTAATACTATTATCTGGCAACACTCGTTTCTGATTAACGAATTCCAACTCGCGTAGAGAAGTTGGTCCGAATTATGCGCGTTTTCGCAAAGAATTTACATATTTCGGGGCAAATTGCTCCCGACTGGGGCGAGTTCGGGGATTGTTCGCGTTTCACACTTATCCAGAATTGAGATGTTAATTAATAATTTGAGATCCTGTGTTACCGCGTAAGTAATATGGGTACTGAAGGAAACGTTGAATTTTAGGGTGAAGTTTGGTAATTATAATTTAAATGTGAGTGAGCTTTCGCTATGTACCTACAATGTTTTTTCCTTACATTATGCAGAGTTTATTTTATCATACAGGGCCATAGAAGACGTCACCCCATCAATTTCACCTTCATGTATGTTCAGCGATTTTGTGCTGGTCAAAAGTTAATTAAGTTTTTTTTCAACCTCTTTTCCTAAATACAATTTTTACTTGAGGATAATATCTTATCGTATCGTTTAAACCGAATTTAATACAATTTTTTACAAGTATTTTAACTTAAAATTGAAAGGAAAGAAGAAAAATATAAAAGAAAGGAAAAGAAGTAGTCTAAGAAGAACCTTACCTAGACCAATTAAAAGACAAATTAGTCTTTATGCGATGTGTAAAGAAAATGCTCAAAATGGGAAAGAATGGAAATTACTCAAACGACGAGAGCAAAATTCTTAAGTGAATGATGATGGTAATAACCTAAACCTATTAGGTATTTTACTATGACATTGTAACATGCCCATTGAAGTTATCATTCTTTTGACCAGACACCTCGGATCGTCAAACGCAGTTTAAGAAGCCATCAGACTAGGATACGCGAGGTTTAAAGAAGGTGGGTAGCAAGAGCTAGATAAGCATAAAATAAGAAGGTTTGACACGCTACTGTACCTCTAGTGATAAAGTACAAGCTAATGATGATGATCATAATGATGGTGATGATGACGAAAAGCAGATGCCACCAAAAGTTACGTTGACATCGCTGTGTTCTGATGTACTCTCACTACGTTCGCTCGTAACCTAAAACCCACCCAACGCCTCCGCTTCAAAGCCAACAAAACTATTAGAAATTTCCTGCCCCTTGATTAATTAGCAAAGTTTAATTAACACTGTCCATTATTAACAGCTGCGTACATACCAATGTTTGTATGATCATGGCACGGACGCTAAGTCTTTGTGTGAGGATGTGTTGTTGAAGTTTAGGAAATTAATCATTTCCAGTGTACGATTTCGGCGGTTTTCAATCGTTTTGATTGAGTTCTCGATTTATTTAACACGTTGTCCTAGTAACTGGCTAGACTTTACTAGGCTAGGCTTTGACTAGATTTGCTAGTCAAAGATGAAGAACACAATCAAAATAATATTTTTATAAATTAAGACCTCGGTGTCGCTAAGGGAGTTGATATTTGTACACTCAACGTTGCAAATGCGTTGCCATTCCTAAAGACTTAATGTAATGTTTAATTGCTAACCATTTTACCAACTGTTTATACACACCCCGAATCACAACAGTGCGAACACTGCAGCTTGGCGTAAAGTGTATTGGGTAAGATTGTAGTAGAGATCCAAATGAATCTAAAAACGTATTCCAACTTCTTAAGAAATCTGAATAAAACGTAACTTTATTTCTAATAAATACACTGATTGGAGGATTTTTCTGCTTCACGAGCTATATTTCCATAATTTAAACGTTACTTTGCCCAGAACGACACGTTTTAAGTAAAACGAACGTCTCTAGGAGTCATGGGCACCAACGAAATAACTTTCTGGATCTGACTGCCTGTGTATCCCAAAAGAGCATATCTGCCAAAGAATCCTTTTAATATGCATCCTTAATACTAACAGAAGAAAGTTAGATATGTTTTTGCAATAGGATTGCGGATAAACCCTTTTTTGTGTTAGAAGACAGTAGAAGAATTCCAATAGATGTTATCCAATTTCGTAGAAATTATTTGGCCAGCTCCCGATATTGGAAACGAGAGCTTCAATTCTTTTTAGTTATTTTATTATTATAAGGTTTCTTTGAATTATTGGTTTAGTTGTTTGACCTTTTTTAAGCGAAGTCAAACTTAACAAACCTACAGTTTTGCCATGCCCGTGTGTCTTTCTGTCCGTAAAATACGTCACACTCACTTTTTCCCAGAAGTTATGAGAATTTATATAATGGCATTTGATGTTATGCCAAATTATACGTAGATAGTGTAAAGTTTTTTAATCAGTATTGATATAAGTAAAATCATTTTTAGAGCCCTCCCTTACATATAAAGCAAAGGTAAGAATATAGTTTTTACTACACTACTTGTATATCGAGAGATATATTATTATTATTTATATTTTTGTGTTCGTCGTGCACACTGCCGGATTTTTTATTTATTTTAGGGTTCCTTAGTCAAACTAGGAACCCTTATAGTTTCGCCATGTCCGTCCGTCCGTCCCCAGCCTAGCTCAGAGACTCTTAGTACTAGAAAGCTGTAATTTGGAATCAATATACATATTAGTCACGCCAACAAAGTGGTACAATAAAATCATGAAATTTTTTTTTTGTGTTCTTCCCCTACACGTAACGTGAAGATGTATTTTTTTCTCGTCTACCCTATAGCGTGGGGTGTCGGTGGTCTTTCATAAATATTGCGGGTTTGTGATCCGTTTTTGAAATATTAAGCCCGTGTGGTTGCCGGGTTAGAATAGTGCCACTCCATGTCTTCCCGTGGATGTCGTGAGAAGCGACTAAGGGAATAAGGGCTTGTAGTGCTGTTAGGCGATGGGCTTGCAATCTGTCACTAGTACGCTGGTAAACATCTTAGCCTACTTCTGCAAAATGTGGTTACAGAATTATCAACAAGTCTTTTTAGATTTGTTGGTATTTCTGTAGCTCTGCCTACCCCGCTCTGGGAATTAAGGCGTGATGTTATGTATGTATGTAAACCACAAATTTTTGTTAGAGTCAAGACTAAAAATAATAAAAATCTTAAAAAAAACTTAAATGAAAGCGCATATAACAAATTAAAAAGGAAAACTATCACGAATAAGTAGACATCATTGGTTCTTGAGATACCGGCGATTTAAGTGTTGAACGGCACCAAATGAATTTATATAAAAAAATTGTAAGTATTTGTTGATTTTTATGTTTGTAGTACTTAACGGCTTCGGAACTCTACACTGAGCATGGTCCGATATGTTCCTGCCCGGTTTTATTTTAATTATTAAAGGTTATCACTGGAACTTTATGCCAAAATTTTGATACACTTAATTTGATACTTTCAGGGATTCTATTCAGTAAAACCAACCTCTGATATATGGTATCGTTTTAAACTCTGCCACCATAACTGTCAAGTGAGGTAATAGCTATCACAACATTTACAACACGATCACACGTCTAAAGCAATTCGGTTTTCCGTAGTAGAGTAAAGCCCCTAGCCGAGTTAATCTAACGTATACAAGTGGCATATCATGAGTTCTGGAACCACTTTGACTTGCAGTATAACAACGTAGACTTGCAGTATATCAACGTAGACTTGCAGTATAACAACGTAGACTTGCAGTATAACAACGTAGACTTCCAGTATAACAACGTAGGCTTGCAGTATAACAACGTAGACTTGCAGTATAACATAGTAGACTTGCAGTATAACAACGTAGACTTGCAGTATAACAACGTAGACTTGCAGTATAACAACGTAGACTTACAGTATAACAACGTAATTACAACATATACTTTTTACTATTGGCGTTTGGATTTACCGACCGTTTCATAATAAATGTCGTAATTTTAACATTCCAACTGTAACAGAAACAAATGGAGGAAACAAAACTATTTAGAATAGGAGGTGGCCTCATATCAAGTGCCTCTTGTAACGAGCATGCGGTACGAGGAGTATTGTTGAAAAGGATTGTTACAAAATTTAGTTTCTATCTAACCAATTAAAAGTTTGTATCCACTCACTAGAGGAGAAGAAGCAAATCGCATTGTTTGAACGAACAACACAGACCAGAAAAACCTTACAGATGGAGACATAAATAAACAACATTGTTTTTGTTAGGAAACGTATTCATCCTGCTTTTTTGTTTATCGTTAGAACCAATCAGATATTTATTTTTATCCATGACGGAACGGAGACGGTATATACATTAAGTGTGTAGGTTATTTTTTTGTTTGTGTGTACACTCAAATGTTGCCAATTATCTCATTTGGTAATTTCAAATATCCTTATTTGCAACATGAACTATTAAAAAGTGTTCTAAAAAAAATATTCTTAAAGGTTGTCTCAAAAGCAGATTTTTTATTCATTATTTACTTAGAATTTTTGTCTGCTAATGGCTAGAGAGCTTGCGTCCATATTATTGTTTTAAAATTGAGAATGGAATTTTCTGTTTGTTGTATGGTAGGCCTTATAAAGATAATCACGATTTTGTTGAAAACACCTTTAAAAAACCTCTTGTCAATTGCACTTGCGTCTATACGAGTATGTTCGCCTTCGTTAATGTAAAGAGATAGGAGTTAGTTTGCATTGCAAACGGAATAACCCTGTGTTTTACCCCTTGCTGCTCTGCTTAGAGCGTCGGTGGCCTAGTGGCTTAGGGAGTCGACTCGTGATCGTAAGGTACTGTAATGAAAGAAGGATGTGGCAGTACATACTCCTTTCATTGTTTTCTTTTTTCTATTTTGTTATGTCGAAATGTCTCGAAATCTTTTGAATAAAAAAAGATTTCGAAATATGGAATGCCCGCCGGTGGTTTTCAGGGGGACGCTCCAGAGTCTCCAACGGACCGCGTTGGCATTCACATGTGAACTAATGTATATTTAAACGTTAAAATAAATGAAAGAATATATTAACACTGCAAGACGTATACTTTTATTCTACGTAGCTTAGTTGAAAGTGCGTAAAGTATTACGCTTAGGAATAGGCGCCTCCCAGGCTTACATGTTGGAGCCGTACGGGGTATCGAGAATAAGAGAACCGAAGAATCTTCTCGCAAGCAAGAAGTGGAGTGCTCCTGACCTGAACCTGAGTGATATCTTTATTAACCTATTCTCGCTTTAAACTGTTCTCATATTGGTATTTTATTTTTTGGTGCGTGTCCTTCCCATATAGCATAGCAAAATGGCGACTGGAAAATATAATGGGCTATCTGATACGGAGGATTTTTTAATGCAGTACCAGGCCATTGGAATCATCAAAGGATGGTCTGATGAGCAGAAAAAATATGCCATCGCCGCATATCTAGATGGACCAGCCCTTCACTGGTTTAAGACAAATTTTGAGGAATTCACGACCTACGCAGTGCTAGTGGAAAAATTGAAACTGCAATTTCCTTGCCGAGGTGATTTTGCTCAAAAATTTTACTACAGAAGGCAGCAAAACAAGGAAACGCTGATTGAATATTTCTACGCCTTAGAAAACTTAGCTGTTAAAGCTAAAATCGATGATGAAAGATTCATAAGGCATTTTATTACATCTATGAACCAGCATCACCAGTGGCTGTTGGCATCGAAGTTATTTGCATCTAAAGAGGAACTTAGAAAAACAATAATGCAAATGGAGGACATATTTAATTGCGACAACACATATGCAAGAAATGTAGAATTGCCAGTTTTTAATCCAGATGTAAACTTCGAAGAAATCAGGAACCGCGGTGATCAGCCGATGCACACACCACGATATGAGTCGACACCGTTCGGGACGCCAGCTACAATAGCGCCACGCAGAGTGCACTTTGAACCAGAAGCACCACGCGAGTCACACGATCTTCGTCCTCGTCCGTGTCCACGCCCACGCCCTTGGACACCACAAGAAAGTTCGCGAAGGCAGCAAGGCGCAGCGACGTCCAATGAACGTTATCGATCCGATTATCGAGAGGTTACTCCTTCTTCATCAAGGCAGCACCCAAACTTCACGCCGCGTCGTTAGTAGATCGGGATGCGACAGGCGGCATGGATTCAAACCCGATCCTTGTAGATAAGTCTAGGGATGTTTCTGTACCGATTATTCCAGTGGTAATAAATGGTATTATTTGTGAAGCACTCGTTGATTCAGGTGCGAGTGTCTCTTGTATCTCCAGATCCCGGTGGGATAAATTATCCTTGGATTCTCAAACGCACGGACCTATGGCCTTGCGAGCGGTAGGCGGTTATGCAATCAATGTGCATGCCTCTGCCGAGGTAGGGATGCAAATTGCGTCAGTATATTATCGGCAACGCGTATTAATTATACACGATACGGCCGAAATAATCATACTGGGACAAGACTTTTTACGACAAAACCAAGCAATAATCGATTTCGCAAAGAGTCAGTTGACACTGAAACAAATTAGTTCGGTGCCTTTCATCTCACGTCATAATGAGAAAAAAACATTTTTTTCTATATGTGCTCATGATCCTAATGAGTTTGTATATAATGAATCTTCTTTGAAGAAAACTGATTATATTTATTTTACAGATTGGGTGCAGCGCAATGAAAACTATTTGTTAAACCTTAACGACGAAAAACCGGTTGTCTTTGACGTGAATGATGGATTGACGGCCAAGCAAAAGACAGAATTGGGTGGTTTATTGAAAGGGTTCCGCGACACTTTTTCTTTTGCAACCCGAGAATTGGGATGTTATAAGGATACTTTTATTTCAGTGAATACCACGGATGATGAACCAGTTCATAAAGCACCGTATCGGGTGTCGAATAAACAGAGGCAAATAATTGATGCGCAAGTACAGGAGATGTTGGAAAATAGCATAATACAGGAGTCAAGAAGTTCTTATGCTTCACCCGTTGTGTTGGTGGACAAGCCGGAGGGCCCACCAAGATTTTGTATCGATTTTAGAGCGCTAAACAAAAAAATAAGGATGGATTCGTACCCGATTCCAAGGACGGATGATTTGCTTGGTTGTTTACAGGGATCCAGATATTTTGCTGACCTTGATATGAATTCAGGGTATTGGCAGTTAGCTCTGGGCGAAGGCAAAGAAAAGACGGCCTTCGTGACGCATACGGGGCTATATGAATTTAATGTATTGCCGTTTGGTTTGAAAACGAGTCAAGCCATGTTCCAGCGAGTGATGGACAAGGTGCTTGCAGGGTTGAAATACAAAAAGGTTGTTGTATATGTCGATAATATTTTGGTTTATGGTAAAACGTTTGAAGAATTTGTGTCGGCATTGGAAGAGGTTTTATCGCGGTTAAAATCGGCCAACTTAACCCTAAAACCGAGTAAATGCAAATTTGGGTACCAGAAAGTGACAGTTTTGGGACATGAGGTGTCAGCAAATGGAATTGGGCCCGATGTGAACAAGATAAAGGCAATGAGGCAGATACAAACCCCAAGGAACGTAAAGGAGGTTAGATCAGTGCTGGGTTTGTACTCTTATTACAGAAAATTTATCGATAATTTTGCAGAGATCGCATTACCGATAACGAGCCTTACAAAGAAAAATAAAAGGTTTGTTTGGGCAGAAGAAGAACAGAGAGCGTTTGACAAATTGAAGGAGAAAATGTGTTCCGCACCGGTATTGGCATATTTCTCTAATGATAAGGATGCGATAACGAGAGTGTTTGTCGATAGTTCCGAGAAGGCGTTGGGAAGTTGCCTTTGTCAGGGCAAGGAAGGTGAAATGAAGCCAGTTGCATACGCCTCAAGAAAATTAAGTGCCGCTGAACAAAGATATTCAGTGACAGAGAAAGAATGCCTAGGATTAATATGGGCGATAAATTATTTTAAGCACTATTTGTGGGGAATGAAATTTCAGGTTGTCACTGACCATAGAGCGTTAATATGGTTAAAAAGCAAGCGTGACATGAACGGCAGACTCGCCAGATGGGCTTTATCAATACAGTCCTGGGACTTCGATATTGTATACTGCTGTGGCAAGGATAATGTCGTAGCCGACTTCTTGAGCAGAAATCCGTTGATCGAGAACCCGAGTGCAGAGTGTATGGAGAGAATTCCCGAACAAGAAGACGGATTCGTCTTATATGCGCTGAATAGCGATAGTATGAGGACAGCACAACGAACTGATTCATTTTGCCGCCATATTTTGGATCAAATGCGACAGAGCAATACGAATGTTTATCAAAATTATTTTTTGCAGGATAATTTATTGTATAGGAAAAGGGATGTTGGACAAGAAACGAGAAAGCTCTTAGTATTGCCGCAGGAGAAGTTTGCAGAATGTATGCTAGAATTGCATGATGAGCCAGTGTCTGGAGGACATTTTGGTTTGTTTAAGACATATGAAAAGTTTAATGAAAGATATTACATGTCCAAGGCAGAGAAAAAAGTAAACGAATATGTCAAGTCGTGTCAACAGTGTCAACTGAGGAATGTCAACAAAGTGATCGCACCATTAATACCGATAAATGTTGCAGATTTATTCGACAAGTTTTGCGTCGATGTGGTAGGGCCGTTACAGATTTCGAATAAACAGAATAGGTATATTTTAGTCGCAGTGGAATACCTCTCGAAGTATGCAGTGTGCAAAGCCGTGCCCAGAGCCACCGCGGAAACCATCAATGAATTTTTGGTTACCGAAATATTGTGCCGATTTGGAGGAGTTCGACAGCTGATAACCGACAAAGGCTCAGTATTTACTTCTAATACCATTAGAGAGACCGCAAGTCTTTTTAATGTGACGCTCACACATGCGACAACATATCATCCGCAAACAGTTGGTTTAGTGGAACGATTTAACAGGACATTATTGGGCATGATCTCAAAGTATGTCTCGGAGGAGCAACGAGACTGGTGTACGTATTTGCCTATGGTATGTTATGCCTACAATAGCGCGAAACAGGCTAGCACAGGTGTGGAGCCGCATTTGATTGTGTATGGTAAGGAACCATTATATAAATCTGATATCGAGTTGCGCATCAATAATCTCCGGGTTTCAGATACGCTAGCGGATAAAATAACAAGATTGTCGATATTAAGAAGAAAAGTTGCCCGGAATATACAGCGCGCCCAACTGAAGCAGAAGTTTTACTACGATATCAAGGCCAAAGATATCTCTTATGATAGTGGGGACTTCGTAATGCTATACTGTCCGAAGCGCAAGTCTGGATTAAGCAATAAACTTGCTAGGAGATACAAGGGACCATTCGAAATTGTTACAAGGCTTTGTAATAATAATTATAAGATCAGGAAAGTCGGTACGGTAACAAAATGTATTATTGTTCATAGGAATAGGTTAAAGAAATTTCATGCTAGAGCTTAGTTATAAAGTTGTATATAATTGTGTATAGTCATGTATAATATTAACTTTCATTTTGTCTTTGCAGTTCGCTAACACAATGAGCGAGCATGAATAGCCATGAAAAGGGAGAGGAAAGTGAGATGCAGGCTTGTCTCCATGGGAACATTACTTCTGGTCTTATGATGAGAATTCCACTTTGCCTGTAAGGTGTGGAAGAAACTCTGTATGGGTTTCATCTCACATAACGCCTGACAGATGTTTTCTATGGTGCTCAAGTCATGGATTTCATATCGTTTGTTATGTGATGGCGATATGGTTGGATGCTTATTCATGCTCTCATGATGTTATTATGGGCAGCTGTACTTTATTTGATTTAATGTGTATAATTATGTTTTTATTTCATGCGCATTTGCTGAGTTGAAAGAAATCTGATGTAAGAAGTCTGACGGCTGCTGTTAGCAGAAGGAACACTGGCATGCAATCCTGCCTTTGATGTGGAAGGCACAGGAAGTCCGATGTCTGGACTGCACCATGCCCGTCCCTTCTGTAGAGCCGTATCGTTGAAATTTTGTTTTAAACTATTATGTCTTGTCTTTTTATAGGCGCCAGCTCTTCGATAGCTTGGATGCTTGGCCCCATATAATTGTTTGTTTTCAGATGTCTTTAATGGTGTTTATTAATTTCATGTACTGATGCTGAGTTAAGCTGCCATCTGGCGACGCTTACGTTCGCAAACTGTACTACTGATATATGGTTTTTTTAATATAATGACATGTAATTAAATATCTTAGCATAGCTGTAGTTAGTAATAAAATTTTAGCATTATGTTAGTAGGTCAATACCTACAAACAAAGAAATCAATATAGGAGATAACGATTGATGTTCTTTCAGAGCATGAATTCTTATCACGGCTTAAATAGGTAGGTAAAACTAATATTCCTTCAGAATATTAGTTTAGTTGTCATGCCAAAGTGACATGACATATCTGATGTCATCTCACTTAGAAATAGTGCCTGTGGCACCACAGACGGTAACTCTCTGTCTGATGAGAGGAGATGTCTATGGTTCCGCAAGTAAAAGCGACTGTGTGCGCCAAACCCTAAGGCGTTAAATCATAGACACGGGTCTATTTGTTTTTTAATGTCGATACCAACCTCCTTGGTACGATGTTTAATGCTTTTGTAATTTTATGCTGGCAACGTATAAAGGGAATTGATTCTTTCTTGTTGACCAGGCACCTTCACTCCTTCAGTGTTTGGGCTGTCAAGCATGTTTGACAGTAGATATGTATGGTTAACCATGGATCGCGTCTTTTATTTTTGGCAGGGTTTTTGAAGAGTCGAAGTTTGCTATGGCAAGTAGCGCAGACTATGCCGATGACGCATGGTACGTCACTAACACAAGTTTTGGCATCAGATGCGGTATTGTCACAGGAAATTATCCTGTAGAGCAGGACGATCCCCCTTAATGTATTGTTCCCTCCTTAGGTAGTCATTAGGGTTTCGTATAGGATAGCATAGGTAGGGACCTTGCTTCCAGAGGGGCGAGGGATGTAATGAAAGAAGGATGTGGCAGTACATACTCCTTTCATTGTTTTCTTTTTTCTATTTTGTTATGTCGAAATGTCTCGAAATCTTTTGAATAAAAAAAGATTTCGAAATATGGAATGCCCGCCGGTGGTTTTCAGGGGGACGCTCCAGAGTCTCCAACGGACCGCGTTGGCATTCACATGTGAACTAATGTATATTTAAACGTTAAAATAAATGAAAGAATATATTAACACTGCAAGACGTATACTTTTATTCTACGTAGCTTAGTTGAAAGTGCGTAAAGTATTACGCTTAGGAATAGGCGCCTCCCAGGCTTACAGTACTGAGTTCGAACCTCCGCGGTCACAAAGTCCCAATGAGTTTTTCCAACTTAAATACATTACCCGATGCTCTTACGGTGAAGGAAAAACATCGTGAGGAAACCTGCACATTCGAACAGATGAGTATGTAAGAGGGTAATTGCACTAAAGATCCTTAAGGGGTCGTCGAAGTATATCCAAAAAGGCCAATTTGAATTTCTTTGGTAAGTTAATGTAGCAGATGAATACGAACTTCACCTACTAAAAACAAAATGTTAGTTTGTGCACAGCAATTCATCTGTAGGTACATTGATTGTCTCTATAATCTAATTGGTTGTTTTCTGATCGTCTCCGCTCCTCTTTGAGTGGAAACGTACCTAAATAATGCAAACAAAATTTAATTGTTTTATTTAAGTTATTTACAGCCTACAGTAAAGATTCTTTCATGGTAGCTTTTTTACTCTGAAGGGCGATATGATTCTTTAATTCCTCGTAGAGGCTGTATCAATAGGATTCCATCAAGCGAGGTGTCGTTAGATTCATCTTAAAGTCGCGAGTTTAGACTTTAAGACGAATCTAACAACACCTCGCTTGATGGAATCCTATTGATACAGCCTCACTAGGAACTTAAATCAAAATATAAAACAATATGACGGAATAAATATATAAATGGTACGAAACAAAAATATGACATCATAGTCAAAATATGCATTCGGATCTTTAAGACTTAAATAAATAAAATAAATAAATAAAATAATATCACGGGACAATGTCACACAAATTGACCTAGCCCCAAACTAAGCTCTATGATTGTACTATGGGTACTAGACAACGATAAACATACTTAGATAGAGAAAATACTTAAATACATAGAAAACATCCAAGACTCAGGAACAAATACTGACAAGACACAAATACCTGCCCTTACCGGGATTTGAACCCGGGACCTCTGGCCTTGGAGACAGGGTCACTCCAACGTGTCGTCAACTTGTTTTTGGTTTTCTTTTACTAGTTTAACAATTTGCCCATACATACATGTTTACAAGCTGGTCAGCACACGCAAAAGAGAAAGAAATAAGCTGCAACAGCATAGTTAACACGTTTCTCAATGAATATTACTTACTTGTTCAATCTTTATTGCACAAAAACAAGCACACACGACGGAATTAATGCCCACGGCATTCTTTACCAGTCAAAATAATTATTTATACAGACCGTATAATATTTATATTACAATGTCAGTCAATTTATTATTACATAACGGAGCTTCTGACCATATACTCGCAGTTTAAATTAATTTAACACAACAACAAGGCCCGTATCGGTCAGGGATTATAACATACGTGCAAAATGACATTTTATTAAAATCACAAGTGGACCAAGAGCGTGACAAATTGCCCTCCAAGTCACTGGCAGAGTTGAAATGGCCGATTCGGAGGTATACATAGTTTCATGTAAAAACGATATAATTATAATTATCGTAAAATCTATAAAACATTAACCAGGGCTGAGATTCTAAAGTCTAAAGTCATATTGCTTTTGACATGCTATTTTGTGTGAACGTTTCGATGGCTCTTGTTTAGTTGGCAGTAATGGCGGCCGATTTTAAAACAAACCTGTAAATAATCAAAATCACAATTGATTTATCAATTAGAATATATATAGAGGCCCTGAATGATACATCTCGCTCATTTAGTTGTGCCAGTTATCACAAGTGATTACCGTGGAAATCGAGTCATGTAACATAGTCATGCAAAAGTTTTTTTTTTTAAACCAGTTCCTCGTTGCATGGCACTTGCGAGCAAAAAGCCGCGTGTGTTGGCGCCGTTGTTAACGATGGCCGAATTTCAGCCTGTGCTTCCATCCACGTCAGAAACGCGGAAAAATCGCACCGGCTGACAGGCGGAAGTGCTGCACGGGGAGACGCGTCTAGGTAAAAAATGGCGGTGGTTGGCGGCCTTGTCGTTTTGGCTGTGGTTGATGCGTGCTTTAAAAGACTATTGCTTAAGTATTGTTGCTATAGTAAACGCTAAACAGTGGAAGTGTTTGTTTCAGCCTAGCGCTGCAAAAGTCTTACACGTGTTATTGGCCCAACGTTCTATGAGCACCTACCAACTGTTTTTTTTTATATTGGACGGAGGCAGACGAGCAGGCGGCTCACGTGATGCTAAGCGATCACCGTCGCCCATGGATGCCTGAAACAGCCAGGGGTTAAAGGTGCGCTGCCGGCCTTTAAATAAAGTGTAGGCTCGTTTCTTGAAGGTAGCCATTTATTTATTTATTTATTCAGTATAATAGTTACACAGCATTACAGGACGCTACAGCACTGTGAACCACAGGATTAAAAGGTAAAAGACTAACAATAAAGTCAAGTACATACATACATACATAACATCACGCCTTCATTCCCAGAGTGGGGTAGGCAGAGCTACAGAAATACCAACAACTCTAAAGACTTACTGATATTTCTGTAACCACATTTTGCACTAACAGGCTAAGAGGTTTACTAGTGTATTAGTGACAGCTTGCAAGCCCATCGCCTAACAGTACTATAAGCCCTTATTCCCTTAGTCGCCTCTTACGACATCCACGGGAAGACATGGAGTGACACTATTCTAACCCGGCAACCACACGAGGGAAAATGAATAAAGTCAAGTAAAACTATACTAAAGAACTGAGGAGACTCACCATCCTCTCACAATATCTCAAGCATTCACCGCGCAAAGCCATCCATCCGCAAGCAAACACGTCGCATTCAAGGGACCCTTCCAAGAAGAGATTCACCTAGAGCAGGGGGGTGATTCTCTCAACACAGCGCTGCGTCGATCTCAAAGGCGAAGTTTTATCCGGCAAGTTTAAGAAGTCCCGTCGGAGCGTACAAAACACATTTTGGTATAAAGCTGCCTAATTAAGAAGGCACGCGCTAAAATGTCAGGGCGCCAACTAAAAGTGAATGTCTACGGGACTGCGAGCAAGGGCTGTCGTCGTGGCCGCAACGCAACCTTGGTCAAGGGGGGAACGAAAAGCCATGTTGTACCGGTCCGGAAATACCACTGCAGGCAATTGATTCCACAGCAGTTGGGGCAAAAAGTTTCTTTTGAAATATACGGCGGTACTCTACCAGTCATCATGGTGTAGGAGTAGTTCCGTGGTGAAATTTTGCAGCAGGTTGCTCGAACAATTCATCACAGTACTCCCAATTAGTTTAGTGGTGGTAGGACCCTGTGCAGGGTCCATCCGGATCGCTACCACCATCTTATCCATTAACCACCCGCCAAGCAACATTATTCGCATTGCTGTGTTCCGGTGCGGGATAAGACAATCGGTGAAATGACTAGCATAGAGGCATTCCATCTTAGTCCTCAGAAAGTGTGATTCAAATGATGAAACATTTAACCTTCGACTAAAAAACATTTTATTGGAGAATGCATTTAAAAAAAACAAATATCAGGGGACAATATCACATAAATTGACCTTGTCCCAAACTAAGCTCTAGGCTTGTAATATGGGTACTAGACAACGATAAACATACCTATATAGAGAAATACATCGTTAAATACATAGAAAACATCCAAGACTTAGGAACAAATATTTGCGTTCATCACACAAATATCTGCCCTTACAGCGATTTGAACCCAGGACCGCTGGCTTCAGAGGCAGGGTCACTTCTAAAGTCCTAACTAGGCCAACGTGTCGTCAACAGTTTTTTTTTTATTTTTTATTATTCACTTAAAGGAATGGTTGACATTAAATTGACAATGTATTTGTCTTAGTATGAGTATAGTTTTTAGGTTTCTGTTATTTGACAAAAAAAAGGTTATGTAAATGTACAGTTAACAGTCGAAGACACTGTTAATTGTACATTTACAAACGAACATAAACCTTATTGCAACGTATTAAAGTCTACGGGTGGTCAGTTAACAGTGTCTTCGTGTGTACCTATTTTATCGGTAGATCAGATGTCAATTTTAATGTATTTTATAATGTCATTCCAAGAGTGGGGTAGGCAGAGTTACAGAAATACCAACAACTGTAAAAAGACTTGTTGATTCTGTAACCACATTTCGCACAATCCGGCTAAGATGTTTACCAGTGTATTAGTGACAGGTTGCAAGCCCATCGCCTAACAATCTTACAAGCCCTTATTCCCTTAGTCGCCTCTTACGACATCCACTGGAAGACATGAAGTGGCACTATTCTAACCCGGCAACCACACAGGTTCTGAATGTAATTGTTTTATGCAATAAGTAAAACTTTACTAAACTTACGCCACAGAAAGTTAAACTCTGTCCCGCTATTTATAAAGTATATTACAAAACGCGCAACTCCTTAACATAACGCCTGAAGCCAGACTAGACGGTATCAAGATAGCCAGACACTTGCATAAACTACTGTGCTATTTCAACGCGGATTTATGCTTCCTACTGTCTGGAGCTCAGCGCAATGGATTAGCGAGTTCACTGTGACGAAAAAACGCTCTGTCTTTTTATTGTTTATTCATCAACATTTTATTATATTAAAGTGGCGAACCCGAAACCGAAGTGCATGTATGACTCGATGTATTGTGGAAGAAGCGAAAAAGATTTGTCATTTACTTATATACGTTTAATTTTATCTTCATTATTTATTTCTTAGGTCGGGAAATAAACCAATATATTTTGAAACCATTATTTTTCTATTAAGGACAACATAGACCCGAGAGATATAAAATAGGTTTAAAACGAATATAATACTTGTTATTGCAAACCACAGAGTAACAATTTGAATCAAATTAATACTAATTGTTCGTAATAATTTGATTTAAATTGTTATACATATGTATATCGGAAGTCGATAAACGAGGAGTCCCTATGAACCCTAAAAATTGCTACGATAATTCCGGGTTCTGGTTATAACTGTACTTTTTAGCTTAACTTAAGTAAACAATGTCTCATATGAAATCATAATCTTAACGTAAAAATGTCGAGTGACTAATCTGTATGTTACCTTTTCGTCCTGACGTTGCATTTAGTGTTATTCCAAAGCGCTGCATGGTGCCGGATGCGACGTTTCTGTATTAATATTCTGTTTTCCTATTCAAAATGGTACTCGTATAATTCTATTTAAGTTTCTAGTAGCATAAATCTATGCTATATTGATATCACACGAACCAAATTGCTTTTGACATGGTATCAATATGGTCGACGTTATCGACCAAAAACACCATCAAAGATCATGTAGCACCAAATAACTTTAATCGGAAAATTTGTTCATATTTGCTATAATTTTTGAGATGAAAAGCCGGTGCTAGTGATTCATTCAATATCGACTAAGTTTATCGACAACTTTTTTCGTGACATTAAGGATTTTACATTTCTTGCAAAAGTAAGTGGTACCTTTATCTTCCATATCTGCATGATCAGCCTTCCGTGAAGATAACGAGATTTTTTTTGCGCGGCATTTTTATTACTTAAAAAACAAAAAAGGTTCTCAATTTGTCGGAATGCTAAAGAATATTGTTGTACTGAATGAATTGTTATTTAATCTAATTTCGATGGTTGTCACATACCGGTTGTTTATAGGTGCAATAAGTATAAATAAAAGAGTGTTGCACATAATAGGTATTCAAACTTGGCCATTAGTTATGATCATGATGATTTAAATTTGCTTTTTATCGATATCGATAAATGAAGTCGATATTAATCAATAGCACTGGTACATTTTTGCCCCCGTCAATCCGGTGTTTTGTTATAAATATCTCTTATTTACTTGACAGTACTTAATGGCCGCCGAGTTAAGTACACATAACATAACATAACATAAAAGCAAGTAAATACGTTTAGCTCGAGTACAATAGAACTCCAAGTATAGTAATTAAAGTAAACCAATTAAAGTTTCGGACCATGCTGTAGGGTTTTGAAAACGTTACTAAAAACACAAAAAATATCACTAATATAGCAAGTATGAACATATTTTCCAATTAAAGTTATTTGGTGCTAGATGATCTTTGATAATGATTTTGGTCTTAGATGATTTTAAGTAGGTGCTTTAGTCCCTATATCTAAGAACCAATCAAGCCTACTTAGTGGGGATGGGTTTATGAGGCTTTTATTGGAGATATTTTTTAGATTTTAAGTACTTGTACTTTAGGCTGTAGGGGGGAGGGATACACAACTCCAGTGCAAGTTACACTATCGCGAGTATCTAAAAATTTATGGTAACATATACACATTTTTTTAAGAGCAATGGCCCCTCTCTTAAATGATATAAAGTAAAAAAAAACCGGCCAAGTGCATTCCGTAGCTGGGATGAACGTTCATGGTTGAAATTTTTTTTTTTTTTTAATAAAATCTCAAAAACTTCACTGCGTATCGTGTTCAAAACAATTTTGGTTGGAAATATTTCGTATGTTCTACTACTGTAATTTTTATTAGAATGTTCTATTTAACAGTTCAAAAGCTACCCACCCGCACAGAATTTATACGACTTTAGAAGCGTATATCTCGCCAACTGTTCACTTACGTAAATAGTCACTTAAAAACCTCCGTATCATTTTCAAATTTCAAATTCATAACATTTATTTGACAAAAACACACTGCAATACAACAAACATATAAAGTAAAAACATGATCAGATTAGTGATAATTTAATTTAGAAAAAGTTGCCATATCTAAAAAAACCCCACACGCTGATGTAACTCAAAAAAAAATTTTTCGGCCCTTAGTTACATGTATTTAGTGCCACCCCTAAATATATTTTTTTTTTCAATTTTACTACGTCATTGTATAGCGGTTCAAAGAATACATCTATCCTCCAAATTTCATTTATATAGTGCCAATAGGCTCTGAGTAAAATGGCTGTGACATACAGACGGACAGACGGACGGACGGACGGACAGACGGACATGACGAAATTATAAGGGTTCGTTTTTTGCCATTCGGCTCCGGAACCCTAAAAAACCTTTGTTGTAAGTACTCGAAATAAAAAAAACTATATTTCATCAGCGTAATGGAAATGTATAACTATGCCTAAATTCAGCTTCATAGTACCAAGAGTCTCTGAGTTAAATCGTGGACAGACGGACGGACGCGGACAGACGGACATGGCGAATCTATAAGGGTTCCTTGTTGAATACCTATGCAACGAAACATAAAAAGGCTTTAGAATACAAACATACAAAGTGTCTCTATATAAATTTATCAGAGCGTTAAGTTTAGGAAGGGTTAATTTGTGTTAGACCTGTCCTAGTTATTAACAAAAACAAATAATTTACACAAAATACATCACCAAAATTTTACGTCAGACTCCAAACTAGGCTGAGCCTGTATCTTGGAGGCCTGCGAGTGAGTTAACTGGATGAATTACGTTGTTATTGTTGTTAATGAACGTGAACATAAAAATGTAAGTCTTACTTAATCTAACATATAACCCGATGTGCTATAGAGGGTACAGAATAAAAGCAATTAAAATTTTATTTCATTAAGCATAAAGTTCATATTTGTTTGTTTCATAGTTAAACATGGCATTTAAGGGCAAAGGTAATTGAACTTTATTCCCTAGTGGTTAGATTTAAATTCCCACTTACAAAAATCTCCGTTTGTAATATGGTAGGCGTCACGAGGATAAGGTAAGACCATCGATATAAAACCTGTACAGCAAAAAAAAACTATTATAAAATCTTTAAATAAATTACAAAACTAAGTACATGTGAAGGTTCATGTCCGAGTGTGTATGTATTTGTGTGTTGTGTGCGTAACGCATGGAAGATGCTTAAATAAATAAAAAATAGTTAAGTATCGTTAGTGACATAAAGTCATAAATAAAAAAAAAACATTACTTTCTGAACGCGGCTATAATTATTCTTTAGAACATAATTAACTCTGGAAACTGAAAGAAGTATAATGTTAAGGCGTCTGCAGATGTTGTTATAGATGAGATAAGAGATAACAGGATATTTTCAAACCATAAAAGATTTAAGCGAATATCTTTATTGCCTTTTTAAATACCTGAAGCTATTAAAGTTTCTTGTGGAAAAAGTAATAATTCTAGCCTTTTAACTGTCTATGTATGAAAGTTATAATAGTCTAAGTATTACGATTGTGGTCTGAATTAGCGCTCAGATCCCACTTACTATCAAAGGACTGTCATAAAAGAACTAGTCAAAGTATGTTTTAGTCAATTTCTATCATTTTAAGATGTAACAAGGAAAGATAAAGTTTAGCGTGAATAAGCCGGTTTCAATTATCTATACCTAAGCTAGTTATAAATATATTTATCGCTTAAAAGAAAGACTGCGGTATGCAATCGGTTGGCACACTGAAAAAGTACCAAAATCTAGCTGCAGTACAAAATTTTAAGCGTTTTTGAAAAAAGTGTCATTTCTGTTCTATTTAAGCTATATCAGCCCCTGCACTGCAGTTTGCTTTCAGTACAACCCGTATTTCTTGATCGTTATCAGGGCAAGTGGCTCGGGTTTTGCGTGACATGACTCATATTGATAATATTGGTGATAGTTTATCTCAATATTATGAATTATTGGCACGTTTACTAGTAAAAAACATACACATTAAAGACTTACATTTATAGGTTTAGTTTGTTACATCGATGTAAATATATATTTACATAAGGCCCCTTTTATTTTATGAAATACCTCACAATTAACGAATCATTACGCAGAATTTTCATTTCATCGAAAGGCATTTCTTAAGGTATTTTTTTTTGGTAGCTTCACATGTCTAACTACGTAATTAATGTTCAACATATACTGAAAACATCATTGCTACAGCATAAAATAGCGTTCGATGAAACTAAATAGTATTTTTTTAAACCTACATAGATTTGTAGATATTATTATCATATCAAGATGAAAAATGGTATGTACTCTGAAGGTCCGCTGCTTGTAGCGTACTGGCAGCATTTTAAGTCATGCTGGCTGATTTGTTTGTCAACTAATACCTATAGTATTTGAATTTTGAAATGTTTCTCTTTAAGAACCAGGTATTGTTTCGAGACATGGGTCAGTCGTATTATGTCCGCGTGAAGCCCAACAAGGTTTATGAAAATAACAATATCGTTTCCAAGCTGGAGAAGTTTATTATTGAATAGGGAGAAAAGGAGCTACCTACAGAGGAGCGCTCACAGTACGTAAAATGTTTACTTTATGCAACATGTTAGATTTAACGTGTATTCTTTGATTTGTTGTTATTGTACAAAATACTAAAGTTAGTGTCTGTAACCGTGTATTCAACATCTCGTAGTGAACAGTGACAGTTTGGAAATTGACCAGCAAATTATATCGCTGCGTTTATTTAAAGAAAGCGTCAATTCTGTTATAAGTTATGGCATTACCATGCCGTTATATCAGCCCACTGCACTGCACTGTAAAGCAGAACCAAAAGGACGTATCTGTAATTGAACAGCTTAAATAAAATCAACCTTGTCCAGTTATAAACAAGGTTTATAGTAAAGCAATGTTAGTTGAGTTGTTTAGCCACTGCAGTGCTCTTTTAGTACGACCCGTATTTCTTGATCGTTATCAGCTCAAACGACTCGGTTTTCTGCAAGCTATGGCTCATATGGAGAGTATAGGTGGAAACTGAATTTCAGTGCCAAGCTAGTAACGTAACTCTTTTTATTATTTTATGCACAAAATGCACATAATTAGTTATTCAGACTGCTGTTCAAATAAAATTAAATCTACATCGGTGTTGTTGCTGGGTTCGAATAGTGCCACTCCATGTCCTCCCGTGGATGTCGTAAGAGGCGACCAAGGGAATAAGGGCTTGTAATACACTGGTCAACATCTTAGCCTAATTGTGCAAAATGTGATTACAGATTTAACAATAAGTTTTTTTAGAGCTGTTGGTAATTCTGTTGTTCTGCCTACCCCACTCTGGGAATGAAGGCGTGACGTTATGTATGAATAAAATAAATTTACTCTTGTTGTATGGTAGTTACAATATATTTTAAATGTCTTGTGTATTCAGCCTACATGCAGCAGACGTGCAAAAAATAATAATTAAGGGGTTAATTTAAATTACAAACAATTTGTCCAAGTATATCAACTAATAAAATAAAAACAAATGTAAAATTTATGTACTTAATAATAGTTACAAATTTAATTATAAAAATACTAATTACTATTCCAATAGAAAAAATCTCTTACACTAACTTTATTCCGGAAACACGTTCCATAAACAAAACACAAAAATACAAAGAACGGCAAAATCTAAACTCAACTACAAAATTAAAAAAAAAAAATCAGCCACTACATAGGCGGCGCCACGGGTCATTCGGATCCCGCACTGACAGGGTTATGGTATATTTACTATACTTTCTATACTCACTATACTAAACTTGTGAAGCGAGTTTGTCAACTAATTCCTAAACCTATTTAGCTGAAGTTCCGGTATGTCCTCGCTGACAATAATTTTAAGGCTGCTATCTTACGACCGCAAATGCGTGACCAATCCTGAGGACTAAAAATGCCCCTGCTAATAATTTCACTGGTTGTCTTATCTCCACACTGGAACACAGCAATGCAAACACTGCAGCTTACCGGTAGCGATCCGGACGGACCTTACGCCAACTACAACCACTGTTTTGATAAACGCCCTTATTGAACAAAATTGTGGACTCAAAATAAAAACATGAGTCGACTCATCCTTCTTTGCCCTTAAATATGAAAATGCTTTAGATTCCAACAGAACGGCCAAAAAAAAGAACGTTCCAGTAATCACTGCCTATTACGGCTATCATTTGGACCGAATTGGAAGGGTCAAGCGACGGCTTGTCGCAGGTCAAACGGACCCCTTTGAACCCGTTGACCTTGCGGGAATTGATAGTGCTGTCCTCTTTCATCTCAGCAATGGTGAGCGATAGAACTGAAAGCGATATTTTGCGAATAGCGATTGACTGCACGAATTGCATTTATTCCTCTACACAAAAGCATTAAAGTATAAATAAGATCATCAATGTACAAATCTACGTCTCTCGACGCATTAAGACGAGACGGATGGTGTGGAGGTTGTAGTTTTAGTAGTAGGTTACGTCCGGATCGCTACCACATCGCATCGCTGTGTTCGTGGTGATAAAACCGGTGAATATACTATACAGAGGCATTAAAAAAAGAAAACTTGGTTTTTATTTAGTCTTACTATAGTTAGCAGTGCATTTGCATCTTTGGGTAGCAGTCTCGAGAATGCAAATCTGCATTGGTCTGTGTGCTCTTTTTAACTAACTTCAAAAAAAGAGGTTATACGTTTCATTGTATGTACTTTTTTTTATGTTGTTTACCGATTACTCCGTCAATTGTGGACGGATTTTGTTTTTTTTTTGGTTTGATTGAGTATATTTCCGAGGTGGTCTCATTGTCACCAAATCTGAATCTGAAGAGGGATTCAGTGAGGATTTTAGGGAACTCCTCAAATATTGTAGGCAAACATATAGCGATTTTAGTATTTTTAGTTACAAATCTAGCATTTGCATTCAGAAAGTATAATTTGGTGAAGTGGAACTGATGATGAAGACCACAGATGACCATCGGAACTCCTCAATGGTACCTATTTCAAGGGTGGAGATCAGATAATTATCTCGATTAAGATAGTGGGGCGACTCAACGAAGAATATTTACTTTTTTAAATATGACTATGACTTTACGGCGGCGTTGCTTGCGGCACGCTTGAAACTTAAAGTTTCATTATCAAACTGGTAAGTGAGACTACGGAACAGCGCATTACGATCACTAAAAAATATAAAATAAAATACATTAAATGTTTTAAAAAACATAAAACTGCCTTCAAAAACGCAAAAAATAACTTCTTTCAAAATTGTAGGCACCTACCTAATAGGTTAGTCCAACTGAAGTCGGCAACTATAATATTTTCACCAACCAAGCCGACTTCAGTTGATTTTTAAAACAGTTATTTTTGTGTATTGCTTACGATTAAACTGCACACAAATAATTTTGCGTGCAGATTAAGCAATAGTGGACTCTCGGTCAACGGTGTAAGCGCCGGTGTCTCAGAAGCAATCTTGTTTTTGTTATTTACTGAGAAAATTAAAAAACAAATTTCTGCTAATGTCTAAAGAAAGAAAGAAAGAAATACATTTATTCGTGACCAACATCAACAAATAACAGAGAGAAATAGGCACCAGTAAAATGTAGTCACGAAATGGTTCCAACTCAGCATAATGCTGGCATTTGTCAGCGCTGATCTTCCGTTGGAACCACCAGGAGAGACCACGGAAGGTTACACACACATGATTATTTAAACAAATTGTGCCTAGCTAAGAAAATTAAATAAGTTAAGTCATATAAAATATAAATTCTCACGTATCGCCTTTTCATCGCCCTACTTTTGGCTGAAAATGCAAAGTTCCATTAGCCTTACCCATAAACATAAAACAGAAAAAAAAAGAACTTAAACGCCACATGGTCATTTCTACGTCACAGCTATGCTAGATTAAAAAAAACAAAACGCGATTATACACAAGAAGACG
Organism: Acleris holmiana; assembly: GCA_949316455.1. Taxonomy (NCBI): domain Eukaryota; kingdom Metazoa; phylum Arthropoda; class Insecta; order Lepidoptera; family Tortricidae; genus Acleris; species Acleris holmiana. The sequence goes on from OX438775.1 coordinate 17,492,144, forward strand.
TCATTTCGACCACTAGTCCAAAGTAGGCGTAGCAAACACTGATTACATTTATTATTAATTTATCTTTAAATAACAATAAAATAATAACTAAATCAATTAGTATGATTACGAGTCAAACCTGTGTCAGCATCGTTTTTTTAGAACACCTTTTATATCTGTTGTCAATGTTATTGTGTTCTTTTTTTCAAAGACACGTAAACGTTTTTCACCTTATTAATATAATAAGTTGCAAAATCGTATACATCCCCTGTACACATCTTTATTGGTTAAATTGGTACACTATGTGTGCTGCATTGAATAAAGAACTCAAACTATTTATTTATTTATTTATTCTTTATTGCACATAAATAAGTACAAATGGTGGACTTAATGCCTAATGGCATTGTCTGCCAGTCAACCAAATAACAACTAATAATGAAAATAATCACAGGACAATGTCACACAAATTGACCTAGTCCCAAACTAAGCTCTAGGCTTGTACTATGGGTACTAGACAACGATAAACTTACTTATATAGAGAAATATATACTTAAATACATAGAAAAAATCCAAGACTCAGGAACAAATACTCGTGCTCATCACACAAATATCTGCCCTTAACGGGATTTGAACCCAGGACCCCTAGCTTCGAAGGCAGGGTCACTCCCAACTAGGCTAGCGTGTCGTCAAACTTAGAAATTGACTGACTACACACTATTTTAAAATTTTAACCGTGTCAAGCCTGAATTGGAACCAAGACACTTCCTTCATCAAAATAATATAAAGACAGTGATCATAACACATGAAAAATGACCAGGGATAAAAAATATCCTTCCTTTGCAAATTATCATAATATTCTAAGTAGATAATTTCCCTGGATTTTTTCGTGTGTAAGTAAAATTTTCTGTACCAAATAACACATTAAGTACCAAATAAATTTTAAATTTATCAATATCTAAGCAATTGGTGATTTCACCTTCAGTACCTTCCTTCCAAATACAAAACCGTGGCTTACATACAAACTCTTAAAATACCAAGCCGCAGGTTCCGGAAATCAAATGACACGATGCTCGTCCAAGCCGGAAGCGTGGATGATGTCATTCCACCGTGAGGTGGGGTCTGAATACTCTGAATGCGAATAGATTATATTCTTGCCCTAAAATGTGAGAGTTCAACGTCTTGATAATGCTGTTTGTTTCAAAAATGTCACGAGGGAAAACGAATTTTGCTTAATATATAAGCACATTCCAGTTACTGATCTAAGGAACAGTAGAACTCGAAAGAGAAGAAAAAGGAGAAGTTAACTAATGTCGTCTATTAATTTTTAGTCGTCTTCTTTAACACCAAATAATCATAAACTTTTCTTTTTTTAAATTACACAACATTTAAAAAAACAACTATTCTTGTTGTAAAATTGGTAAAAATATACTTTTTAAAAGTTGCATTTTAAGGATTAACATCCTTAAATAACACAAGTATGGTTTCATGTTAGATAGTTTGTAAACGAGCAAGATTGTCACGGTAATGCGTAGCCGGAAATTATGGACGCCTTGGTCTAATATACTCGTAAGACCCGGTGTCCTATAGAAAGTACATAATCCAGGCAATTCAATCTAAACCTTATTTCAAGGAACATAAAGCTCATTTTTATTCGTTTCAAAATTGAAAATGTCATTTAAGTGCAAAGTTAATTGAACTTTATTTCCTTGCTGGTGGATTCAAATTCCCACTAACAAAAATCTGCCGGATTGTAGTATGGTGGGCCTCAAGAGGTTAAACAGAACAGATGACCCAATATTTAGATGTTAATGTTTAAAAAAAAACCTCTATCACAAAATAGTGAGCAAAGCCAATAACAATAATGTTTACAATGAAGCTTAACAAAATCGCTCTAAGTATTTGTGTTTTATCGTGATGCTACGGAATTAAAATCATGTTTACGGAGCTTATTAATTAACTCCACCTCTAAAGTTACAACATCTGTATAACATAACATAAATACCATTGTATAACAACCTTAATATTGTAATTTTTTTTTACTCGTGTAACTGTTTATCCTTATGGTGGCTGGGTTAGAATAGTGCCACTCCATGTCTTCCCGTAGATGTCGTAAGAGGCGAATAAGGGAATAAAGGCTTGTAGTATTGTTTGGCGATGGGCTTGCAACCTGTCACTAATACACATAAACAACTTAGCCTGATTGTGCAAAATGTGGTTACAGTATTATTAACAAGTTTTTTAGAGGTGTTGTTAATTCTGTAGCTCTGCCTACCCCACTCTGGGAAGTTTTTAACTTTTTGTTCCATCAATCTAGAAAACATTTTAATAATTATCTGAACCAATTGTCCTAGGTTCAAGAATCCTGTGTTTTCTTTTTTGCATTATTCACGCAACCTTCATCAGCGCTTCAATCCAATCTACTGATAGCTTTATTTAAATTCACTGGAACAAATAAGCAATATCCGAATCTTTGCGCAGGCAGCTTAAGTGCTCACTTCAATAAGAGTAATAAAACGAAAGAATACGCAAGTTATCTCCTTATTCTTAATACCTGAACCAATAAAAACTCACCTAAAAATGAAACTACAGTCCCGCTAGCTTATAAAACAATCCACATTGCAGTAACCGTAAAAAGTGATGATGAAAATTGTCTCACAACTTCTAAGGGTGAAAGTTCTTCTGTCGATAAAACCAATCTCTATAACGTGTGAGAAAAATAACGCCCTTATCATGTTGGCTCAAAGTTTGGTTAGTTGGTCAAATGTTTGAGGGAACTAGCAAAGTTTCGGGGTAATTTTTCCCGAATGAAGAATGAAGAGAACAGGATTGGGACAAGTTATGTACTTTTATCTATGTTTTGCTGTCTGTGTAGGTGCCCTAATTGGGACATGGAAAGTTAGTTTACCGAAGAAAAATATTCGATGAAGATGTGATTAGCAGTTACGTAGAGAAAATGGTAATAAATATTATTATTTCATATTTATACGTGAGGCTGTCATAAAAAAACATTTCCATAGATTTTGAAAGAGCTCTCTCCATTATCATATCAAGGTGAAGTATTTCAATGAATATAAGTTAAATGATGTGATATAGTTCTGCAAATGTAGGAGGGAGTTTGCATACCTTGTCAAAATAACATTGATAGAGGTTGTTGCCGAAGAAACATTTTGACAGATGCAACACCGATGAAATATGGATATCTGATAAGAAGATTTATAATATTTTAAAATAAGAACTATCTATCTATGGATAGTAAAACGTATTCATGTTAAGGCCTCAAAGCCTACTGTTTATCTATGTTTCAAACACATTGAGCAGAATACCCAAAAAGTAAAAAAAAAACATATAAAGGTACTTCCCTAAACAACGCCATTGCTTTCATTTCATTTATTCTTGAGGAAAATCGAAGGTTCCCATTTTAGGAAACCGTATCTCAGGTTAGAATCTGAGTCCAAAGAGCTTTGCATCACCTCTTATGTTCACTCGAGAGATTCCCAGGAATTCTTTGAAGCGTAAAAATTTCAATATAAATCGTTGGACAGCCCAAACGGTATCGCAGAGGCTTTAGGTATTTATTGAGTACATTGTGATTGTGCGAGAGTTGGGAAGTGTTAAAGAGGATCCATAGAGGATTAGAGGACATTATCAATATTTTTCCAGCGGACGTAAGCTGTCTGGAGTTATGAAAGGTTTCTGTTGTGATAAGGATAAGGTTAAAACTCATAATATTGCTGATGCTTTTAATTTTGAAAGGATATTGAATAATAAACAAAGAAAAAAAAAACGATGAACTTTTCTTATTTGCGGAATGAGCACAATGTAGGCACCTAAGGTAAATGGTCCTTATATCTACTTAGAACTGTATTGGTTCTTGACACCATGAATTAATCACTAGGTGTCGTGTCAATTTGATACGTTTGGTGTCGATTATTGAGTGTTTTACATAATTTGTGCCATTTTAAACTGTCGAAGATATGCTCATGGTAATTAAACTTTACAATTTACCTATTGCCATTAATATTTTCATGTCTTTAGCAATCACGAAACTATGGGAGGCTGGGGCTGCTGGGCTATGGGAGCTGAAGTAGACACACAGAAGCCCACTCTAGACCACTTTTATTTTGATTTTGTACTAGCTGACTCGGCAGACGTTCTGTCCAATTCTTTTTCCAAGCAACTTTAACGTTCTTTTTTTTTACAAAATTATTCGGACTATTGTGAAGATAAAAAAAAAATCCGCGCCGGTCCAGCCATGATTTTTATTACTATGTAGATATTTTTTTGTATTACTGTGTTTATGCGTATGATGTACTAATTATTATTATTTTGATGTGTAACATCTTTCCTATCAGAAGTGATTTCGTAAAAGCGACGGAAATCAGTAATAGGAATTTAAATAATAAGCATAAACAGATCATACCTTTAAAACTTTTAGAATTGTCGAAAACTCTTCAGTGTAAAAGAATTCGTCCACAGGCAAGTCGATAGACTAGGCTCGGACAGAAATTCAATTTGCTTTCAATAAATTACTCTCTCGGACTAGACCGACCTGCCTCGGCACAAAGACATTGTCTTGATGGAAATATTAAAAGTAATAAACAAAAGGAAGATGGGACGGGGATTGGAAAGTTTGTTTAAAGGAAGCGGCTAGCAGACAAACGCGGCAATTAAGCCCTCGCGATAAATATAAGTATTGTTGCAAAAACTATCACTTACCCGATTTATAAATAACTCTATAATTCTGGGGTCCTAGTGAAAAAGTCGACGTAACTCGTAATAAAAAAGGGTATATACATGAGCGGAGTATACATACATACATAACATCACGCCTTCATTCCCAGAGTGGGGTAGGCAGAGCTCCAGAAATACCAACAACTTTAAAAAGACTTGTTGATAATTCTGTAACCACATTTTGCACAATCAGGCCAAGAAGTTTACATAGTGTATTAGTGACAGGTTGCAAGCCCATCGCCTAACAATACTACAAGCCCTTATTCCCTTAGTCGCCTCTTACGACATCCACGGGAAGACATGGAGTGGCACTATTCTAACCCGGCAACCAAACGGGTAACCAAGCGGAGTATATGAGACTTAAACCCTTTTTAGGGTTCCCTAGTCAAACTAGGAACCCTTATAGTTTCGCCATGTCCGTCCGGCCGTCCGTCCGCAGCCTAGCGCAGAGAGTCTTAGTACTAAAAAGCTGTAATTTGGCATGAACATGCATATTAGTCACGCCAACAAAGTGGTACAATAAAATGTAAAAAAAAAAGTTTTTTAGGGTACCTCCCCTATACGTAACGTGGGGATGTATTTTTTTCTCGTCTACCTCATAATGTGGGGTATCGTTGGATAGGTCTTTCAAAATTATTATGGGTTAATTCATTTTTTTGATTAAAGGATCCGTTTAGGAAATATTAGGCTTTAAAGTCCAATTTTTGTTAGACTCAAGTGTCTTCCCCCCACAGCCGAAACTACAAGTACTAATAATCTGAAAAAAAAAAACTTAAATGAAAGAGCATATAACGAATTTTAAAGAAAAACTATCACGACTAAGTAAACATCATTAGTTCTTGTGATACAGGCGATTAAAGTGTTTATACCTACTAAAATCATCTAAGACGGCACCAATTGACATTAAATAGAAAATTAGTTATTACTTGTTGATTTTTATGTTTGTAGTACATAACGGCTTCGGAACCCTACATGCAGCATGGTCCGACATGCTCTTGCCCGGTTTTTCACTTAATCTTCAGGAGACTTGAACCCTTTTTCACTAGGACCCCAGAATTATGTTATTATAAGTAAGAGATTCAAAATATATATTTTACCAAAAAAATATTATATCTTGTCTTATCTGAGTGCAAAATATAATAACATATCGTGGTAAAATGAAACTTTACATATCGTAACTTTATTGTAAATTGTAATTGAAGCCAAGGATCATGTGTTTCACAGGCGGACTTGGTTCAATTATCCGCATGAGAGTAAAAATGGTGCAAGCTATAGACGATCAGGGGGGTTATCATGAGCTAACTTTGCAGTTCTGTTTACGCTCAGAGAAAAGGACAGAGCTATATAACCGCCATAGCTCTGTCCTTTACGCTGACCGTAAAATGAACTGCAAAGCTAGCTCATGATAACCCCCCAGAGGCTGTAATTTAGAAATATCAATACCTGCCAAGTTTTGGACAATGAAAGGGATAGCGCTATGGCTATTACATATTATTATACTTGACCCGATTTCTGCCCAGAATTTGACATTTAATAATACTTTTTTACGTGTAAAAGTGCCCGTGCGGCCTACTTACTGAATAAACAACTTTTATCTTTTTAATTTTTTTTTTTTTATATTTTTTTTTTTTTTTTTTTTTTTTCTCTTTATTAGGGACAACAAACAGTTACACACATATATTACAAATGTAACAAAATAAATATTGACACATAGTATATGTGCAACTAACAACATTATCCACATATTAAAATGCAATAAAAAATTAAACAATTCCCAAAAGTTAGCACTAAATAATGATAATTAAAATAAACAATTAGTGACTTTAGTGAGTAGGTAGACAATTAAACAATTCCAAAAAATGAAAAATAAAAAACTGGTGGGTGGGTGCTGCTCAAACTATTCTTCTCTATTTAATATTAATGACATAACATTACTTTTATTTCCAGTATAAACTGACACTCACTAAGTACGCGAGTGCATACTTAGTGCGTGTCAGTTTATACTGGACGTTATTCAACGAGGTTGAGTCACAGAACCGTCGATATTCACTATGATTGATCCTGCATCTAGCAGCTTCCTAAGATCATTATTAGATCATACGTCCACATGTTACACGAGAGAGGTATCACAAAATACATGTAGTTAATTTGACCTTTTCGCCGCCAGTGACGTCTGCAGTCGCAATTGTTGACAGCGTAAAATAGACCTAAGTGTCTTTGTGGAAGGTTGACATTACTTATGGTTTTTTTGGATGTCTGGAAACAATCTCCCCGCTGATTCCTTTACCTCGCGCCAGTCTTAAGCCCGCGGTGCGTCTATTCGTATTTAATCTTGAACTAAGCCGATTTTCATTTGAGTAATCCTAAATTTTCAGCGACTACCTCAGCCAACAGAGGTCGTTATTAACGATAATTAACGTTCAACCTTCAAGGAGAGGCTTATTCCAGGAGTTAATTAGGTGTTTATTAATTTGCTTTTAGGAAAAACATAAATTTTAACAAAATTTGCTCATCGGAGCGGCGTAAAAGGTTTTTTAATGGCTTGTACAGTGAAATTTTGATGAGAACGGTTGCTTTTATTGCCATTTTAAATCAAGAAACATATCTGTGCAGGCTTTTTATGGGTCTCAGAGCCAAAAAGTATTCATTTTATTGGTGTAAGCAAGTTAACAACAAATTTGTTAAACAAATTGTAAGTAAGGGTTGTTAGTCTTCTAAATAGAAACCAGATCTTCTGCAACCTTTTAATGAGATAAAGACAATTAATGATAGACACTATTGTCAGCATTGTTCTTAAAAAGGAACAATATTGGTGTAATCAACTGTATCATACCTTGGCTGTATCATTACAAAACGTTTGCCTGTTTCCAAAATTCTAAAATATATCATTACCTAAATAAAAATACAAGCTTTTCAGAAAACTACAAAAACTAAATCTAATTCCGCTCCCTGAGAAAAAAACATTTCACATTCCCCTGTAGAGGTAAAAAGAAATTAGACGCGCGGTGAGAGCAAACCACGAGCCAAAAAGAATCTAGTTAAGTTCAGCAAAAAATAGATGAGGGTTTTTAAATCAGGAATTTAAGTTGTCATTTTCTTAACAATTTAAGGTGCATATTTGACATTGCCAGTAATTTCATTCTCACCACCAAACCACCACTAGTTTCGCCATTGATGGATGCAATCAAGGAGCATCATAAGGTAAAGACACCAGTACTCGACAAAGGACCAATGTTCGACACTGATTCTTACTCAAAGAAGATAAGAGTTATTCATTTGTTTTGGAAAAATCAATTTATAACCCTGTGATCTTAGAATTAAAAGCTTCTGTCGATTATTGGTGCATGTCAGCTAAAAGTGTCAAACATTGGTGTTGTTACCTTACGTACATAAACATCACGCCTTCATTCCCAGAGTGGGGTAGGCAGAGCTACAGAAATATCAACAAATCTAAAAAGACTCGTATATAATTCTAAATCCACATTTTGCACAATCAGGCCAAGAAGTTTACTAGTGTAGGTATTAGTGACAGGACGCAAGCCCATCGCCTAACAGTACTACAAGCCCTTATTCTCTTAGTCGCCTCTTACGACATCCACGGGAAGACATGGAGTGGCACTATTCTAACCCGGCATCCATACGGGGCATCATCATCATTAAAATTTTGTTTTGTTTCCCCGAAAATCACCATCTTGATTGATCTTGTGCTATTCAAAATTACTTGAGCAATATTGTAAGCAATCGATTTCTGAATCACTGCTTTGACTTTTTTTGGTAAATTATGAACAAAACGATAAAGAAAGCGTCTGGTTACGATATATCTAAGACAACGTCGGGTCTTCGATGAAGGATCACGCTACTTTACAAGAAGGGATTTTTCCATTAGCATAAAGGGGATAGCGGCCTCATGGGGACTGATCTACTTTGAAAAATAATATATCCGTTAGGCTTTTACGTTGTTATTGAAATACTATAGGTGAAAGTTTTAAAATAAACACAAGTATATTTAAAATAACTCTGAAAATAGATTTTTAAAATGGCATTGGGTCGAAGAAATGAAATAAAACAATTAGAAGTAATCAATGGTGCGTCCCAATCGATCATGCTCTAGATCATGCTTTGTGTCCGTTTACAGCAAGAAAATGTAAGGGATATCACGTACCATTTTTTCGTACATTCGTTTGGTCTAAACCAACTATACAAATCGATTTAACCAGAGTACCAAAAAAAACAACGTAGAAAGTCGTACCCAAATTATACCCAATTTTTTTTTATCAATGTCATTTTATCATTTTATAAACTTGAAACGCGAGGCATTCTTGAAAAATCCACTTCCTCATTCAGATATTCTACTAGGTTAAAACGATATTGCTTTTGAAGTGTTTTGGTTTTGTTTTTAATTTCGCCGGCATTACTATCAAGTAAATACGAGTTATCGAAACGTTGACAATACGGAAACTCGTCAAAGGTAATATCGTGTTTACCGCGTAGAATCTCAGCCCAGTTTTCTTCCAACGCATCAATAGGTATACCAAGCCAACTACTCCCTTACAATACCAATAATATCCTACCTTCTTCATACCCTTTATATCCGAACCACTAACTGCCATGTCTGTTTTATTGTACTCTCAGATTGATTCAGTAGGGTTCCACTGCGGCTTATCTTCCCTTATCTCTTAATTAAGTACGACTCTAACGTAATCCCAGTGGCTAGTACCGGTCCGAGGTTAGCGAGAAAGTGTAGATATTTTCAATTGTGCTTTAAAAGGTTTGAAATACAGTTTTGAGTTCCTTGTGGCATGTGGCGTCGCCAATAGCTATGTGCGTTGTTGGATTAATGAAACATTTATAATAATATATTCATGTTGTTTTTTAGTTTGTGACTATTATTTGTCAAGGTTTTAAAATCGAGCATAATATCAGCCATTACCACGCTGGGCAGGGAGAGATCGCTGCCTTTAACTCTTTGCATCTCCAGGCGTTCTGTTTGATGTCTTAGCCTAACCTAACCTAACCAGCTTGGTTACTGAGATGTCTGAGCCGCTATCTAATAAAGTTCTCTCTTGTTCTAGGGGTGGTGTTAGCCTAAGATGGTGTTGGCGCTGGTGGTCGGACTCCTGTGCGTCTGGGGCCGCTTAAGCGTCGCCAACCCTGAAGCCAAGCGGTTGTACGACGACCTCCTCTCCAACTACAACCGGCTCATCCGCCCCGTCGGCAACAACTCGGACCGCCTCACCGTCAAAATGGGGCTACGGCTCAGCCAGCTGATCGATGTTGTGAGTACCTTTTTTTATTATTGGGCTAATAGCCAATTGGCAAGGTGCCTGTAGTATATGAAATCCTGGTTAATTATTATTTCGTGTTATCCTGTTTCTTAAATGTTATTAGGTTAATATTACTATTCCATAGACCATCAGGACTGACAGGGGTAACTACGATATTTGGTTATTTCCGTTTTGAGGAAGGTTTGGATTACTAAGTAGCTGGGTCAAGAGAGACGAATAATCAGCCGGAATTTTAATTTGACTTGTTTTGTGTTCAGGAATTCCCAGATGCATAGTTAAAAGGTTTTCATCCCCTTTGTGTACACGATTAGTCGCTGTTAGTACACATTTTAATACGCATAAAATAAAGTACGTCGAGGATCTTGCAAATTATTTAAAACTATTCAATAATCGAAGAGAAATCTTTTCGTAGACAGCGTTAACAAATTATATAATCAGCTCCACAATTTCAAGTTTAAAGGCGTCTAACAGCAAAATTATATGCAATATACATTTTACAAATCCTTCCAATCACAATTTAACACCCGAAAAACCACTTACACGATTACATGCTGATCCCCAATTACTTAGTAGACCTGCTTTGAATTTCATTTATAATTCCTTCACGCGCGACCTTTGAATAGTTAGAAGGATTATCCCACATATCTATAAGCCCCTCATTAAAAAGGGTTTTACGTGCCGGTGCTCTTATTAAAAACTTTTGCGCACCGTAACGAGATCTACCTGGTTAATAGTTAACATTAGTTATGACGTTAAGTTCTAATGGTGAAGTTAGTTTGGGTAGTTTCGGTGCACTGCCTTTAGATGGAAAGCGTCGGTGGTTGCATTTTGCAGGACAATAAAGAGAAATATTGGACTTTTCACTTAGAAATGGCGAAGTTTTAGGGTTATGTTGAGGTTTGTTATGTCTTTGCTGTTGAAATTGTTAAGATGAAAATCGATAGGTCTGGCCTGGAATTAGTGTTTGAGGTTTGATGTAGTTGAAGAAGTTTTGAGATATGTGATTATTTCTCAAAAGCACTCTTAAAGATTAATAAATGTAAAATTTTACTTATGAATCAACAAACATCGTTATCGTCTCCTTACAAAATACTACTCATCATCAGCCTACTTCTTTACATTAACCTCTTCGTTTTAACTTACACACCAAATTGTACTAATTCATCGTTATAGCCCATCTTTTGAGGCATCTTTTTCAGTTCTAATAGGGCATTGACAAAATATACCACTTCATCTGAATTTTTGGCAATCCAAATCATTCCCGTGATCCCCAAAGCAATGTTCGATTAGCACACGTAATTTTGACACAACAAAACTAACTTTATCAATTATGTATATTTAACTTCGTAACAATTGACAGTTGGCTTGGTCAAAACTCATTTAACTAAGCCATCGGGGATGGAATTGAATTGAAACTATGGTGATATTCTCGAACGAAAGAGTCGACGTCGAGTTCACATTTTTACCCTAACGAAAGTAGAAATACAAATAATTATATATTTATTGATTACCCAACAGTTACAATAAATAACACGGTTCGAATTAAGCACGTAATGAAAACGGTGATAATATTTGGAATCGTTTTAATAATTTTCCAACAATACACTATAATGTTTATGTCCTGTTAAAAGGTATATCTTTTTGGGCGCCATTTGCAAAACCGTAATTAAATTGTTCTTTAAAACGACGTTTATTAACTTCTTCGAATTAGAAATTAACTTTAATTCCGGGGCCACTTTGGAACTGTCGCAGTGACGGTTACCCATCATTTTATAGATTTCACGTCATCCATTTTATCATTTCATCGAATACTATTTTCTGCTGAAACCATGATATTATAAGGATATCTTAAATATTCATTATGTAGGTTAGGTTAGCTGTGACGTGTGCCTGAATGCCTTTCGATAAAATAAAAATTCTGAGTGATGATACGTTTGTTGATAGGTGTTTCGATTATATAAAAGGTACCCGTAATTTAAAGGGGTGTTATACGTTGTACGCCTATATTTGACTGTCTATAGCACCTTAGTATATTACTGGATCCAAATAATCTATGGGCTTTAAAGCTCAGTAACAACTAAGCTCAGGTCTTGAGCTCATTTTCCCTGTACAAATAGAACATCAAGCTCATCTACATATGATTAGAGTGACTTAAAAACCCGGCCAAGTGCGAGTCGTACTCGCACACGAAGCGTTCCATACGATTATCTATACAACATAATACACTATATTATAACTTTTTTTAGTTTCACCTGTCCCGGAGTCTTTATCGATCAGATAAAACGGCATAAAAACACGTTTCTTGTATGAGAGCACCCCTCACCCTAATTTTTTTTATTTTCTCTCTATGTCTTCCCGTGGATGTCGCGACTAAGGGAATAAAGGCTTGTAGTACTGTCAGGTGATGGGTTTGCTACCTGTCACTAATACACTGGTAAACATCCTCAGCCTGACTGTGCAAAATGTGGTTACAGAATTATCAACAAGTTTAGAGTTGTTGATATTCTGTAGCTCTGCCTATCCCACTCTGGGAATAAAGGTGTGACGTTATGTGTGTATGTAAAATAATTATTTATTTTTGAAGTGAATATACAACTTAATATTCTGTGAATATTTTAAGCGTCTACCTGTTGCCTTTATTAACATTAATATAATATTATATATAATATGCATTAGCAACGCGTTAAGTACCCAATCTCATGCTGTGTCAAAATGTGACCAAGCAGCATGCAACACATACTTTCCGACAGGTCAATGTAGGCTTGATGGTGAAATAAGTGATAAAATGAGCCCGTGTGGTTGCCGGGTTAGAATAGTGCCACTCCATGTCTTCCCGTGGATGTCGTAAGAAGCGACTAAGGGAATAAGGGCTTGTAGTACTGTTAGGCGATGGGCTTGCAACCTGTCACTAACACACTAGTAAACTTCTTGGCCTGATTGTGCAAAATGTGGTTACAGAATTATCAGCAAGTCTTTTAAGAGTTGTTAGTATTTCTGTAGCTCTGCCTACCCCACTCTGGGAATGAAGGCGTGATGCTATGTATGTATGTATGAGCGACAAAGTGTAAGAAAATACCTATACTTACATTCAATAACATTTAAAGAGTCTGTTGACTCGTCGTCGACAATGTACGTAATAGAATAACACCGGCTATCGTTGCACCGACCATTGATAAATAAATAGAGCTTTGCCGTTGGATTCTGTTATAGAACTTCGAGCGTACGTAGGAAAGTTTCGCAGAGCGTCCGGCGTTGCGAGATATTTTTGTAATGGATTAATGGATTTAGCGCTTGATAACTTTATTATATTTGAAGTCTGCGGATAATGGCGGAGCTCGAGGTGTGATTTCTAAAAAGGCTAACGTGACTTTGTTACTTTAGTTGCACAAAGGTTAATGTTAAATTTTATTTCAACGTTAGGTGTTTGAGTAGAATATTCTTGCATCCGAGTGTTTCTATATTTTAGGGGATATTTTAAACGAAAACGGTGTTTTTTATCATCTGTCATTTTAAAAGATAAACAACACATTAGTTCACAGTAGTCACACGAGTATAACATTGGTAACAAAATAAAAACAGAAAACACGATATGTGTCGTCGCCGTAGTGTAACGGACAACGGCACAAAAAATAACAAAATAATGTATTTTGTTAAAACATATGAAGTTACTGTGTAATTTGCGTGACCAAAATACTAACCAGGTTTAAAAAAACCATAATACGTCATCATGCATTACCTTTACAAAGCGTTTGTATGACGCCTAACGGCAAACACACCAGAATTACTCTGCCAACCCGAATTTACATAATTACTGTATTGCATTACTGCTCTGTAAGTGCAACAGAAACTGCAAATTGCTGCACAAATCCGCCTTTTGTGCCTTAATTGTCCACCGTAACTTTTAATTGGTTTACTTCTGGCATAACCAGCCAAATCCACACGATAGAAAAAATGATAACTGCAAAATTGGAAAGCCTGAATCAAGGCCCAATTCGGGTCTTGTGTACCCCCGATTTAACTCAAACAAAAGCAACTGAACCTTTAACAAATGATCCCTTCTTTAGCTTCGTTGAAACGAACGAAAAACCGTTTTCGTCTACAGCAGTAAAGTGTAGACTTTACTGCTTTGCTGCAAGGTTTGTTTCTTCATGAGCTTTGATTTGGAATGTTTCGTTGTGCGGAATATTCTTCTAAGTGCTTACATTGATAGTGTTATAAGTTGTTTTTTAACGAACGGGTGGCGATCGGTTTTTCGTTTCAGCGCAGAATTCAGCGCTATACTCGTTTGATCTTTTTGTAATTGTAATTATCGTGGACAGATCGAAATTTGCGCTCTTGTTTCCAGTTAATTGAGTTTGAGTGTCAGCGGAATCAATGTTTTGCTAGTTACAATTACGGATTTGGAGCGCTTTTGTGTGTGCTTTGGCATGGACGTTATTTATGTGAACACTCACAGTTTAGGCTATTTGCGGTTAGAAGGGACTTAATCACTTTAAATAATTGTTACCTCCAAAGGGTGATGGGCAATTTTGTATGGATCCCGTCCCCCCCTCCAACAGTAACGGGCTGCAGGGTCTATATATGTTCATTAGGACCCAATAAAATACAAAATACTTATCTTCGTAGCAAAATCAATGGGATTTTTTTAATGAAAACAAAGGGCCGGGCAAGGCAAATCATCTACATACGTGTTCATTTTCAAACAAATTCCATAGTTCCATACGATAAGATTATGATTTTTCAAGAAAACCCCATACATATGGTGATCGTCGCCATAGAAAAAATACATCATATTGCCAAGATCTATAAACTGGCACATGTTTCATCACTGTTGGTGGGTGGGGACATTTTTACCCATCGTCCTTTGTGTGCATGTCTTGTTCTTTTTTTCGTTTGGATTTTATGAAGACGTTTTATAAATCGTAAAGACGAAACAATGACATAAAATCGACGTAAATATGGAGATTTATTGAAGCATTCTTACATAACGTAATTAAGAGTGAGATCATCACTGAATAATTGATAGTTGATTTCCAATTGATTTAACTAAGTACCTAAGTAATTAACAAATAACCGCTTGCTTTTCTCCGTCCTTGCAGAAGTTATGTATCGCTAGTTTATAAATGCTATGTAGTAGTAACTGACTGAAGAAGCAAAGTCAATTTTTAATATTACTAAGAATATAAGCAAAAGATCTATTTATGACGCTTAAAACTATACTTTTAGTTGTAGTTGTATTGCATTACCCTAACACAAAATTTGTCCTGCTCTATTGGATTTTATAATGGAAAAAAGGCTGGAAAACTCTTGCTTCATAAATCGAGAACAGTTCGACATGTTTATGACTCATTGGGAGATTTTTTCTGATAAGACGCGTATTTTTGTAAATCTTGCCAATTCAGCTCGATCATAGAACTACAATAAATAATTGAAATCATTAACATACTAATTTCTTTTGCTTCCCTTTTTTGGTCAAAACCAGAGTGACAACTTTAAATATTGTATATCTTGAAGACATTATCATTCTTACTCCCTTAATCATAAACGTTCAATAAGCTTGGAATAGTTATACCACGCTTTGTCCTTGTCTGTCGAGTTCAAATGTCGCAATCACAGATAAGGACAAACCATGGCACAAGTATTTCCAAGCTGATTGAACGTTTATTAGTAAGAGGGTAACAGTCCAAACGTTTTAAACCATGCCTATATCTTAAGAGCCGTTTCATACTAGCGTTTTTGCCGGCGGTTTCTAGACGGAGCGGGAACGTGACCGGAGCGCTGCGAACACGCGACGGAAACGCGGCGTGATTGTGATAAGAATTGCAAAACGCGACGACGGATAATAAACACGCCACGTTTCGGTCGCGTGCTCGCAGCGTTCCGGTCGCGTTCCCGCTCCGCCGAGAAACCGCCGGCAAAAACGCTTGTGTGAAAGGGCTCTAACAAAAGCAGATGAGGGCAGTAATTTGTCTGTGTTCATACATTTTGAGTCCTCATTTATCACTACATCCCTTTCATTAAAACCAGTTCAATCTAGTCTATTTATAGTTCTAGCCAACATTGAACGCCAACCTCGTTAATTTCCAAACAAAATGGACTCCATTCCTACCTTCTGGCGCGGAATGTTTTAAGCAAGATAAACCGTAAATTAATAAGCAGGTAACCCCCGTTTGATTAAACCGGTAATTTATTCTGCAAGTCTGGTATCATGCATGAGATTTACAGATTACGGGCGATACCAAAATTTAATCATAGTTTAAGTATTGCATTGAAGATACCAGTGGTTGAAGGTAAAAAAGAACAAACCAACACAATTTATTATAAGATTGTCTTAAACTTGGTAATCTATCACTTTACAGAAAATCGATTCATCGAATATCTGTTCCCAGAACACTATTCGCAGAATGTCGTTATGACTTAGGAATCATTCATCGAACTTCAGTTGATCGCTGTTACATTTCTTCGAATTACCTGTTACACCGGAATCGAATCATCGAATTTTACTTCACTATTTTATTTGTTTATCACAATAGTTGTTCATCGAATCACGTTTGCTATAATTGTGATTTAACGTAAGTTTCAGTTCCCAAATTTCATATTACACAGAAAATCATTTCATCAGTGTTACTATACATTGTAATCACAACGCGCTCACGTAGTCCGAGGTAGGTTAGGGTTATTTTTTTTTAAGTCCTGGAAGCCCGACACGCTCACGGAGTCCGTGGTAGGTTAGGGTTATTTTTTTTTTAATGACCTGGAAGCCCGACACGCTCACGAAGTCCGAGGTAGGTTAGGGTTATTTTTTTTATGACCTGGAAGCCCGACACGCTCACAGAGTCCGAGGTAGGTTAGGGTTATTTTTTTTATGTCCTGGAAGCCCGACACGCTCACGGAGTCCGAGGTAGGTTAGGTAGGTTAGGGAAGTAAGTAAGATTTCCCATAAATGCTTGAATAAAAAATAAATAAAATAAATAACAGTATATTTTTTTATTAAAGTACATTGTACACAGTACAGTTACAGTTTTAAATTTTTGGCGATTTCAATAAGAAATTGTTTTTTTGTCATAGTTTCTTTTTTTTTACAATATTTTCAATTCGCCTATCTTTCATTACGTACTTCTTCGCTTTTTTTGCTGGCGGCTCGCCACGTAACATTTTATCTATTTCTGTATCATTAACAGTACATTCTTTCATCAGTTAACATTATTACATGATAAAAACCAGGCGCTTTTTTATCAATTATTTGATTGATGTGGTGATGCCAGGATTCTGCCGAATTTTGAGTTCTTGGTATATTTTTTGTGTTCACAACATAACAACTCCAGAATTCTGGGCTATATTTGGGTTGAGAGGAACATGTACCACTGACGTAATTTTCTTCAAACCAATGAGCTATCAGCTTACTATCAACATTTTTCTAAACGCGTTGCAATAATAACAAATGCATCGTTCGATGAAACGTTACTACGATGAAACGTTGTTCGAGGTAGTTGTAAAATATGAATGGTACCATTATTGAATCATGTTTCGATAAAAGGTAAATTCGATGAATCGTTACTGCGATGATTTGAGACATATTCGAAACAATTTATGATGAAAAGTTGTTCGACTACTTGATAATCGATGAATTTAAAATTATGTGTATAGAAAATAAAACGTAATTACATTCGTGGAATAGTTTTCGTCGATATGAAATTCGATGACAGGAATTTCGATAAAATGATAGATACCCCTTAAACTTACTTTAAAGTGATACGGGACTTAATCATGTAAAATAATCATTATTTTTTTGTACATTTACGTAAAAAAAAATTTTTTAAGGTCGTTTCCCCGGGTAACTTTCAAATAAAATTTATAAAATGAATAGTGTTTGTATGAAAAATACACTAAAAATAAACAGTTAAGTATATGGGACACGTGCCTCCTCTAATCTTTCTTACCTATTCATTTCCTAAAGCCGTTTTTTTCCTCTTCCTGTTAGCTTTTTGCACAATGTAATCAAACAACACAGCTTTAGCTTTACCAGAAAAGAAAAATATCTTCAAGAAACAAGATCAAGAGTATGTCATTACATACTCGTAATGCTCAATTCTCTGTTCAATCTACGATGATCCCAGTGAGAGCCGTATTTCGTAACTTCAGTCACTTCATCATCATCAGTTCAAGACGTCCACTGCTGGACAAAGGCCTGTCCCAAGGTTTTCCATAACGACCGGTCCTCTGCTGCTGTCATCCAGCGGTTTCCCGAGACCTTTATCAGATCGTCGGTTCACCTTGTGGAAGGCCACTTGCTGTACTCATAAACGAGGTATTTAAAAATAGGCAATTACTTAATTAAATTCCTGAACGGCGACGCAAGATTCCACCAATGTGGTATTAATGTAACTTTAAAGAAATGCCGTGAAATGTGTGGTTCCCGGGTTAGAATAGTGCCACTCCATGTCTTTCCGTGGATGTCGTAAGAGGCAACTAAAGGGAATAAGGGCTTCCAGTACTGTTAGGCGATGGGTTTGCAACCTGTCACTAATATGCTAGAAAACTTCATGGCCTGATTGTGCAAATTGTGGTCACAGAATTATCAATAAGTCTTTTTAGAGTTGTTGGTGTTTCTGTATCTCTGCCTACCCCACTCTGGGAATGAAGGCATGATGCTATATATGTAAAGAAATAAGTGTTTACGTCTTTACATTATTATGAGCTGTCACAGGCATCATTTTAGATTTTAGAGAGTAAAAAGAGTAGTCAAATATACATAAAGAAGTGTTTATCAAATTACTTTACTTACATCTCAAATTAAACTGGTTGGATAAGTGGATTGAAAACACTATAACAAATAATACCTTCACATACGAGTTTTAAAAATCTAATTTTAAATTTTCATATCCCCATGGTTCGTCTCAGCCGTTTATGGATGGATCTCTTGCTGATTCATCAATTTGAATATCGAACGATAAACGACGCTTCGCTATTCCAATTTTAAAATTCATCTCGCTCCCCTTCCCGCGCGACTTGGCGTCTTCCTACCTCATGTTCATGTTTTATTTATTTGGAAGTATTGGCCAGTAATTTTTAAAACACGTTGAAAATGTACATTCGAAATAGGAAGCTTAGCTAGTTTGTAACGGTCAAATAGAGTTCGAACGTGTTTATTTTTATTCTGCTTAGATTTAAGATATCTTCGTACTTATTATCCCGTCAAAATAGGGAGGTGTTATGAGTTTGATGTTTGTTTGTATCTGTGTATCGTAGCTCCCATTTCTTATGAACCGATATGGAAGCGGTTTTAAAAAAAAGCTAGTTAAATCGAGATGGTTCTTACCTAGGTGATGTGGAAGATGTGTTACCAGGCGCGCGGGCTTGAGTGCCTCAATATAGGCGCTGAGCGCCGAATCCGAGTCAGTTGTCCGGCCGCCACCGATCAGTCAACAGTTGTTTGAGCGAGATAGCGTAATATAAAATTTACGCGAGTAGCAAGTCCTGTCATATTTCGCATTATTGCGAGAAATATTGCCGTCTTTCTTATGCAACTATTTTAGCCATCAATTTAACTCTATTGCTCCTTAGTGCGACAGTTGGGAAGAAGCAAAGTAGTGAAAGTGATAAGGTATTAAAATTATCATCTACTTGTGCTGTTGAATGTACCAATAGCCTCTTAGTTAAACTGCGGACAGACGACATGGCAAAACTATAAGGGTTCCATGTTGACTACAGAACACTAAAAAAGATAAATCTGCATAAGTGACATTTTCCTTGTTACAAATATTTCAAAATGTAATCATAGGTACTTATATTAAACACGACAAGATCCCTCAAATAGTGTTCCAAGTATTTAATACCTATCATTCAGTGAATTCTGTCTCGAAGGCGTGCCAAGGACTTGCAAAATTAGATTTTTAATTCTGAGACATTTCATTAAGTTAGTGTTCAGGCTTGGTTCAGGACCTAAGTTACATCGTGAGTTTGCCGGAGTCTCCCGAACTTTCCCGACAGACCCAAAGTCAATAAAGAAAGGTAATACCATAAATTCCATTTCGAATCAGCTTCTATAAAAGGTCAATGTTCCAACAGCTTCAAGTACAGTAAGTATTGGACTGGCTTACGAATTCAATAACATCTTATAGGACATTAATTGTAGCAAAAAACAAACAAGTTCTAGGTTAAAATCTAGTTTTGTTGTAATAAAAGATTCTGTCTCTGAAAATTTGTTTTTTGATTTGTGCATAATATGGCATCTTTCTAGCAGTTCTAAAAATGATAGCAAAAATTAAAACAAAAAAAAAATTAACAGGTAGTCATTTAACTCTATTCCGGTTTTCCGGCAAAAACAAAAAGGCAGTATAATAATACTGAGTATTTTTTACGCATACTGGTTTTTGCTTTGCATACCAGTAATACACTATATGTCTTTTTGACTTGAACAAACGAAGTGGTTTAAAAAAAAAAAAAACAGTTAGACGCAGTAATATTTATATCCGTGATGGTAATATCGATTTTGAAAACTGCAAAAAATAAATTTCACAAATTTAGTATGAAAAGACGACTGCCCTACCCTTGTCTTAAGTACGATCTGCCATCCATCCGTCCAATCAGCCTGTATCCACCCACAGTTGGATATAGGCCTCTTCCTTATCACACCACTCATCTCGGTCCTGCTCCAATCGCATGTATACCCAATACCTATTTTAGTAACATTGTAATAGCAACCTTGTCACATTAACAATAAGGTACCTTTTATGTTTTGGTATTATGTACTCAAGCGAAAACCTGGGGACTCGGGAGGTTAAGATGCCGTCCATCGGAGGTTTACCCACAGATCTTTTAATTCCTTGGCCACCATACAGTGACCAACTTCTCAACTGTCATCATTCCGCCTCGCCAAGTGCCCCGCCCTTCTCTACTTAAGGTTCGTTTTTTATTCCCCAACGTCTACTACCTTCATCCTAAGTCGAATCTCGATTTTCGGAACTTGATCTACACGGGAGAATTGCAGAATATCCCGCTACTCGCATTTTGTGTTTACGTCTCTGAAAATTAGGTTCTTACCTACTTACACAACAGTTATACAGTTTTGTATATAGTCATTGAGAAATTTTAGCCCGGGGGACATCCTTCAGTGTATTGAAGCTGCCCTGCCGAACTGGACTCGAATAATAAACTTAGGTTCAGTTACTTAACTTGATTCTATTATTATTAGCTTAACGACCTTGTTTAACATTTCATTTTAATGTGTTCCTCCATTTCATCTCACGTAAATGTGTCCCTATTTGAAATGGAGGAAAACTTTCAACAAAACAGTGTATTTTCGCAGTCGAGACGCTAAAAGTTCACAGGTTCTATAAAAAAACTATTGCAAGTTTGTACTGAATAAGATATCTCAAGTATGCATTACTATTCCAGGAAAGTTTTCAGCCACCAACTAGTATCTGGCTGGAAAAGTGCATTGGAATGTAAAGTACTTGGTAGCATTCGAAGTCTTCTGTTATGAAATACAAAAAAGTCGTCTATACATATCCCTACTTTACAAATAGGGTATTACGGTGAGGACTTAACAGTTGGACCATAGTTAAGCGCAGTTAACCACACAAACAACGAAAACGAAAAAAGTTCCGTTGTGCAACGAAAAGTATCTTCACAATTGTATGACTAATTTTCATCGCACAACGTTTGTGTTAGCGTGGCCAACTTTTTGGTCCTTACCCGTTAAGTGTTTACGAGTACAGCCAAGGACTTTAAGTGTAAAGCCCTATCATAATGACAGCGTCAAACCATATGAAAGAAAGCAAAAAATAATGATTAACGCTGTCATTATGACAGGGTTCCATAGTGGCATAACAATTAAAGTCCTTGACTGTACATAAATTTAATACAAGACGATACTGTCTTAAAACATCTTTAATTCTGTTTGTAGTTATTAATCTTAATATTCGGTGTGTTCCCCATTAATAGATTGATCAAAAATAATATTAACCTATAAGTTTTCTTAATTCAGACAACGTACACTCGAATTTGACAAATGAATGGAATTAATCATAATTATAATTCATAATTATTATTTTATAATAAAATTACCCAATCAAGATGCTAATTTTCCTATTTTCGTAATTATCTCGAATAGGAAAAATCGTTCGTTTGTCTCGCTAAAACTCGAGAATGGCTGGGCCGATTTGGCTGATTTTGGTTTTAAAATGTTTGCCATAGTCCAGGAAAGGTTTAAAAGGTGAAAATAATTGAAAAATCTACCGGGAAAGTCAGAAATTTGCAGCGGGGTGAAGCCGCTGGCGGGCCGCTAGTGAAAGATAAAAACAATCAGCTATTGTTCGTTTTTTTCAACTGTGACGATAATAAAATGTTCAAAAATACAATAACAGAGCCAACAAAATGTTTAGGTATAAAAATGGCAATGTGTGCTTTAATCTGTTAAAATTGTTGAAAACTATCAAGCCTGGAACGTTTACGGCAAACAACCAGTCCTGATTCCGGTCACATTTGAACCGGCGAGAGCTTTCTTGAGCGCGCGTGCCGCCGAATAGCAATAGTGTGTTGGTTTACTGTGGGCCAGAAAATACGCGAATTACTTCATTACCTATTACTTTAACGCTATATTACTAAATCTATGTCTTCCCGTGGATGTCGTAAGAGGCGATTGAGGGAATGAGGGCTTGCAGTACTGTTAGGCGATGGGCTTGCTACCTGTCACTAACATACTGTTAAACATCAGCCTACTTGTGCAAAATGTGGTTACAGAATTATCAACAAGTCTTTTTACCCCACTCTGGGAATGAAGGCGTGATATTATGTATGTATGTACTTTAACGCTTTTTCATAGATAACGTGGATAGCATTGGTATGTTCGAGGTATTTGACATTAGTTGCATGAAAAATATGTATTTATAAAAAGGCATGGTTTGGTACCTTGGTTGGTGATTTGGTAAAACCTTTTACTGGTTTTAGTTTTGTTTTTTCAACACGGCCGCTATGACTTTGAAGTAAATGACCATTACCATTTATTTATTACCTATTACTTTAACGCTTTTTCATAGATAACGTAGATGAAGGGTCCACGGAAAGAACATGTCTAGTCACATTTGTAACTATGAGATATCGCGAAATGAAAGTTAGGAACCATGACATTTTGTACGTAATTTTCGTGAAGAGGTTTTTTTAAGAGTGAAAAAACACAAGAAATATGAAGATTTATATCCTAAACTGAGTGGTAGGTAATAGTTCATTTCGTCCTCTACATTTTGAGATTCAAAACTCATTTTTCAAGTATTTGATATTGGGCGCATATTATGTATTTTTTAAAGGTGTCAATTGTTAAAATCATATTGCTTTTGACGTGTTGTGGTATTAATTTTAACACAGCCGCAATGGCGGCTCTAAGTAATGACTTTGAAGGAAATAAGAGCTATCGTAACGTTGACGATACGAAAACACGTCAAAGACAATATGATTTTACCAAGTTAAATAGAGGCCCCTTTATATCTCTTACTTCTGTCATAACGAATGAAAAAGACGCCATGATAATGTTTGTCAATCAACTAAGTATGGTACCACCAATTAACGTAAATATGTCCAAAAAAGTGGTGTAATATTTTAAAGTTGTTTGTAAAATTACGTAACCTAGTAGTAGAAAACGGTTGGAATCGTTGAATCATCACGGGTGACAAAGGTAAAGATAATGTTCCACAGGTTCACAAAAACACACAAACTCTCTTTAGTGATATTAGTGTGAATTAATGCTATTCCAGAAATGTCTGATATAATAACGGAAAACGGATTATAAAGCGATAAATTATGACAAAAATAACCTATAGAAAACACTATACGCTCCCCTCATGGCCCCGTTTTCGACATCCGCCTCTCGTTTATCGAAATTCGCGAGTTTCGTGAAAAACTAGCGCCAGTTAAGTGAGTAATGGCGTGCCGGATGAGCCCCGGCCGGCGACGTATTGCTCTGTCTGGGGTTGCTTGATTAAATAACATTTATGTGCTGAAATGTAACACTTAGACTGTATTTAGTTTTAAGAAATACCACATTCCAATTTAAATTAAACACATTCTTGCAATATATGAAAATAATTTCAAGGTTTAGGATTTTATAAATGTTCTATATAATTTAAATTATTTACTTAACTTAAAGCGTTTAAATTATCAATTAATTTAATTTACTATATTACATTAAATATTGAAATAAAAACGCAAACTGAATAAATAAATTTATTAAAATCAAATTACAGGATAAAATTTCAAATTAAACGCGTTTGGTATCTTAAAATGGCATTTTCGTTTAAATAAAAATGTAAAAAGTACACATATTTTTTCGTTATAAATGATTAATTATAAGTATCATTCAACTAAACAGGATATATATAAAGACGAAAGTATCATCAGTTTATGTGACGTCATTTGGACACTTTAATTTAAACATTTAAGCAATCAAATGCCACAATATGTCAAACAAGGTGGTACTCAGTATCACGCCACTACATGATGCGATGTGATCACACTAATCAATGAGCTTAATACCATACCATTGTTCTTCCAGCCCCTTTAATTCTAGTAAAGCCTATTAAAAACCAGTATGTGCCGGTTTAAACCAGTTGAAAGCGGTTATAACGCCGATCGAGTACCCTTGCAGGGGTAATTACCTCATGCCTTTGACTGATTACGCGCAGCGACTGGCAGGAAAGTCTGCCCTCAAGCCAATCTGCGGTATCTCAAATTCAAAAGCCAAAGTAATTTGAATCCTCTCCTCTTAGTAAATAAGGTTGCATTTTCTACAGGATTTTTATCTGAGTTACCGCCATTTGTATTAGCAGTGTGATACTATACTGACTGCATTATAAAGTTACATGAAATTACACAATGAAGAGCTCTCTTTGAAGGCTTACTCGTGATGTTACACGTTATTTTAGTCCGATCCCTGCCATATGCCCGATTGGTTGAATGCTTTAGCTATTTTTTTTTTGTAGGCACAAGTCTAAATGATGGTGAAAACTGCACCAAAATCAATTGCGTGGTTTAGATGTAGTAAGTGGATATATAGACAGATAGACGTGGACAACAACTTTGTTTCATACTAAATATGGAAAGATTTTTGCCCTCTTGTCTTTTGGCAAACTAAAACCAAAGTTTTCTACAATTTACGCATGGGTTATCTTAGTCCTTCCAAATGCCAGAGCTGATGTATAATTGTTTCCTACACATCATAGACAATTAGAAGTTATTTTATGAAATATATTTTTGGAAAATTAAAGTTGGAAAATGATACATTTGACCCAAAATATTTCCACATACATGAGACTCGAAGTGTCTTGTTTTACAGAAGCTGTGTTTCTCCTTACATCGACATCTTGGACATGTAATTCACTATTAAACAATTCCTCTTAGCGAAGCACTAGGGGATTGGCTCATGGATTACCTAAACGACATCTGGTAATACACGCTATGTATTATAATGTAAACCTAGTGATATAGGTCATCAGATGATATATTACTATTAATAACTATTAAGGACATAAAAACCCCTAAAATAAAAACGACCCCTACTTTCAGAGTTAATATCAATTAAGGGGCTACCATGAGCCCACGGCCTTGACGAGCGATTTTCTGTCATTTTCCTTAATATATTTCACTAAATGCATTCCAAAATTAGGTATTTTCTTCAGCTAGAACGAACAACGAACTCGACGCAGCAAACAAACCTAATTAACGGTAAAACCTATTGCAATTCGAAAGTGCATCAACATTTTCTAATCATGACATGTGCATGATCCACCTTGCTCGGCCAATTATCGTGCAGCCATCCGCGATGCATTGCTGATGCATTTTTAAAGCGGAGAACTTCTTACGGACGGAGTGGGAGGACTTGACACGAGTCTTGGGAGTCTAAAGGAGTTGGTGCAAGTTAAAGACTTACTCCTTTCATCACCTTTATTCATATACGCACAATAAACTTATTTTAGTTTTTTTTCTTCTGCCCCATGTGGTTGCCGGGTTAGAATAGTGCCACTCTATGTCTTCCCGTGGATGTATTTAGAGGCGAATAAGAAAATAAGGGCTTGTAGTACAGTTAGGCGATGGGCTTGCTGTGTCGCAACCGGTCACAAAAACACTAGAAAACTTCTTGGCCAGATTGTGCAAATTGTGGTTACAGAATTATAAACTAGTCTCTTTAAAGGTGTTGGTAGTTCTGTAGCTCTGTCTACCCCACTCTGGGAATGAAGGTGTGATGTTATGTATGTATGTATGTAGTTTTTTTCTTAACTAATGGCTTTCACTCCTTGTTTTAACAAGGTTTTTTTCGCCTATGTCGAGTTTTAGACAATTTTTTGCGAGGATTTTTTGGTTTTATAATATTTTTCTGAACAGAAGCCCACGTGGTTAGCTCTACGTGCTTCTATAAGTCCAAAGTTAGTTTACTTAATTAAATCATTTTTTGTCGCTTTGTGTCCAATTCAAATTTAATTTCATTGTGACAAATAAGGACAAATCATAATTTAAGCACAAAAATATTTGCCGTCACAATAATAATAATCGAATAGGCAACAAGTAAAATTTTATGGAATACCTTACTGTTTGTTTTGAAATAGTTTAAATTGGCCATTTTGTTCATTTTTTTGGGTTCCGTGCCCGAAGACAGCTCAAAGTTACCTTGTTAATATGCCTACACTGTCCGTCCGTCCATACTTCATAATTTTAAAGTGCTTTGTCTTTGGAACCGTAATAAATATTGGGTTGTCTTTTTTTTCAAACTATTAATATGTGCTTAAGTTAATAGGTGTTTATTCAAAAAACGTAAACTTAGTACAGACTGTAAAAAAAAAGTTAAGAAAAAAAATAAGAAACAAAAAATAATAATGATCAAGTAGGAGTTGGGCTCACGCTAATTCGATTTGAAACCGAATTAAAATCAAAATATAATAATAGAGGAGGTATAGGTAGGTGCGGCGGTACAAAAACCTCAGTGTGGGAGTCCTGACACCGGTATTTTAATTTTATGACACCAGTTACACTCAAAACGCTACTATGAATCTTAAGTACTCAAAAAAATATCTTTACATCAAGAATTTCACCGGCACCATAACCACTAGAATCTATAGCCATTGCCACTTAAATTTCATCACAAGTCACGTTCGCTTGTCACTTGCACCGCCGTCAAAACTAACAACATCGTATGCATCGATCATGCAGCTTATATTGCACCCGCGGGTGTCGCGCCACGCAAATATGCGCCGTACATCCATCTTGCCCGCTAAGGGATTGTTCCCAGGAATTTATAAGCAACTTAGCTCCTAGCAAGTTTGTCTTGTGAATAAGGCTGGATACGACACACAAGAACTATGAGAACGGGTCAGTGTACATATCAATTTGTATGGGCCGTGATTCATTTTAATTGCTGTCGAGTTGAGTTACTAAGATAGCCGAGAGAGGTGATTGATGAGCTGAAGCTAAGTTTTGGCGTAATTAGTTTTAAATGAATAGGCGTCATTTTCAAGGTAAAATTATTTCTGAGTTGTACGGTCTATAACAATATTTGTATATGGAACTTACTTCGGTTTATCATGGTAACAGCAGCCTAATAAATGAAACGCTTTGCCGTTAAAATATCAACCAATCATTCATCATGGCCGCTCACAAAGCAAAATCTGCACAAAATTCAAGTAGCACAAAGAGCTATGGAGCGAGCCATGCTAGGAATCTCTCTAATGGTCCGCATACCTAATATCAAAATTCGCCGGAGAACCAAGGTCGAAGATGTCGGTAAGCGGATCATGAGACTGAAGTGGCAATGGGCGGGACACCTGGCTAGGAGGGAACGCGGTCGGTGGACCAAGGCGGTGACCGAGTGGTGGACAGACAGGGACGCCGATCAGTGGGCAGACCACCAGCCCGCTGGTCGGATGACGTCGTCAGATCGGCGGGCAGACAGTGGATTCGTGCAGCACAGGATCGTGGTGAGTGGCGCGACAAAAGGGAGGCCTATACCCGGTGGGAAGATACCGGCTGATTTGAATAATCATTATTTTGTCCAACATAACAAAAACGTACCATTGAAGTTTGATTTTATTATCATGCACGAAATTGGCGATAGAACAAAAATCTTATTCAAGTTAAGGAAACGCAGGTTTCTGGTTACTTACACGCTGCGGCAGTGTCATTAGCAATCTTATAGCTTAACCTTATAGCTGCTTAATTGCAATTACTCACCATTAACGGTTTTTTCGGGTAGGTGGATAAAAAAAGTAAACATTGTCTCAAACATTTTTATTTCTTTAAAATTAAATTAGCCAATATTTTTGAAAAAAAACCAGTAAAGTAAATGGTAAATTGATTTAAATAACCTACCAGCAGTAATTTTTACATTTCCTGAAAGTTTCAACATATTTTGTCACTTCACTGATAATTTAACCTCAAAATGTCACAATCTGAGATGAAGACATCTGTTGCCGAGCTTGCTACTTTGTTTACTGCGAAGATGGCTGAATTTCAGGGCAGCCTTGATAGGGCTGGTGCTAGTAACCCTTCTGTGGCTTCAATTGCGGTAGAATTTGCAGAGTTCAAAAGCTTCATGATGAAAGCGCTGAGCATTCTGCAGAAACAAGTGGAGACACTGGCTCATCAGGTAGACTTTCTTGATATGCGCTCTCGCCGCAAGATGCTGCTATTGCATGGTGTTGCTGAATCTGACGGTGAGGACACCACAGCTCTTGTTAGTGTGACGCTTCATAAACATCTCAAGAGGGAGAATGCTGGTGAGATTGCGCACTGTCACCGCTCTGGTCGGCCCCGTGGTGATAAGCCTAGAGCCATCCTTGTCAAGTTTCGTGACATCAAGAATCGGGACGAGGTATGGTTTGGCAAGACGGCACTGAAGGGCACGGGTATCACGGTATCCGAGTTTTTGACGAAGAGTCGCCACAATGCTTTCATGGCAGCCCGTGAACGCTTCGGAGTCCGGAGCTGTTGGACGCGAGACGGAGTGGTGCATATTCTGGGCGCAGGCGGTGTACGGCACCGCGTTATCTCGCTCGCGGAGGTCAGCGCCATCCCGGTTGTGCCAGCGGCCCCTACTGCCTCGACCCCTCGTGCCGGTGCCAGTGGTGCCTTGCAGAGTGTGCTGCCGGTCAAAAAGTCTAGGAGAAATATAGTGAAGCCGTCGGCTTAAGCTTACTAACTTTGCTCTATAATTAGCGACTTATTTGTGTAGTAGTTATAGTTGTAATGTTGTTGTTGTGTTGTTGTTCATCTTCGTGCTTCGTGATTTTGCAGTATTGTACGTATGTTATTACACCTTTTGTTTTTGGTTGCATGATATATTTTTTAGTACGGTATGCCTTTAATTGCTTTTATTGAGCGATCGATTTGGCAGTTTATTAATGTTATCAGTCAACTGTCACTACAACATGACGTTTCTCACTGACACTTTCGTGTCTGTTCAGTGTTGCCGTCTTTAAGTTGCGTTCCGTTATTCGTTAAAAATGTTTAATTATTAATTTAGTTGAACTTTTGGTACTATGATGTTAGTTCTTCTCTTTGTTTTACTGCTGGCAGGTAGTGTTTACTAAAGTACAGTTTAAATATATTTAGTAACCTACTTTTTAATTATTTTTGATTTATATCTATAAACATATATTTTTTTTTATATAAATAATTATACATATGTCTACATCCAGCCGGACTGATAGTAATGATAGTAATAATTACGTTTCTTTTTCTTCTAGCTCGGTAAGTGATGATAGTTTTCATAGTCTCCCTCTTTCTCTCCATGAATTACTAGATGCTCAATTTTCTGATGTTTCTAAAAATTTTAATGTCGTTCATATAAACGCTCAAAGCATTCCTGCTCATTTTAATGACATGATACTAACGTTTGACCTAAAAAACATTCACGCAATTTTAATTTCAGAGTCGTGGCTTAAACCTTGTTTATCGACTTCTTCCTATTCTCTACCAGGTTTTAATTTGATTCGCAACGATCGTACTGGAAGAGGTGGTGGCGGGGTTGCCATTTACCTTCGTTCTCATATTCCTTTCACGATTGTAAGTACGTCAGCGCAAAACTCTTGTGACGCCGCAGAGTATATTTTTCTCAGCTTAACTTTTTCCCACTCTAAACTTCTGCTTGGAGTATTTTATTCCCCTTCATTACATGTTAATTACTTTGAATCCCTTGAAAAGCTTCTCGAAAATCTCATGCCTTCTTTTAGCCACCATATCTTAATGGGTGATTTCAACACTTGCCTTCTTAAAAATGACCATCGTTCTAAATCACTCATTTCTCTCGTCACTGCTTGCAACATGAGTATTCTTCCTTCTAACGCCACTCATTGTTCTCCCAATTGTTCCCCATCACTCTTAGATCTTGCTTTAACTTCTTCTTCTACTCTTGTTGCTAAGTACGGTCAATACTCTGCGGACGCCTTCTCATATCATGACTTAATTTACCTATCTTATAAAGTCCGTCCCCCTAAGTCTAGGCCCAAAATTCTCCTCCAGCGCAATTTTAGTAGGTTGGATGCAGACAGTCTCCGTGAGGACGCAGTTAAGGTTGACTGGAGTGTTATTACTAACGCTAATACCGTGGACGAGCAAGTCGCATTGTTTAACTCCCAACTTACTCAGTTATATGATGTCCATGCTCCGGTTCGGCCTGTCAAAATCAAGCATCTTCCTGCTCCTTGGCTTACTGATGAAATTAGAGCCCTGATTCACAAAAAGAATGTTGCTAAATCTAGATACAAAGTTGACTCATCGGAAGAAAATAAGTTCAAGTACCACACCTTGCGTAACCGCTGTGGCACGATATGTCGTGATGCACAAACTCGTCATATACATAAATCTGTGGAAAATGGGGATCCTGCTAAAGTGTGGAAGTTTCTTAAATCTATAGGAGTTGGAAAATCTCAAGTAAATTCTGATAGTAAAGATATTGAAATCAATCAGCTGAATCGGCATTTCTCTTCTTCTACCTTATTTGATGGTCCGGCTAAAGCCAATACTCTAAAATTTCTTTCTAACTTATCAACTCCTGATACTTCATCTTTTTCCTTTTCTCAATTCTCTGACAGTGATGTTAAGAGGAGCATACTATCCATCAGTTCCAACGCAGTTGGTGTTGATAGCATTAGCCGTAATATGATCCTCCCTTTGCTTGACCTTCTCGTTCCTATCATCTCTAGTATCCTTAATAGGTCCATTATAAGTAATGAGTTTCCTTCGTTATGGAAGGATGCTGAAGTTGTCCCTCTTCCCAAAAAACCTAATCCCGCTTCCTTTTCTGATTATCGTCCCATATCCATTCTTCCTTTCTTATCTAAGATCCTGGAGCGTCTTGTTCATCAGCAATTGTCGTCCTACTTAAACAGATATGATCTCCTTAACCCCTTTCAGTCCGGTTTCCGTCCTGGTCATAGTACGGCTACTGCTCTTGTCAAAATCACGGACGACATTCGCGCTGGCATGGATAGCAGGAAACTAACGATTTTGACACTGCTAGACTTTAGTAATGCTTTTAATACCGTTGATTTTGACATAATGCTTGGAATTCTACGCTCCCTTAACATATCTCCTGCGGTAATTGAATGGTTTCATAGCTACTTAATGGGTCGTCGGCAGCGAATAAAGATAGGTGATTCTCGATCTTCATGGTGCAGCACGCTGGCCGGCGTTCCGCAAGGTGGCGTGCTGTCTCCGCTTCTTTTTTCTATCTTTATTAATTCCATTACACAAAACCTTCTCTCTTCTTATCACCTTTATGCTGACGACCTTCAAATTTATACTCAGGGTACGCTTGACGATCTTTTTTCTGTGGTTGACGCTGTCAATGAAGATTTGAAACGAATTTTGAGTTGGAGCAATGCGTTTGGGCTAAAAGTAAACCCTTCTAAAACTCAAGTGATCGTCATTGGCAGCTCCCAACTAATTTCTAGAGTCAACTTTGTGAATCTTCCCCCAGTTTTTTTCGACGGTGTTCTGATACCTTACTCTCTCCAGGTTAAGAATCTGGGTGTCATCATGGACCGCACTTTGTCATGGGCACCTCAAGTTAGTGAGACTAGCAGGAAGATGTTTGCAGCTGTAGGTTCTCTCAGACGGCTTCAGAACTTTCTGCCTCTTGCTACGAAAATTGCGCTTGCTCAAAGTTTACTGCTTCCTATTCTAGATTATGCTGACGTGTGCTATTTGGATCTCACTGAGGAGCAACTAGATAAGCTTGAGCGTATTCAGAATTTGTGCATACGGTTCATATTTGGGTTACGCAAGTATGACCACGTCTCCGTTTTTCGCAATCAGCTCAAGTGGCTCACAATCCGTGCTCGTCGTAACTTTCACATTTTAAATCTCCTCTTCAGCATTCTTTTCAACCCTGCAACCCCGCGCTACCTAAAAGAGCGGTTCAATTATTTTAAATCTATTAGAGCGTCCCAAAACCTTCTCCTGTCAGTTCCTTTTTCTTCCTCTAAATTTTACACAAATTCTTTTACCATCAAGGCGATAAGGTTATGGAATGCTTTGCCTGTGGAGGTACGACGTGCTAAGTCTGTTGCCATTTTTAAAAGCAAGCTAAAGGATCATTTTCTGTCACTTCCGTAGTTTTTCTATTATCTCCCTTACTTTTTTTCTTTGTTATATCTCATGCTTCGTCTGTTGTCATTGTTTGGCTGTTTTTGGAGGATGTATGTATGTATATATTATATAGATGTATAATTATATGTATTTAGTATGTATTTATTCAATTATTTATTTTATGTATTTATATTTAGTATATTTATAAATAGTTCTAATTTCAAAATTGAAATAATTTAATTGTTTCGTGTAGTTATTTAGTTTGAGTTCTAAACGAATTAGTTTACACCCCCTGCCATGAATATGTGTCCTCAGTTATTTCTCTTACAAGGTTGTCTGGAAGAGATCGCTATTTAGCGGTAAGACCGCCTGTTGTATACCTATGATTTAAATGTACTGTTCCATGTTCTGTTTTTATTTTTTATTTTTGGTGTTCAATAAAGAGTATTTGTATTGTATTGTATTGTATTAACCATGAAAATATTATAATGGCTTTACTTTTTGGTCAAAACACCAAGTAAAATATTAAATCTCTGATTCGGGTCTATATTGACTGCCATAATTATTTTCATAATGACAATGTGCTTTAGTCATAATTGTCGCAAGTTATAACGTATTTTTTAAACAACTGTTACTATTCCAGGATTTTTATATCCTTGTCTACAGTCTATCAGTGTTTGCTATGCCCTCTTTGGTTTTAATGCTGGTGGGAATGACGTCATCTTGTTTGTAATGCTATGACGTAGAAAAGGCCATGTGGCGTTTAAGCTTTAGCCATTAGCACCACTTTGTTTATTTACTTTCTTCGTAAATAATGAACATAATAATAAAAAAAACATTGGTTTTTGAGACAACCCTCTGCATGTTTTATGTTTAAAATAACTTTTAGAAATGTTTCTATTGTAAATTTGGCGTAACATAATGTAATGACGCGTCCGTATTTGTCACACACTTATAAAGAATACAAATGGCTTCGTTGGACTGTACCTATTTACTGCACATACAAAATTGGATTTGTCATGGCTAATTAGTACCTTCATAAAAACTTGCACCGTAAATATACAGGATATTTTCAATTTTAATATTTGCTTCGCTATTGTTAATCAATAAGACATCGTACCTTCGGTAGAACAAGGGCACAATGTACAATGTGACTAAAGGGGAAATTGCGCCCTTGTCCGGTAGGACAAAGGCACAATGTACAATGTTACTAAGGGATAAATTGTGCCCTTGTCCTACCGAAGGTGAGACCTGTTGTGTTATTTTTACTCTAGCTTAAAAAGTATTTAATGATATTGCCGATTCAATGATTCCACTAACTTAACGATATTCATATCGGTAGGAGAGGGGCTTGTTGTCTGATAAGCCGTACATGAAATTTATCGAATATCAATACAGTGTATCGCATACTTACAGCTTGATAACCCATGTCATAATTTCTAGTGTGACTTTGTGTTCACACGAGAAGGTAAAAGAGAGATAATTTGCAACAAAAAAGTCACTCGAGGTGAAACGTCGTGCGGTTTATATTAAAAAAAACATACTGAATTGACGTTTCGAGTTTTGACAGCTGTTCCAATTTTAAACTCATAACCTTACCAAAATCTATACTGTAACAACATTACAGTACAGATTTTAAGTACTACCACAGACAAGAAAGTTTTCATAGTAACATTGGTTGTAATAATGCTTGTCATTGCCTACAGGTTTTGAACGCATAATAGAGGAATTATGATATGTGTAATAAAACTTATTTCGCTTCATGTTTAAGATTTAAATCGTATATCAAGAAATATGAGATACTCGATTTTTTCAAAGTAATGACGATATTTAACGACCAGGAGAATAAAACGATGAGGTTTCGTGCTAAAAAAAATACTATTTATTTTCTATTGTATTCTCCATTTGCTGCATTCTTTTAATAGCAAAGAATACGCATAAAACACCGAGCCCCCAAATCGGGACTTGTCATTGATTAACCGGGCAACCGACAGGTGCCGGATCAATCCGGGTAGTCTACCCTTTCGGGCGTAATTGAGTGTGACAAATGCACGGGCCTCGCTGTTTAATGACTCAAGTTAATTTCGGGCGTACTGACGTTGCGGGTCGCTGTTTATGTGACGTTTTTAGATATACTGTGCATCCTTGGTACTTTACGTTTAGTTTAATGAGCCGTTTGAGGGTTTTTTTGTAGAAAGCTCGTATAAGGTCATCGACCCTACGCGGTCACTATGTACCAATGATTAAGTATCTATTTAACTACAGGGGGCTGATTCTCTCAACAAACTTGCCGAATAAAACTTCACTATAGAGATCGACGCAGCGCTGTGTTGAGAGAATCACTCCCCGGTACTTACTCGATTTTCTTTCGGGTAAGAAAAATCTGCACATTCTGAGTGTGTAAGAGGGTTATTGCGCAAAATCCTAAAGGGACCGAAGTATGACGGTCAAGTCTTAATAAAAGGCCAGGGTTTGATAAAAGGTAATGCCAAATATTATTAATTTGTCAAATGTTCATTTCCGGTGGAATAGCACCTTCATTTGCTTAGTATAGATGATATACTTAGCAGCAATACTCTTGCAGTCAAATAATACCGGTCGGTGTTTCATACTAAAGAGGCTATTTTGAAGCCTTGGTTCATCACCATGCTTTTAGTGTAATCTGATAATGGATGGATATACAAGAATTCCAGAGAACCTAGGGTACCCAACTGATTGAATCTGGGGTTAGCGTCGGAATTGTGCATGTTCAGAAAATGGCAATAAAATATAAGGAAATCCAAATGCTGACCCAAACTCTCTCGATGTTGCGTTAAATGATTGTGCGATCAGTCAGCTATCTTAAAAAATATACCTCGTCTTTTGAACCTCGTAGTATCCACCACTAAACCTCACTTAACACAACCCCTGGCCAACCAAGTCTTCGAAATAGCCTCGTTTGTATGAAAAACACACTCTGACCGCGAGTGTATTTTCAATATGTGAAGCCAAAAAATAAACACGTTTAAAACCTACTTTGTTTTTATTTTAACATAGATTGTCACAACACAAACATAAACTAGAATTTATCTCCAGAACGCTCCGTGTATGTTGTAACAGCTAACACAGCCCGTGCCGTCATAACCTGCTTTGCTGACATTACCATTCTGCGACATGAAACAGCAATATTCATCTGTGAAATGCAGGATGCATTACCCGTATGACTGCAGAATATTTGTGTGGAAGTTGGTGATAGTAAATTTATTATTATCACCAATGAGATGGAAATTTTGCAGTTATAGTGAGACGATGATGAGAATGAAGTCAAATAGTGCACTTTATGTTTAGATGAAAATATTAAGATTAAATTTTATGTAAATATGAGATTAGAATCTGCAAATAGAAAACAAATTGCACGTGGATACAGATCGTTTTATAAAATGTATCAATTAGATGACTTTTAATTGTTTTTTATTAGAAGTAAGTATGTACTTTTCGCTGCTTTGCTAATAACAAACAATAAAGGTTTTCTGAGGACTTTATATTTATTAAATACTGCTGATTTTTGATATTAATAGCTATTTTTACTTAAAATGTTTACCCATTTTCACCCATTTTACATTTCACATTATACCAGGAGCTCATAAGCGTGCAGGCGTGCTATGAAAATGATTTGCAAATATGACCACGCCGGGGTCATTTGCCTAGGTATTAGGTTGGCTCGGCGCAGCCCTAAGTCGGGCAAATGTTTGGTTATCGGATCATGTTCTCCGAAGCGGTTATGACCGCCTGGTTCCCGAATATGGTTATGTCGAGGCATCTTCGCTTTAGATAACGTTGTTACCTTTTTCAGTGAGTAGAACCGTTTTACTTAAGTCTATGAAGTTTATTAGAAACTAAATATTGCATGACATTTTTCCTGGATTTGCTAAGCTGAGAAAAAATATTTAGCATCACAGATTGCTAATTTTTTGGGTTCCGGAACCGAATGGCAAAAACGGAACCCTTATAATTTCGTCATGTCCGTCTGTCCGTCTGTACGTCTGTCCGTCTGTATGTCACAGCCATTTTACTCAGAGCCTATTGGCACTATATAAATGAAATTTGGAGGATAGATGTATTCTATGAACCGCTATACAATAAAGTAATAAATTGAAAAAAAATATATTTAGGGGATTCCATACATGTAACTAGAGGACGAAAAAATTTTTTTTGAGTTATATCAGCGTGTGGGGTATTTTTAGATAGGGCTTCCAAAATAATACAGAGATTTTTAAGTGACTTTTTTACGTAAGTGAGCAGTTGGCGTGATATACGCTTCTAAAGTCGTAAAAATTCTGTCCGGGTGGGTAGCTTTTGAACTGTTAAACAGAACATTCTAATAAAAATTACAGTAGTAGAACATACGAAATACTTCCAACCAAATTTGTTTTGAACACGATACGCTGTGTAGTTTTTGAGATTTTAATAAAAAAAAAGAATTTCAACCATGAACGTTCATCCTAGCTACGGAACCCTTCACTGTGCTTGGTCCGACATGCACTTGGCCGGTTTTTATTTATTATATTTTAACTTTCTATCGTAAATCATTATTCAGAATATTATTAACGTTTATTATTATCATAAAACAACACATAATCATCAATGTATAGACAACGTAACCGCTTACTACAATAAAATTTTGATAGAGTTTTTACGTAATAACAAAACAAAAGTAACAAAAAGGAAAATTAAAGAAAGGCAAGGTAACACGTTGCAAATCCAAGCATGTACCTACCAGTCGAGTAGACTTTGGAATAAATTCTAATCGCGTAACCTTTAATATAACATTGCATTGCATAACTATGCATTAGCGATTTAAACACCAAAACATTAGCGATAATTCTGTGCCTAATAATAAACTAAATTAAAATTAAATTAAAATCCATATGAACGGAATAACAATTATTCTCCATACTAACACGACCGCACTTAGATTAAAACGTTTGATCTGAGCACGAAATTTAATGCGGTTTTCAGTTTAATATCCAGTTTTGGAACTTTCACTTTATACTAATTTCTGGAGTCAACTTTGCCATTAAATAGCGGCGCTGTTGTAGGAGAGTTCTGTATAATTAAAACTCAAATGGCGTAAGTACTTTGTATAAATTTTAATGTAGGCGATGAAAAGGACCAAATTAAACTAAAGATATCAATTTAATTAGTGGTATGGACTTTGTGCAAGGTCCATTAATATCGCTATCAGAATCTTACCCATTAAACTGCCGCCAATCAGCAGTGTTCGCATTGTTGGGATAAGACAACCGGTGTAATTCCTCTCTCCTCTCATACAGCAACGCATCTGCAGTCTTAAGATTGTCATTGTAAGATTTTAAACTTAAAATTAAAAATGTGTAAAGGTTTCAAAATCCATGTTACACCAGTCGGCAAATGTGAAGCAGCCCTTCCTTTTTTATGCCATAAAAAATATCAAATAAGTATTACGGTTTTTAAATGTCTTTGTATATTTTTATAACCTGTCTAGAATTCTGTTGCGACTTTATATTTTGTTTCATTATTGTGTTATTTCACCACTACATACAAAAGCCACGTCCGTCAAGTGATTTATCTGCCCCGGTTTTGGAGTAAAAGCCAATTTTTCGGTATTAATTGATTTCTGTGGTCGTGAATTTGATTGCCGTGGCTTTACGGTCCGCGGTTGTCCTGTGAAACTGGAATCTGATGAGATTAATATTTTAATTAATATTTAAATACAGAATATGAAATTCATAGCGTATTTCATTAAAAGGCGTGTTTACCGCATTTATACAGTTACTGGTAATTATACAGTGTGTCTTCTATAAGAACATAAATTTTAACCAATGATAATTTTAAGTACTGTTAACAATTTAAATAACATAATTGCGCAATAAATTTTAGTGACCCCGTGTGGTTGCCGGGTTAGAATACTGCTTCTCCATGTCTTCCCGTGGATGTTGTAAGAGGCGACTAAGGAAATAAGGGCTTGTAGCACTTTTAGGCGATGTGCTTGCAAACTATCACTAATACGCTGGTAAACAACTTAGCCTAATTGTGCAAAATGTGATTACAGAATTATCAACAAATCTCTGAAGAGTTGTTGGTATTTCTGTAGCTCTGCCTACCCCACTCTGGGAATAAAGGCGTGATGTTATGTATGTTTATGTTAATTTTAAAGTTTTCTAGAACAGCAATGTAATGCATAGTTTCATTTGACACTTCTGAGAAGCATACTTAGTTCCATTTAAAGTTTAATGTTTACCTTATTTAGTGATATCAGTTGTTAATTTGTAACCGGTACATTGCGTGCCAGAGTAATTTGTATAAAAGAAAAAACATTTGTGAAAACCTTTCTTAAACAGTATTTCTAAATAATAGTTATTTTAGACAGCCAATCACTGTTGTGAGTCTCAGATCATCATAACATAAATCATCACACTAAATTGTAACCTCCAATTTAAACCTCCATATATCCCAGCATCAAAGCTTAATATCACAGCACCATCTATCGAACGTGCCTGCAGTCTGTTGTCATTTACAACAATGTCTCTCGGGTCGTGTATGAGCAGCCTTTGAAGACGTGTCACTTACGTTGCTATTAAGTGCACATGCACTCGACAATGGACGCCGATTGAGCCGGATATTGGGTTGTTGTCTTGATTAGGTTAGTATAATCAGCGCCCATTGACACACTTTACATGCTCAAGTAGCATGCAGGTATTTTGATGGTAGTGAATGAGAAATGTTTTGAATAACAGTGGCGGTAATTATGTCTTTCATGTCGGTCTTGTTTATTGTAAATCGTGTCAAGTTCTCTTTAAAAGACTTGCTAATTTATTAGAGTTTTTACTTCATTGATAATGGATCTAAGTTTACTGGAATGCTCATTTGTTTAATAAGTGTCGAGAACAATTGAACTTGTTAAACTTTATGACACACTTAGCCTAGACTATAGGCAAATAATTATGTGCTGGGCACAAATAATGGGTTACCTTACTCTTAGCTTTGTTTGAAATTATATTGGATGAGTTGCTTAAAATAAAGTCAATCGATACGATCGTATCGCATCAGGGAAATAACTTTACCATCAATATTATAATGGTCCTAGTGAAAACGGACACAAGTAGACCAAGCAAGTAATAAAAATATATACACTGGGTACAGACAGAGCAACGTGGGGCGAGGCTATTGTAACTAACGGGAATAAAACGAGTTAAAACTATCTTGCTTCCTTTTATAGAAAATTAGGTACTTAAACGCCAGCTTAAATTGTTCTTAAATGCTTAATTCGCTTTAAAAAAAAAAAAACATTGACTCCGTTAGTTACCCACCCGACCTTATACGAAACTTATACCGGTTTTCACTAGAACCCCACAAGACTTGTAAACTTTTACATTAGAGCCACAGATTACAGTGTGAAAGAGATTAAACCCTAACACAACCATTACCCACAATGATTAAGCACCATCAAAAACCCCCGTAGTTTATAAACAATCCATAATAGTTCCGATATTCAATTAAGTATAACTCAAACAATCCCTTCCCCATTAAGGACCCAAATCAAACGGACGCTAAACATCATATTAATGCCCCTGACGCCATTCGGAGTCCCGTTGATCTCAATGATAAGCCCACCATCCATCTTCCGGACGATTTAAATCCCCTGAGATGGGGAAGAATAATGATTCCCTCATACAAATACTGCTTTGTTCCCATTTGAGTAGTGTATATACCCAGTTTTATCCTGTGGAATAACAGCTGTTTTTAATAATTTATTTAAATATGAAGTTTTTTAGACTTAGAGGGTTTGTTCGGTAACCCTATCGAAAGACAAACGGTAACAGGTTTGAAAGACTCTATTAATCTCAGTTTCAGCTAGTTTTTAAAATAAACAAATAAATAATGTAACAATCTCACTCAAAACCTACTTAGTCCCAATTGAGCTCTAAGCTTGTATTATGGGTACTGGACAATGATAAACATACTTATATACATTTGCTCTTACCGGTAATTAAACCCAGAACCGCTAGCTTCACAAGGAGGGACACTTCCAACTAGTCAAACTGCATCGTCAAAATGTTTAAAATTATAATTTTATTTTGTAAATGTCAAAGTCAAAAGAGGTATATTCATTCCTTGCGAAATTTACTGAATACCATTGCAATATAAATGCTTTCGCAAGCTAAACACGTGCAGAACAAACTTGAGCCAGTTTGTTTAGAAGCACTGGATGCACTATGTATGAGTACACCTTACGAGGAGTAAATTGAGTTGAAATAATTTTAAGGATTGATCAAAGTATAAAATACGGAATAAACAGGGTTTTTTAAGCACAAAAACATATTCATGTAACGTATAATTGATTTTATAAGCTTTAATTTTTGATCACATAATACTGAATATGTAATTCCAGTTATTTTAAGATAGAAAAAAATACTAGTGCAGAACTAAGTGTAAAGCGCTCGAGTAACTATCATTTCTTGAATAATTCCCAGATCTAGGAAAAAAATAAATTAAACACGTTAAAGTTTAAGTAGCCCGTGTGGTTGCCGGGTTAGAATGGTGCCGCTCCATGTCTTCCCGTGGATGTCGTAAGAGGCGACTAAGGGAATAAGGGCTTGTAGTACTGTTAGGCGATGGGCTTGCAACCTGTCACTAATACACTGGTAAACATCTTAGCCTACTTCTGCAAAATGTGGTTACAGAATTATCAACAAGTCTTTTTAGATTTGTTGGTATTTCTGTAGCTCTGCCTACCCCACTCTGGGAATTACGGCGTGATTTTATGTATGTATGTAAGTTCAATAAATTAAGTTTTTAAGAGCACTAAGGTACACAAAGAAGTAATTAAATAAAATCTTAGTGCGTTCCAAAATATTTTCATGGAAACTTCCTTTTGCGTTACCAAAGATGAAACAGCTTTGGTAACAAAATAAGAATGTGAATTTTACTTGATATCTCCGCCGATAATAACCCGATTTTAACAATTGTTTTCTAGCTCAATATTTTTTTTTCAAAACGCTGTTAGATTATTACATTTACCGACAAACCATGGCAGTAGGTATTTCTCAGCTTGCAAGCTAAACACGTGCAGACTGAGAGGTTTACTCAGAGGCAATATCGCGGGATGCACTATGTATGTGTTTGCGTGATTTACACCAGAAAGCTAAGAGCACCTCACGAGATTGTAGACATTGGGTTGCACTGTGAAGTTTGAGGGGAGGAATCTGTTAAAGAAAATCGTTTAGTTCTGATACATTTTGAATTATGGATAGGTACTGAGTAAAAAACTTATTTAAAAAAGGACAATAAACCTATTTAAGTAACAGTATGCTTTGTCTAAAGTATTTTATAAGCATACCTACTTGGCATTAAAATTAAAACTGGACTACAAGAATAACATACACTATATATGGGTCCGTCCGGATCGCTACCACCATCTTATCCATTAACCACCCGCCAAGCAACAGTGTTCGCATTGTTGTGTTCCAGTGTGGGGATAAGACAACCGGTGAAATTACTAGCATAGAGGCATTCCATCTTAGTCCTCAGGGTTGGCAACGCATTTGAGGTGTTAGGATTACGGTCTTGAGAATTCAAATGTCTATGGGTCTCAGATTCCACTTACCATCAGGTGGCCTGAGTGCTCGTGTGCCTTCTCCTTAATATAAAAAAAATGAAAATACTTTAAAAATATACTTGGTACAAAAATGTAACAATAAACATTTTTTTAGCATACTACTATGTAAATCTCAGTTTCCTACCTACTATTGCAGTGCCCAACGGGGTTTATGCTGAACTTATCTATTTGTATATAACGTGAGTAACGTTTGTAACGTGATTTTTATGCAATAAAATATGAACATGAATTGTGTGTGCTGAATATAAGAATTTACTTTGACCTGCATTTTATAATTTGTTGTTTTGACTGCTATCTAAATTGTATGGAAATATGCTTAAGTTTGTTGCTCTTACGTAGTCTCAATGGAATACCTTGTTTTGGCCTAGATGAAATAGAATAGAAGTTCATAATGTACGGACATGTAAACTTACAAATAATATGATTAAAAAACGGGGCAAGAGCATGTCGGACCATGCTCAGTGTAGGGTTCCGAAGCCGTTAAGTACTACAAACATAAAATCAACAAGTAATAACAAATTTTCTATTTAAAGTCAATTGGTGCCATAAATACATACATAAATCACACCCGTTTCCCAGAGGGGTAGGCAGAGACCACTTCTTTCCACCTGCTACGATCCTGAGAAAGCTCTTTCGCTTCTTCCACATTCATACATCGAGTCATGCATGCACGTCGGTTTCGGGTACTTAAGATTCGGCCCTTTTCCAGTATTTCCCCGATTTGATTAAAAAAAGTACGCCTAGGGCGCCCCCTTCCGACCCTTCCACTCACATTAGCACTGTATATTTTTTTCGTCAATCTTTTTTAAACCATCCTTTCCAAATGACCGAACCATCGAAGCATGCCCTAAGATGATTTTAGTAGGTATAAACACATTAATCGCCTGTATCTGAACAACCAATTATGTCTACTTAGTCGTAATAGTTTTCCTTTAAATTCGTTATATGCTCTTTCATTTAAGATATTTTTCAGATTTTTACTACCTATTTGTAGTTTTGGCAAGGGAAGGGGACACACTTGAGTCTAACAAAAATTAGCGCTTTAAAGCTTAATATTTCATAAACCGATTACTTAATCGAAAGACTGTTTTCGCAAACCCATAATATTTTCCAACGACACCCCGCGCTATATAGGGTTGACGAGTTTTTTTTTTTTTTTTAATATTTCGTTGTACCGC
This sequence comes from Acleris holmiana, assembly GCA_949316455.1. Lineage (NCBI taxonomy): Eukaryota > Metazoa > Arthropoda > Insecta > Lepidoptera > Tortricidae > Acleris > Acleris holmiana. The sequence continues at coordinate 17,535,526 of OX438775.1, forward strand.
TTTGTTGCTGTGACTAATATGCATATCCATGCTAAATTACAGCTTTCTAGTACTAAAGGTCTGTGCGCTAGGCTGTGGACGGACGGACGGACATGGCGAAACTATAAGGGTTCCTAGTTTGACTACGGAACCCTAAAAATGGAGGTAAGCGTTCAAAAACATCAAGAAGTTACAAGATTACATGTATAACACAATACGTTACAATAAAAACAACTGCAATACATCTCATTGCAAATAACATGTCATAGATATTAAATAATTGCTATTTTCGTCCGTATCAATGCTAATTCAATGAGACATCGAAAAAAGAAAATACACTATCCTACAAAAGAGACCGTAATAAATTTCCCCAGCAAAAACGGAAATATGATTATAGTGGAAGGAATTTCTGTAAAAAGTCTGTCTAAGAAAAATATCCACGGTGTCCCCGCAAGGCGCTAAGCTTGGGAGACTTTATTTTCTCACCGATGCTAATTAGCCCAAGAACTGCGGAAAAAGGTGGACTTTAACTTTGCACATCTTGAGAGACACTGGATGAGGCTTCAGCTCATTAAGCTGTTATTAACATAAAGTAATAATAACCCATGGAGACCGTTTCATGACTTAGTATCATGTACACTCTAATATCATAAACAAGCACACCCCAAATATGAAGTTCGTTTCATATCAATTTAACAAAGCCTTACCAAAATTAGGTTATTTAGAGTTTACTGCAGCACATTCAGCATCGTTACAGTTGAAATACCAGGGCAACATAACATAACAGGCCACGTCTGTATTGCCCCCAAGCGACCAGTTCCAGTGGCTGTGTCTCCGCGTCGCAACGTACGGCAGTGCGCTAGTTTCCTTGCCGGACTAATGAGAAAATATACGCCTCCTCGCCAACTTTGCTTTCCTAGTACTTCCACTTTTTAATGGCGACTCCCGGTATAGTTTTAAGTTAACGAAACGGAAATGGAAATTGTAAATGAGATTTAATATGCATAGCGGGATTGTTGAAAAGATCTTATAATATTTAAATGATAAAAAACACGTTGGCAAAGTTGGCCATTGCAATAGAATAGTGTTTAATGTCTTTGCCAAATGCGTTTGCTTAAAACTGGTCGACTTGGCATGTTAGCATAAAAGCAGTTCCATTGGGCACCGATAAACTATAAATTGTATACCTCTTATTTTATTCAAGAACGCCAGCAGAACTTATAAATAAACACGATGCAATATATAATACAGCTGCGAATACATTGCTTGTAGAAGTTGCCAAATTCCAAGTCAGCATTGTTGCAGCATTGTAGCCAACACTGCGCAAATATACGTGTATACTGTGTACATATAGGTATAGGTGCGAAACCAAACAAGTCAAAATAGTCGGGGCGGTGAACTTGCTAGGATCACGTACGGTCGCGTTCAGAAGCGTGAATCATATTCTGACAATTCTATGTATTTTTAACATATTTACTTTGAATTTCGAGACTTTAGTTTTGAATAACGTGTTATAAAACAGATTATAATGCTTTAGTTTTTGAAAGTTAATCTTCTTTAGCCCGTGTGGTCTCCGGGTTAGAATAGTGCCACTCCATGTCTTCCCGTGGATGTCGTAAGAGGCGACTAAGGGAATAAAGGCTTGTAGTGCTGTTAGGCGATGGGCTTGCAACCTGTCACTAATACACTGGTAAACATCTTAGCCTACTTCTGCAAAATGTGGTTACAGAATTATCAACAAGTCTTTTTAGATTTGTTGGTATTTCTGTAGCTCTGCCTACCCCGCTCTGGGAATTAAGGCGTGATGTTATGTATGTATGTATTTTGCGTAACTCACTTTGGTAAGAGAAAAAAAAAAAACAAATGTCATCAAATCGGATATGATTTAACCTATTAACAAAAAAGACGTTAAAAATAGAGATAAATAAATGATAAGCTGCCCACCTTTTTTAAAATCGCTGTCAAAACCAGGTCACAGCTGTCACAAGCAGCATTTTATACACGATTTTTAGCTGCATACTTTATCCCGTCCGGCATCCTATTAGCGGTCGTCGCGAAAGTGCAAAAGAGTGTATTATCAATTATTACCGCTATCGTATCAAATTAAGTGTTTTTGACTAAGGTTTAATCTAGTTTCAGGCATTAATAATTTCTAGTGGCGATCGATTGATTGCTTGCAATAATGGTTAAGTAAATAAAGCAGGTTAGTTTCGGTAATTTAAAGTTTAAATGAATCTGTAACATCTAGGTTTTTTGGATGACTAGGGGGAAAGAAGATTTCATAACAGATTTTACTGGGAAATGTCACCTAATCGCGTATATTGTGTCATACCTATTTACATTAACGTTTCGATCGTGTTACAAAAAATTGTGTACTAAGTGTTTCCCTGAAACTTCACGAATACTTGTACAGTAACTGATTATTGCTTTTTCTCAGATATTAGCCCGTCTGTTTGTTCAACTATATTTATAATATTTACACATGCTCGATGCACATATGACAACGCATTAGCCTTGTTGGTAGTGACTGCATCGAAGCTAGCGGGACGGGTTTGATTCCCGGTATGAGCAAATATTTGTGTGATATGCACGATTATTTGTTTCTGAATTTTTATTTTCTTTGTATTTATATCTTCTCTGTATTTGTATCTTCTCTGTATATTAGTATTTTTATCATTCTGTAGTTTTGAAGTAGGTCAACTTGTGCCTGACGTTTAGTGTTTATTACATCAAATGTCATAAATACCTATGTGTAAGGTCGAGTATGTATGCTAGATTTTTTACACTTCCTAATACATAATACACAACAACTTACAATATGATAACTGTACGTTTACCACTGACAGAGAGCTTGCCTTCATTAAATTTTCAACTTTAATTTCATACAAATAAAGCAATTTTCAGAATACTGCTTACCCACGTCTACCGATTTAGTAATAACTATTTTATCTGTTTCCTGTGTGGTTGCCGGGTTAGAATAGTACCATTCCATGTCTTCCCGTGGATGTCGTAAGAGGCGACTAAGGAAATAAGGGCTTGTAGTACTGTTAGACGATGGGCTTGCAACCTGTCACTAATACACTGGTAAACAACTTAGCCTACTTGTGCAAAATGTGGTTAAAAAATTATCGACAAGTCTTATAAGAGTTGTTGGTATTTCTGTAGCTCTGCCTACCCCACTCTGGGAATGAAGGCGTGATGTTATGTATGTATGTATGTATTTTATTTGTATGAGTTTAAAGCTGAAAAATAAATGAAGGCAATCCATCTGTCAGTGGTAAACTCAAAATAATTCTACTGTAACACAATGATGACAAAAAATTACAAATGCTATTTCTTTAAAAATTACAGACACAGTAACTTAAATCACTACTAACTTAAAATTAACTTGCAAAAATACTTAACGGTAACATTGCCCCTGACATGAGATACTTTTGCCCCTGCCAGTACGCGAACGCCCGGGGCGCATACGACACGATGCATTCCTCATTTCCCTGTTGTTGACACTACTCGCTTTAATGTGCTGCATGATAATCAAGGTGTTTGGTCTATTTGATAGTTTCAGAAGTAAAACATACAGGGCGAGGGGAACTACCTAAAAACCTTAAGTTAGCTCATTTTACTGAAAGAAAACATTCCTTAATTTTTTAAAAGAATTTAAACTAAATCCATTCTTCTTTAAAGCTAGGGGTCCTGGGTTCAAATCCCGGTAAGGGCAGATATTTGTGTGATGAGCACGAGTATTTGTTCCTGAGTCTTGGATGTTTTCTATGTATTTAAGTATATATTTCTCTATACATACCTATAAGTATGTTTATCGTTGTCTAGCACCCATAGTACAAGCCTAGAGCTTAGTTTGGGACTAGGTCAATTTGTGTGAGGTTGTCCTGTGATTATTATTATTATTATTATTATTTTGCTTGTCTCACTCGGGAATCGATCCAATTAATTATAAAAAATCCTCTGGTTTTTATTAAGCCAATTGTTAGCTACTGTACATGATGCAATTTATCCAATAAACAGATAAATAACATAAGCAAGCTTGTATCACAACCACGAAGTATTTGAATGTTTATAATGTTGTCATCCCATTCACAAATAAAACAAAGGATAAAATAATCACATGCCAGCGAAGAATGGAACGTAGCATGTTAAATGTAAAAAAAATACACAAGATAAGACACGAAAATATAAGATCTATAACAAAATCAACTGATCCGAAATGGAAATGGGCAGGACATATAGCGCGTCTAAAAGACCGCAGATGGACCAATACTCACAGCATGGAAAGGACTACTGGGTAAACGATACAAAGGGAGACCTTATGCACGCTGAGAAGACGACATTAAAAAAATAGCAGGGGCAAAATGGCCACAGATAGCCGAAAACCGAGAAAAATGGAAAACTTTGGAAGAGGTTTCACTTGAAAGGGGTTCCTGATAAAAAACAAATTTAAAAAGTACCTATGTAATAAACTGTATTCAAATCTTATTTTGTATTTTATTATTGGGAAATAAAGGACTTTTTTTATTAATGTTGACAGCAGTATAACGTGCTAGAAGAGAAATGCTAAACTTATTTGTTGCGTTTGACGGTACCAATAGAAGTTACTGAAGTTAGATAGTAGATATCGCTTGATAATTATGAAAAGTTTATACTTAAACAGATAAAAAATTAAAAATTGCTGAGAAATGTTTCCTCAAAATTCAAAGAAACCAACCAATTGGAAATAACACTACAAAATCAAAAAGATTGAACTTTGAAACGTATAGAAAGCGTTAAAAAATCTCTAAATTAATAATCTTCTACAGAAAAAACACAATGGCCTCTAACGCCTCCAAGCCCATTGCAAAGCTTATCTGCCGCCAGATTCCGGCACTTACCTAATTTCTGGGATTTTTACAAAGGGCTTAATGTTAAATTCCATTAATTCTTCCCATAAATCCGCGTTAGGGCTCGCCAGATATCGCTGCCCACTGTACTTAGAACCTTGTTCTCTTCTTCATAGTAAATTACTACGGGTCTAGATATGAATATTCGTGAGAAGGCAATTCGCGTTTATTTGTTAATTTTGTTTATTCATGTTGGTTTTTGATTGGTCGGCGAAAAGTTTGAAGTTTGTTTTTGGGTGTTTTTGTGTTATGTTAAAGGAGAAGGCACACGAGCACTCAGGCCACCTGATGGTAAGTGGAATCTGAGACCCATAAACATTTGAATTCTCAAGACTTTAATCCTAAGACCTCAAATGCGTTGCCAACCCTGAGGACTAAGATAGAATGCCTCTATGCTGTTACTTGGCGGGTGGTTAATACATAAGATGGTGGTAGCGATCCGGACGGACCCTGCACATAGTAGATTATTTTAGTGTAAACTACTTTCCGTCAAGCAACAGTGTTCACATTATTGTGTTCTGGTATGGGGTTAAGATAATCGGTGAAATAACTAGCATAGAGGCGTTCCATCTACGTCAACGCAACGCAACGCATTTACGGTCTTAGGACAGCAGTCTTATGCCTGCAAATTTCTATGAGTCACAGATCCCACATCGATGAAGTGAAATTCGATAATTCTAATTCTAATTTTAATTAATGGTTTTCACTCCTGTTAAAGGTGTACTTCGCCAATGTCAAGTTATTTATGGATACTCCCATGGACTTAATAGAGAAATGGGCGGTTTCCGAAAAAAGTACCTATAGTTAAGGACAAAAATAAACAACGGTAATTTTTCCATTACGTCACGAAAATAAGTCATAATATCTATATACTGCCCTCATAAGCCAACAGGCGGTATTTCAAATTAAATAAGCATAGCAGATTCAAACCTCACCTGTTAGCAAAATGGTTGAACTTGCCACTATTTCTCTTAAAGCAGTAATTGTTAATTTTCGTGTCATAACGAAAAAGTTCAGTTACTTTTAAAAAAGTCCGTGGATATCAAACGCGAGGACTAACTGTTAGAAAAAAGAGTTTCTTCTCTCGTGGACTAAACAGAAGCAAATGGGGATAGCTCCACGCTCTTCAAATTCGATAAAATGATGTCACCACTTAAGTATACATGTTATACTACTGGACATAAACTTTCAGACGCCATAAAACATAATTTAAACCTAGAATGCAACAGAATTTTGAGTTTTTAAAGTTCAAAAAAGTAAAAAAAAAAAAAAAAAAAAAGTAAAGTTATTTCAAAGCAAATAACCAATTACTTAATTTATGATTATTCTCTACGCAGTTGAACCATCGCAAATTCATTTACCATTCTGTACCCATTACATCCGATGGATCCACTCGACACACGGAAATCAGGGCGACAGCGGGCCTTGGCCGGCGTTATCCGATCCGTGGCAACCCTAATTAAATCCGATAGGGCTTGAGTGGCAGCTAGATTTATTCTGCTGGTTTCAAAAGATAAAGATTCGGACAGGGCTGTCGCTTTTGAATAAATTGGGATGGACTGATTTTTGTATGTGGATGTTTGATGCTGGTGTATTTTGAATGTTTCAATATGTATTATTTAGTTGTAGAGGTAACCAACCTGAAGGTATTTAAAGCGCTTACCAGAAGAAAATCGGGCACAGGCCCGGTCTTTTCTGTATGTCTTTTTGTCGCGTCGCGTCCCTTTTTTTGTTTTATTGCTTATCAAAGTTTTATACAGAGTAAGGAAAGTAAATAACCGGTTATTAACAGAATTTGAGTATGCAAAAGACGGTTAAGAACCGGTTTTAACCGGTTATTTACATTCCCTAATACAAAGGCGCCGCGTCCACAAAGAATCCCTATCTTAGATCTTTTCTGTCAAGCATGCAACTAAGACATCAATTTTTACTGTATCTTTAATGGTGGTAAGACCTTGTAGGGTCTGTCTGGATTGCGATCTTACAAATTAACCTGCCGTGAAGCAGCATTGTTTGCATTGTCATGATTCGGAGTATGGGTATTCTATTCATTGAGGTATTCCATGTTAGTGCTTGAGATAGGCGATGCATTAAAGATTTTTGGATTGTAAATTTGTATAAGCTTCAAGGCCCACTCAGCATTAGGTCCCGTTTTTGCTAGATGTGTTTTTCTCCATATCTCCAACCTAGTGGTTTTTAGCCACAATATTTTGCGTTCGTATATGTATTTTCTTTTTAGACTTACAGAGAAACTTGCAAATCATTTATTTCAATAGGCACTAATTATATGATACTTATATACCTAATCCTTCTTGAGTTGCCTGTATTTATATACAATGGACTACAAACAGATGTATCCCGTTTTCACCTTAATGCATTGTGATAATAAGATACAAAAGTAGATGCATCTCTTTGAAGCTGATTGTGGGTGGTGATTACTTCTCAGCAGGTAACCCACATGCTCGTTTTTGTCTCTCTCTCATATAAGCAACACTTTCCTATCCAAAGCTATTCCACACAAAAATACATATATCAAAAAAACAGAAAACATCACGCAAAATACATCTCAAATCCAAAACATTACAGGCCATTACGGTCGTAAAAATATCCAACTTTTTCCCGCATTCGCAAATCCAAAATGGCGGGTATGGCGGGGCAATTCCTACGTCTCAACTGGCTGCTCCACACGACGCCATTGATATACTGCGAGCGGAAACTATTAGGCGTGTTAATATGGCTGTCTTCTGTTTTGGAACGTCTGAAAGGACTTAAAGAGGCAAAACGGCACTATCAAATTTAAATGGAGTTTTTATTGTTGATCGAGTGCTTTCTGAATGGTTTGAGAGCGATTTCAAAACGGTGGAATGAATTGAGAGCGGCGATTTTAAATCGAATTAGAGTTTTAAGAATTGCGTTGCTAGAATTAATAGGAATTCAATGTTTTTAAAGGGAATGCTTATGTTGTCGCTATTATTCTAAAACTGAAATTAAACAAACATTAATTAGTTCTATATGACCATTGTTTCAGTTTGGTCTAGGTGATGTCGAAGAAAGCTACAGCAAAATATTCAGTTAATATTTGACTAATAGACAATATCGTGTCTGGCAATGGGTAGGCATAAACTATAAAATAACTCGTACGTTTAAACCGGCTTCTGACTCGCTTTGGCAGAGTTTTAATTAAAACACATTAACAGTATGTGATGTACATAATGAGTTCCATGAAATTTAAACAACGTGGTATTTTATAGACACAAATTCCACATCGAGGTTAAAAACTCTCCCTCGCTGACTCTAATTGTAAACCTGAAAGTCGTTTTAAAATGTTGCCTCTGAACTTTTAAAATTCTTGTCATTTTCATTATTTTATGAAAAATATAACACATACAGTTCAAATTTATCATCGCTTTAACCATATATCTTATCACGTCGCGACGTTAGTCCAAGTTGCAACGGAGTCCCTTAGGAAAACAGTTTGGTTTCAAGATGAAAGTTTGTAAATTGGGATATTGAACCACTATAAATTTAAATCTAAGATATAAAGGATATTTTGTTGTTCAACACCATGATGACAATCAATAAACATGAACTGTGTTCGTATTCGTATGATTTGTAGCGGTACTAATGGTCAAGGTTATAATTTCACTTTTAAAAATATATTTGTGTTCATTTCTCTTTTTTAATATTTTATACTTATACTAAGTGTTTATATATATACATACATATACTTATTTTTAGGAATAATCACGGATTTTTACTCAATAAGTTGATTTAACACACTTCGAAAGTAAACTCTTAAATAAAAAAAATGTTTTAGAGAAGTTTGGTACGCACACACATTGCAGAATAGAATTAGGAATACATACATACCATCAAGCTTTCACTCCCAAAATGGGGTAGGCAGAGCTACAGAAATATCAACAACTTTAAAAAGACTTGTTGATAATTCTGTAAACACATTTTGCACAAACAGGCTAAGATGTTTAAAAGTGTATTAGTGACAGGTTGCAAGCCTATCGCCTAACAGTACTACAAGCCCTTATTCCCTTACGGCCGAACCCAATATCCAAACTGCAGACAGATAGCCATACTTCAGATTAAAATTTGACACATTTTATACATGCAAATGTCAAATTTCAACCCGAAGTAAGCCTTATCTAACCGCGGTTTGAATATAGGGTTCGGCCGTTAGTCGCCTCTTACGACAAGTAAGTTTCTGTATAATTGTACACAAATGGGTCATACAGAGATTTAAGTAACCGTCTTTCCTGTGGACACACCGAAAGTTAACGTTTTTAAGGCCTAATTTTCTGGCTAAGCCCGTTCCCGCAAAAACACCTTCAGGACTGCTTTAGACCTATCATATAAAAACATAACTTATATGCACACAAGTTCTTAACTATTGACCACAGGAGAGACAACTTTTGTTTTTGAGAGTGTGTGGCAACATGCGTGTCATTGTGAGTGTGTCTAGTACCAGCCCTGCGCTTCGTACAAAAACATCATTGCTGAGAAGAAGTGGTACAAAACTAAACTTTGTCTGCAAAGTCCGTAATTAAACGTAAACAAAGAAAAGTACGTGACTCAGTATGCTAACTAATCAAGAAGATCTTTAGCTTCGTTAGCCTGTCTTGATTGGCTGGCATAATGAATAGAGATCGGATAATCGGAAGCTAATTTATCTAAAGTGGTGTATTGTCAGTGATATTCAGTGTTCTAGAAGCAGACCTTAATTATTCACTTAAATTTTTGGATCTTATTTCGTAAAAAACTTTTTCGTTTAAACATATGCGTAATTTACGTGGACCGCTTTAGAACATCTTAGGGTGAAGCCAGATAAGCGAATTTTTCGAGTTTCGAGTCGCGTAATTTCAACCTCATACAAAAGTCCAACTCATTTTACGTCGCCGTGTGAACAAAACAGTAGTTTTGTATGAAACCGATTGTAGCAGAAATAACGCGACCGAAATTACGCGACTCACAACTCAAAAAATTACGCTAGTCTGGCTTTTTACCCTTAATGACGTTCCGGTTAGCAACATGTAGTATTATTTAAGAAACAGCACCCACATGTACACTTAGTCAAATCAGCTTCTGAATATTCGATATCTAATTTTGAGTCACCTGATTTTCTCTGTTATAATTTACTTAAAAACCACTCCATGTCTTCCCGTGGATGTCATAAAAGGCGACTCATGGGATAAAGGCTTTTAGTACTGTTAGGTGATAGGCTTGCAACCTGTCACTAATACACTGGGAAATATCTTAGCCTGATTGTGCAAAACGTGGCTATTCTGTAGCTCTGCCTACCCCAGTTTGGGAATCAAAGCATGACGTTATGTATGTGTCATTTAATAAAAAATCTACTCTACATTTAGTATGATAGAGAATGTTTTTTTTTCAAATGAACAAGAATTGTTCTTAAAATATTACCATATTACATAAGACCATTCGGAGGGAGCGAAATATATCGCGCGTCAGCTCGACCATTAGGGCCCCAGCTGCGCGGTACGTTCCATCGCGAGCGCTATTAACTCGGACGGTTATCCGAATTAACTTACGCAACAAGGTTAACTCAATCGGCAAAACTTTGGGAAAAAATATCGCTTTTTATATGGAATAAAAAACCCGGTTTCCGGTTCGAATTCCGGTTTTTAGCAGGAATATTTTTACGGTGTCTTTATTTTTTGTCTTTAAACTTTTATTGTATTGGAAATACAAAGGTAAACATTTAATTCAAATGCGATAACATTTTAAAAGCAATCAGGTATAACCCCAGTAGAATAGAGCCCCAGATCCGTAACTTATTCCATTATCGAACTAGATATTTGTGACTTACTGACGGACGGACGAAAAGAGACGGAACTGAGTCAGCAAAAGATATTTGTTTTGATCTTGGAACACGGAACCCTAAAATAGCAGTGAAAGAAATGCTTAAAGTCGCATAAAATATTTCTTAGTTTCTCCAGCATCGCAGGCTAAAATATTACCTCATAACCAGACGACTGAACAAGCAGTCTACGCGAGTAGCCGGCCACGCCTTGCCCAGTCTGTGGCGGACAAGAAAATATAGTCGGCCGCGCCTTCTTGCCAATGCCATTTCTTTCCGTAATAGATGTTAGTAAAAACAAACATTGGAGGTAAAGGTTTGGACTGTTATATAACGAATGTGTCATAATGGTTGAGAGAAAATTGCTTCGTTTTAACATATTCTTTCAGTGTGTTACCATATTTAATTTAGGTCTTAAAACGTCGGTAACGAAACAGAAATTTGATTTGCAGCGTCCTTTGTACTTTGTCACTTAAACGCTAGGTTTAAATTAGTAACAAACGTTTATTAAACTTTAAACTTGAATTTTCTGAACTATATGAACATAAAGCGTTACTGTATTGATTTTGCTATATAAATACAATTGTGAAAACTGACCTGATTTACAGGTAGCGTAAACTCATTCCTAATTTTCAAAGTTTTGACCACTACTAATGCCTAATTCAGATTACTAAAACAAAACTAAGTTTGGTCAGAAAATATTTAACGGTTCCTTTTTTGTTACCGAAATTCATATATGGTTGCCGGGTTAGAATAGTGCCACTCCATGTCTTCCCGTGGATGTCGTAAAAGGCGACTAAGGGAATAAGGGCTTGTAGTACTGTTAGGCGATGGGCTTGCAACCTGTCACTAATACACTAGTAAACTTCTTGGCCTGATTGTGCAAAATGTGGTTACAGAATTATCAACAAGTCTTTTTAGAGTTGTTGGTATTTCTGTAGCTCTGCCTACCCCACTCTGGGAATAAAGGCGTGATGTTATGTATGTAATTCATATATTTTGGTAACAAAAAGGAAACCATACATTTTATTAACCTATTAGGATATTGTTTCACTAAGGAATAAATATTATGTACATTTTCGGCCAATTATTTTCTAAATCTAAAGATCCTAAAGGATATCACATAGTTCATTCGTTCAGAAACGCTTACATGAACATGACGCTTTGCAGTGAAATGCATTACTCGCAAGCAAAAACTAATGAAATCCACTCAGAAGCTGACCCGGCGAGACAATTAGCAAGTTTAATTACCCATCAGGGCGCAGATGTCCACAGCATGACTATCCATTGTCATGTTGATGCATTTAGGTCGCGAAGTTGGATTAAATTTGTTTTAGACTTCACGACGTGAAGTCACGTTTACTGACGTTTAGGACATGGAATTAATGTAATTTGGGTTATCAGAAACACGTCACGCGTTGTCAAAACTGATCATGTAAATCGAGTTCCTACGGCAAAACTGTATCTTGTTTAAGTTGATATTATTATAGTCGTGATCAAATATATGTAATAGTAGACTGTATTGGAGCATACAGGGTGCTCGAAAATATATCGCTGTATTGACTACAAATTTTGAATTTGTATTTTTCCGTTTACCTACAGTTGATGATTTGAGGGTTTTACTTTTGCGCTAATTTGAATTGCAAGCATTTTGTGTTTTTAATTAGGACGTGGTTGATACAGTTTACCTCAGTTTTAGTTTTTTGTTGTTGTGCTATTACCACAAATAGGGTTAGAAACAACCTATTCAAGATGAAATAAATAAATACATAAATGAAATTTACCGAGACATCAAATATTATGATCACTAATTGACGTGGCATAAAAATATTAAACAAACTTCGTCTCGAGTTCTTACCTTTAGCCTTTTGATAGAAATATATTAACAGCAAGAGTATTGCTGACATACATATCAATATTATTAAAACACTTAGCCAATGTTTTAACTTTGGCAGGTAATTTGTTACCATCAAATGAGTTGTGTGTGCCCTCGGTTTCGTGACTTTATTATTAATTTATCACAGCATTCAAAATTGTGAGATAACCAAGCGATTCGGTGGAGCTTAATTGTTTTAACTAAGGCGTTCGGTCGACTTTTGGCTTATTTTGCGGAGAATCAAAATCTTGTTAAACAATTATAAAGATTAATTTTATCTTTGTCGGCAGAATATCGACAATTGAGATTAAGAATCTAAAGGCTTTCAGGAAATTCTGTTAAATTGTTGAAATTAGGTTTAATTACGTGTGATTTGGAGATTATTTTCTTGCAGAGTGGACAAAATAATAATATGAATGAGCTATAAATAGCTAGTTGCCAATTGGAGAACAGTCCCAAAATTTTAAAAATCACCTGAGTAGAAAAAAAAACGTCCGTGAGCGTTTAGAATTTTAGTTCTACTAACAAAAATAAAGAATGTAGTTAGAATTAGTTACAAATTTTCCAAAGAAAATTGTACAATTTGAGAAGTTTCTTGACGGTACAATGCTAGCTCTAAAGCCCATGCACATTATTATATTGATCTCACGGCAGCAAATGCGTTGCCAACCTTGTAGGCGCAGCCAATATGTAATTGCTATTAAAGTTTCTTCTTTCTATAGAGTAAAAATGTATCAACAATGTAAATTTTCGAAAATCGCTACTTTAGCGTTATTTGTCTTGGTCGAGTAGGCCCTGTAAACAGCACTGTGTTCATAATTTCAGGGGCATTCTCTATTTATATCCGTTAATTGTGAAATTAAGTTTCATTGTGGCCGAAGCGCTAGTAGATTCACTCCGCAGCGCTCGTAGATTCACCTTATATAAGCGACGTATAAAAGAGCCCTCTTGTGGCCTATTTACTGAATAAACATTTAAAATTTTGAATATTTTTGAATATTATCAACATCTGTAGGTATACTACCCTAGATTTCTTTGAGAGTTCGACAACTGTCGAGACCGCCATGTTTTAACCGTTTCCCGCCCAATAACATCGTTACCCGAAAAGCTGACTTCGGGTACGTGGCATCTTTTGTTTTAGGCCCCACCGGCCAGTAAGCGTTGACCTCTTTGTTTTACGGCCGTTCGGTCATTCATTTTATGTTTTTATGGACTCTGGCGACTGCTATATGTCTGGGTAGGCTGGTGGCTGCAAACTATCGTGGTCACGTAGGGAACAAAGGCGATATGACGAAGGTCCGCTTGTTATTAAAAACGTAAGACCTTTTTATTTATGCCTGCCCCCGCACGAGCTGCTATAACTCAGCGCTGCGTTGCCGAGAGGGTTTAACACGATACAACTCCAGACGAGCGTCTTTGCCTTTCATTGGTCTATAAAAGTGGTGAGTTTACGTTTTAGTAAGCAAATAGTACCGCACAGTGTTCTATGGCGAAGTTAGTAGAAGTTAATGTTTGTTACAATAGAACATGAACACTGATAGGTTATTTAATAAACTACCTAGTTTGAAATCAATGACTAGTACACAATAAACAATTACAACGATCATACTTAATAAGAATAGATTTAATATTGAGAGTTGTTGGGTATTATTTTTTGTAAAAATGCTGTATTTAACAAAAATTAGTCCCATTTCGTTACAGTATGACTCAACACAGCGATAGTTTAGTAACGAAAGGCAAACAAATGACATTAAAATCACTATTTTAAACACTGCTGCCCTCAACTTCGTCTGCATAGAAGTCGTTTATTGCTGCTCGCGGTAAATAAATACCCTTCGTCCTTTCTTGGTTTCCAAGCCATGTCAATAAAAAAATCTATCATTAATAAACAAAGTTACTAATAAATGTGAAAACATTTCAATTATACTAGCTTCTGTCCGCTACTTCATCCTCGTGGAATCTATCATAATTATTATGATTTTTGCGAAACTTTAACCGTTTATGCAGCGCACGCAGCGGAAACTTTCAAAAGGAAAAACATTGTTCATTGGTGGTCCGCTGCTATTTTGCCTAAGCGTGATGATATACAAGGTGTCTCATTTAAATCGGTCAGTATGGGAAATTCTGAAACTATAAGACATACAAAGATCTGTTTTTAGGAATCATGTCATCGATTTTAATAAGAATAAAAACTGCATTCATACATTTAAAAAAGAATCTGTACTCAGCTCGGGAATTGAACCCGGTTGTTTTGAAAAAAAAAACTTACACTATTTCTCAATACTCAATACTCAATCATTTATTGGATTCCACAAAGCTTACAAGATATTTGGTAAACTTAAGTTTCTTTTTAGATATCGATTGTGAGGTCTTAAGCAGTAAATGGCTCTATGAAACATAATGTCTAAAATGAATAAAATGCATTGTTTTGACATACTTTAATTGGATTTATTTTAGTAGAGACAACTTTACATGCCTGAACTTGTTGAATATTGTACAGAGGTCACTTTGAACACCAACTAAAATAAATTAAGGTATTAAGTAATCATGTTTCATACAGCCATTTTCTGCTTAAGATCCACACAGTCGATATCTAAATAGAAATAGAGTAAGTTATTTTTTTTTTCAAAACAACCGGGTTCGATTTCCGAACAGAATACAGGTTTTTTTTGTATAAATGCAGTTTTTCTTCTTAGTAAAATCGATGACATGGTTCCTAAGAACAGATCTTCGTATGTCTTATAGTTTCAGAATTTTCCATACTGAACGATTTAAATGAGACACCCTGTATTTAGCCTTCCTTGATAAATGGACTATTTAACACTGGAAGATTTTTTAAAATCGGAGTAGTTCCTGAGATTAGCGCGTTCAAGCAAACAAACAAACTCTTCATCTTTATAATATTAGTGTAGAAGTATAAATTACATCAAAGCTCGCCTTTCAAATGACTACTCAACTGCTTATTTCAAACGACTGGACGTAATTCATACATGGTGTTCAACAACCCATCGAAGCAACAATGTGCAAATATGTAAACACGTTCACATCCGCTTCCTTTGTTCCCAAATCCCCATAAATACCCACATACCCACATAACTAGATCATTATGTCCGGAACACCCTTAGCGCCGTAATCTCGCTATTATGACAGCCTCTGTAATTTGGACTGTAATAACGGCTAATTATCACTCCCAGTGCCTAGTTTGAGGATTTGTAGATAATATTGACCTGATATCGAGTCATTGGCCCAGAATATGTTATGTTAGGCGGTAATGACTATTGATGTAAGGCTTTATGTCCGATTGAATGTGTGTAAGGTTAGGAATGAATTAATTTTGTTGTCTATCTCTAAAATCTAACTCAAAATAACATTAAGCAGATATAAATCTCTTGCTGGCATTTCGGCCCCTACTCATAAAAAAAAAAATTCTTGAACGGATCATCAGACTTTCATAAATTTTAACCTAGTTAAACATAAATTAAAAGGCTTTTATCCAAAAATGCGCTTCAAAATTGGTCTACTCGTTTGAAAACTATAAAGCTTTGAAAAGACGTCGTCTAATTTATAACACTTTTCTTATTTAATCAGAATTCCAAAGTTTTTCGTATAAAATTCTTCATAATCATAGTAACAAAACAAAGAAATTAGGCACTGTATAATTAAAAGGCGGTGTTGTTGATAGACAGCGATTACTTTCAGATAGTTAACTCAGCAGAGTTATTTTAGAACAGTTCGATTTTTTTAAAACAAACTAATTTACACGCTGAAAATTGGAAATTTCTTAAAGTTTTTCTTTATTTTAGTAACGAGAACATCCTCTATAAAAATGAATAGTGTACAGAACGTTAAAATCTCGTTTTATAAAGTTTTCTGCTTTGCCTGTAGTTTTTTCTTATTCATGTAATTAAGAACGTTTCTTTTAGTAACAGTTTATATATCTATTATCTTTTACTAGCATATATCAACGTTCCCCAGCGCTAGTTAGCATTATATAAAAATACACCAAATCTGCCACCAAAGCCGTGTGGTTGCCGGGTTAGATTAGTGCCACTTCATGTCTTCCCGTGGATGTCGTAAGAGGCGACTAAGGGAATAAGGGCTTGTAGTACTGTTAGGCGATGGGCTTGCAACCTGTCACTAATACACTAGTAAACTTCTTGGTCTGATTGTGCAAAATGTGGTTACAGAATTATAAGCAAGTCTTAATTTGTAGAGTTGTCGGTTTTTCTGTAGCTCTGTCTACCCCACTCTGGAAATAAAGGCGTGACGTTATGTATGTACAAAATCTGTCATCGATCAGGGCCTGTATTTAAGTCGTTAAACCCAACATTACAATAGCTCTTTTGTACTTCATAGTGTTACGATAACATATGAAAGTTAAAATGGTTTTACCGATTAAAAGGAGGCGTGAAGATGTAAAAGCAAAAACAAAAACATTCGCATTGATAATACTCGTAGTAATATATTTACTGGATAGCTAGAGTAGTTTGTATGCTGTGTATTTGCTGGTATCACGTCCTCTGCTCATGTAACGTTCGATCTTAACTCAATATGCAAGTCTTCATGTATGTAAATCTAGTGTAACGAAGTTATTGCCCGGCGGGACGAAAGTTTGCGATGTTTGCCTCGCAACAGCTTTTGCTAACTAGTAAAGGATGAAATTTAGGGACACGATCTTCTTCGAAAGTGTTTAGCTGCTATGGAACTTTGTCACAGACTAAAAAATATTGTTTCGGAAGTATTTTTTTATGTAAATTAACGCTGTCATTGTGACAGGATTCTGAGCTGGCTTAAAATCAGGATTTGAACAGGATAATGAACTCCCTCTATCCCGAAGTAACATATTTTAAATGTTACAATAATTATGTTCCATTTGGGTGCCGAGTTAGAATATTGCCACTCCATGTCTTCCCGTGGATGTCGTAAGAGGCCACTAAGGAAATAAAGGCTTGTTGTACTGTTAGGCCTGTCACTAATACACTGGTAAAAAGCCTGTTTGTGCAATATGTGAGTGTAGAGTTGTTGGTATTTCTGTAACTCTGCCAACCCCACTCTGGGAATAAAGGCGTGATGTTATGTATGTATATAGAATAATTATGTTAGTTTGAATTTAACTACAGGCTAATTCAAACAAATATTTTTAAAGCATGATGAAGACTAAAAATCTGTTAACATTTTTCCATTCTGAGAACTAGTGCAATTCCAAGAAATGATATAACACAGAATCCTCAAATTTTTCATCGCCTTAATAGAAAACGATTTTTCTTTTTTATGCCTTCTCATCTATAAGCCTAGTTCTGGTGTTGTTTACGGTATCCCGTTACGGGTTCCATTGATATTAAAAAAGACGTCAACTGCCCCTTGATTTATGGTAGGCTTTTGTGGCGGCATAATAGAATTATGTCGTGTAACGGCAGAGCTCATTAACAGCTAAGTGATAAATAACAGGCGTTAGAGGTTACGGCCATTTTTAAATCAATGAGAATAAGATTTTTATTGCTAATTATGTTGGCATTAGGATAAAGGATAGGCTTTTATTTATATATTATACATTGCGTAAGAATTAAAAGCGGTTGAATAACCGCTGGTATCACATCGCCTCGTGGCATGCTTCGTACGTTTTTATGCATTTCTTTTTGTCGCTCGCCGCTCACCGCTACCGCCCATAGTCATTAGAAAGCAGCGGGTTTGCCAACCAATTTATATTTGCTACAAAGTAGATAATAACTGCTACGGGCTACGCCGTAGCGCTTGGACGTAGCGTTTCTTGACAGTAAATTACATGACTTGTGTTATGCGAAAGAAATAACGTTAACGTGTGTGCTTTGCTCGTACAAAATACTTTCGACATACCTTTTTCAGACAAGTTTTTAATTATAATATGCATTTATGTAACCTTAATCCTTTCATGGTTCATTTACTACCCTTAAAAGGTAAGTAAAATGTAAATATTTTGTTTACTTAAATATAACATAGGGGACTAAAATAATGTATCTCTTATCGATCCTTCACATGTTATTTACCTTGTGATAGTTGAACTTTGTTTTGAGTTGTTATGCATATTCAACCCATTATAGCCTAGCAGTGTTATTGGCAACCTATGTCGTGATTAGTGCTTTAATGCTTTATTGTTCTGTAATTTTAAAATTAAAAATATTTTTAGTAATGCAACAGTTCAGCCTACAATGGGTTCTAAAAAAAACTAATTTTAATATAAAAAAACGGTATTTTTGTGCTTAAGATACTACTTGTTTTTATTACAACAAGGGTTAAAAAAACAATCAACGTTTCTTTTTGATTTCATTTTATTTTTTATTGCATACTTGACCATGTTCTTTTTTTAACTTTTCAATCATCGCTTCAATTTACCAAAAAAACTCACTTCATACCTCATTTTAACAAGTTTCCCCTTATTGTGTATTGTAAAAACCGGTATTATACCTGATATCTGCTCCACCCGTCAGAATCCGTATGGTTTAAAAATATTGACGGAGGTTTATTGGATTCGGATGTTTGATTGTAACTCGATCACGGCACTCAGGCAAACTAACAAATCCGATCAACATTACACGTAGATAGACCAGCTTTTCCTTGGCATTTCTTTATTTTTACCAATTTGACACATTATTACATCTTAATTAAATAAACACAATAAAATTTGTAAAAAAAAACCTATTTTAATATCCTACTTCTGTATCTACAATGAACATCCTATAGTTTTTTTATCGTACTGAAGACTCAAATTCCTTTCCCTCCATTCCTTGCCTATTTTAGTCACACACCTCAAATCTTAGGAATTAAACCAAAATCAACCATCTTTAACTTTAACCTGGTTAAGGTGCGGGGATAAGACAACCAGTGAAATTACTAGCATAAAGGCATTCCATCAAGGTCCTCAGAGTTAGCAACGCAGTCTTAGAATTACAGTCTTATGCAAATGGCTATAAGTATCAGATCCCACTGACCTATCCATAGACAACTAGTTCGATAGTTTTTATGTGATTACTGTTTGATTTCAAACTTAAAAAAGGATTGCCACATATTGTAGATTTTTTAACCTTGTAAGGCCCAGACAGCGAGGTTTTTGTGAGTGGGAATTTAAATCTACCGTTAAGGAAATAAAGTTCATTTTCCTTACGTCGTGTTAAATTCCATTTTCAATTCCGAAATTAAAATGAACTTTACACTCGTTGAACCTAAATTGCATTATTTATGTACTTCCTATGGAACATTTCGTCGTCTTACTTATGAATTAACTTATTTTTTTTGGCTGTTGGTAATTTTATTTCATTCAATAATACTTACCGCCTGTTGCACATTCGACAAGTAACGCATATATGTCAAATAAATTTAGCCCTTTCCCTTTCTTACACTTGAAAATAGACAAAGAGCGGGCTATTTTTATTTGACAGATATGCGTTACTTATCGGTTGTGAAACAGGCCCTTAGAGGCAATAAGTTAACCAACACAAAAAATAAGCATATACGAGTTTGAGTAAGTAAGGTGACGATTTGGTCTCACAAGGTGAAGCCCTGGATATTGTAATAATCCTATCTGATTCAAAACAATCATACAATACACTAACCGAATTGCAGACGAGATAAAACCGGTCTTAAAACATGAATAACCTTATTTCACTGCATGGTAAGAGATTTTTTCATTGTATTTAGACTTGTTGCGGGTAGCAAGCGCCTGTTCACTTTTAAACTGTGCAGTTAAGTGGTCATGATTTCTAATATTTATTAACTTTGACCGATTGGTTTCAGTTTGATACATCGACATTTTAAGGGTTTTTTTATCTTCGGTAATCAAATAGCAATAAAATATCTTCTCCGCGGACGAAAATGCAGGCAAATGTGTTTTAAATCATTATCTATTTTTTTCATGAAAAAGCAATATCTAAGTAATCATGATCATTTAATGGTAACAAATTTACATAAACCGCTATTCTGCCCTACTAAGACAAACGGCAGTATCTCAGACAACATTTCTGTAGCAAATGCAACCTTCTTACTAACGAGAGAGAATTGAGTCTGCTTTGGCCATTGAATTTGTCATACTGCCTTTTGGGCTTCAGAGGGCAGTATAGCGCAGCACATTCAATGCCAAGCGCTCTGATTTCCATAGAAAATGGACTCAACTAGCAGTTTGCTGGCATTGAAAGTTAACGTCTTGAGACCAGAGGGCTTATTGTCTAACGTACTTGCAATCACGATCGTTTTCATTTTGAAAATCGAACGCTCGTCTGCATACAATATGAAAACAATTGCGCCACTTTGAAGCCGGTTGCGATTGCGAGTGCGTTAGACAATAGCCCCTCCGGTGTACCATAGGAGGTACATAATTAAGACAATTTAGTTTTAACCTTTAAATTGGCAAAAATTAAAAAAGTCGTGAATTCAAACCCTATTTGATTTCGAACCAGCATAAAAAAATATCAATCCAAAAAAAGCAAAAAGTGAACATTATGGTATGTGCCCTACAAGGCACACTGCCAAATTAAGGGTTAACTATATTACTATTTCAATGAGTATAAAGTTGATTTTAAAGTTGAAAATTGCATTTAAAAGCAATGGATATTAAACTTTACCTACTTGCTCGTAAAAAAAATTAAACATAGTGAAGGGCTTTAATTAAAACAAAACTCAATTGTTTCCTTGGCGTAACGAGAGTTACCCGTATAGTTTGTATGACTAACTTTCGTTACACAAAGGATGCAATCGTGATTTTTGTTTTCACTAAGCCTTTGACTATGTAAAGTTTTTTTGAGAACGACTCATAAATCTCTTTGTTTGTAGTATGGTGAGCTTCAAAATGTTAAAACTACCTTTGCTTATTTGCTTCTCTTTCACTTCCACCCATACGCTCGTAATATAACGAGCTTTAACCTAATTAATTTGAAATTCTATTAAAAATCTGTTGCACTATAAGAAGGTTAAAAATATGAAATTACCTACTTACCTACATAACATCACGCCTTTATTCCCATGGGGTAGGCATAGCTATAGAATAACCAACAACTCTAAAAAAATCGAACTGAATATGAACCGAGTTTACTAAAAGTTTAAGTCATGAAAGACTTTTAGATTTTTCTGGCAAAACCATATATTTTCTATCTTTGCGATTTGTCATTTGTGATGCGAATGCATGAATTCTTTTCATTTGTAATTCAAAACTTGCATTGTTAAAGTGCATAGGCTGGACCCGTTTGCACTGGCGGGTATCCAAGTGATCAGTCATAGGTCCCCGAGCGGAAATTGGCAACGAACCCGCTCTCTCCGCACTAAGGCAGTCGGATTAACATTTTTACTATTTCACTGACATAACAAGTGATTTTTGTGCACTTCAATTGCTAAAAGTTTCCATTTGAGTGTATTTAAAAAAAAAGTGATGTTATCAAATAAGTTTTGGTTGTTTACAAATATAGGTAATGTGTTATAAAATGTTTGTACAGGAAGTTCCTTTTTTGCCGCCCAGAAATCCCAGATTAAAATGGATTTTTTTGTAAAATCTGGAGATTTTACTCGCAGTTGCCATAATTTTGAAAAAGGCTTATTTATGTTAAAGTTCGTCATGACGTTAAAAATTAACAATTTATAGTTTTATTATGAAGAAGATAGGCTAAACCAAAGCAGAATAGACTATTAAATTTGTTTACTTATTTATTATTAAAAGAGCATGTTAGCAGCTTAATGCCAAAGCATTAGACACAAAAATACAGCACATGACAGATTTTAAAAACAAGCTAAACAATACTTTTTTTTATGATTTGGTAAAGGCACACGAACACTTTATTCTTGTCTGTTTATTATCGATTTTGTTCTACCATTAAGTTTTTACATACATACATACATATAATAAGGCGCTCAAAAAGTAAAATATTTTCTTTCATATTTTCTTAACCCTAGTATAGTAAGTAACCTACCAAAAGTTGACTCGGCTCGTAATGAAAGAGATATAAATCATAGACAGTATACTAGACTTAAATATTTTACCACTTACTTTCATTTATTTCACTAGAACCATGTTTCTCCTTTTAATAAAAACAACGGTAAAACCTTCAATAATACAAATCCAACGATTATCACGTCGTGCCGACGTTTACGCATCGTTAACGACTTAAATCATCATTCGGCTAATCTCCTCATCCTGTAATCCTTTAAGATGGCGTAACGTACCCAATAAAATTATTTATCTACCAATCTATTTGTAATAATCCCGAGGGAAGCTAACGAGGTGACTGGATTATTACGGCTATTGCGAAGATGTATCGCTATTACATACGCTTTCGGGACTAGGTTAATGCTATGGATAGTCTAGGAAGTTTGGTGTTTGGGAAATTTAGAATGTGGTTAAATCAATTTATAGAGGTGGTTTTCTAATCCCTTATTGCGTCGGGTTCTAGGACAACCTGTATATTAACTGTGCTTAAATTGGGCTCTGGAATACGGGGACTTCTCCTTCAGTGCCCAGAATACTAAAATCTCCTGCAATTACGTTGTCAACCCTGACGACTAAGATAGAATGCCTCTAGGATGCCTTACACCGGAACACAATAATGTGAACAATGATGGTGGTAGCGATCCAGACGGACACTACACAACTAACTGTACGCGACAGGATCTTTATAATGTCACTGCCTAACCTAATGGCCTACACCACAGCTCACATTTAACACGCCGTCGATTGCATATAAAAGTGTTACCATTAAGCTTCGAGGATGGTCGATCTATTTACTAAAGTAGAATAAAAGTCTCTTCACATCAATTATTTACTCGACATTGAACATCGATAGAATACTGACACTGCCGCGACATTGCAACCAGATCGAATAGACAGATTCAATTCTATCGACGTTAAGGCAATCCAACGCGGTACTATTCGAAATGCTTCGAATCCCGTTCCTGCGAGGATTCCTAGCGCATTTTAAATATAAGATGCCTTTGAAAGAATCTGTTGCCATTCAAACGGCGGAGGACTATCTCCGAGACTAGGGAATGCAATTTTATCGGATTCAAAGTCTAGGTAATTAAAGTTACTGGAATCTGAATCGCGTAAGTGGGATTGCTCTTACGTGTTTAGTTGTTCTTTTAGAATTCCGTTTGTGGCTTTTTTCTGTTGTAACTGAAGGTATGAAGTCGTATTTATTTTGTTTTCTCAGGACCCATAGATAAGTCGACTATGAAACCAAGATTAATAGTACCTAACGTACACTACAAAATTGATTTGGCGCGTGACTCTGTCCGCTTAGAAGTCGTTTGTCGCTATTCTCTCGGGAACTATCTATTTTTTCGGGATAAATATGAAGCTTTATCCCATTCTAGTCAGATCTATCTTGTGCCAAATTTTATCCAGAACCACTCAGCCGTTTTTGAGTAACACATCCATCACATCACATAGTATGATTAGTAGGGTGTCATTTAATCATATTATTTCGTTCATTCCTGTTGTCTCACGGGCATAGCTTATCATTGTAACCATCATAAAATACGCTAGGGATTTATGCGACATTTTTTTTGACGACAATCCTATTTATTTGTCTTTACATTATTATTGAGACGATACGTTAGCCTAGTTGGTAATGACCCTAGTATAAAGCTGGTGGTCCCCGTTTCAAATCCTGGAAAAAACAGATATTTGTGTGATGAGCGCTAGTATTAGTTCCTGAGTGTTGGATATTTTCTATTTACTAATAAACGTGGAATAAGCTTAAAATATTATGCCATGTTTAGTCCTTGGCCTCTATTCAGGTGCGTTAAAACGATATCGTGTTTGACACGTTTAAGAATCGTTTATGTCACAGTCGCCATTATTGTAAATGACATAAGAGTTATCAAAACGTTGACAATACGGAAACACGTGAAAAACGATGTTGTTATAACGCACTTGAATAGTTTTAGTGGTGGTAGGACCCTGTGCAGGGTCCGTCCGGATCGCTACCACCATCTTATCCATTAACCACCCGCCAAGCAACAGTGTTCGCATTATTGTGTTCCGGCGTGGGGATAAGACAACCGGTGAAATTACTAGCATAGAGGCATTCCATCTTAGTCCTCAGGGTTGGCAACGCATTTGAGGTCTTAAGATTATAGTCTTGAGAATTCAAATGTGTATGGGTCTCAGATTCCACTTACCATCAGGTGGCCTGAGTGCTCGTGTGCCTTCTCCTTAACATAAAAAAAAAAAAAAAAAAAAAATAGAGGCCCTTATCTGTCAAAACATGGCACAACTATTTATTAGTAAGGGGGTATGTATTTAAGTACATAAGTAATTTTAACGTGATCTAGTATCCAAAGCATAAGCCTTGAGCTAAGTTAGGGACTAGGTGAATTTGTGCGACACACTCCCCTGATTTATTTATTGTACTATTTAATTTGGTATCTTCCAGGATTTCATCAACTCCTAAAAGAAAATAATGTGTACGTTATATCTATGATAGTAATTTGATTCCCGTCTTCTCCTTGACTGTTAATTATCAAAAGGTTAAAACGACCTATTTATAACAAGGTTTACATGCCTGATCCAATCAACAGTTCAGAAGGATGATGAAAAGGTCCTCCCTTGTGAATATGATGCGGCAGACTGTAAAAGTTAAGAGAGGTGGAAAGTTTCCAAGTACATATTTACAATTGACGGACGAGCGGCTTCTTAGGCAACCCTTTTATATTTAGAAAACAAGTTTTAAGATGTTTTTTTACAATGAAAATTATAAACTTGTCCAAAGTGTGTTTGAACGACACGTTGGCCTAGTTGGGAGTGACCCTGCCTCCGAAGCCAGCGGTTCTGGGTTCAAATCCCAGTAAGGGCAGATATTTATGTGATGAGCGCGAATATCTGTTTCTGAGTCATGGATGTGTCTATTTATTTAAAGTATTTATTTCTCTATAATAGAATTTATATCGTTGTCTAGTACCCATAGTACAAACCTAGAGCTTAGTTTGGGACCAGGTCAATTTGTGTGAGAATTTCCCCTGTTATTGTCCTGTGATATTTATTTTATTTTTATTTTTTTAAGGGTGGTATAGTGATGGTAGGACCCTGTGCGGGGTCTATCCGGATCGCTACCACCATCTTATCCATGAACCAACCGCAAGCAGCAATGTTCGCATTGTTATGTGTGGGTATAAGACAACCCGTGAAATTACTAGCATAGAGGCATTCCATCTTAGTCCTCAGGGTTGGCAACGCATTTGGGGTCTAAGGATTATAGTCTTGAGAATTCAAATGTCTATGAGTTTCAGATTCCTTTTACCATCAGGTGGGCTGAGTGTTCGTTTTACTAAAATATTATTAATAAAATCGGCTCTATTAGCGCCATTGGAAACGAAAATTGTTAACGGCGATGAAACTAGTATCTGAATTTAAAAAAAAACTATTTCTACTGCGTATGCGTTGGATGAAAACCGTACAAGACGATATCGTCGTTCGGCATTCAGTACGCGCGAAGTTAAAAATATTCAATTTTTTTTGCTTATACTCAACAAATACATATATAAGAACTATCGTTGAGTTGACAAAACGATAAAACATCAAGTGCAATATGGTTTTAGCGAGAAGAAATAGAGATACTGTAAATTTAAATACACTCAGAAGCAATAAAAACAGATCCATTTCTATGGAAATTCTGTACTAAGTGACCCGTTTTCATTGCTCTTGACTATATTTGGTGATTACCAGAAAGTTTTTTAAAGTGTAACTTTTCTTTTGTTTCAGAACCTTAAGAATCAAATCATGACAACGAACGTTTGGGTAGAACAGGTGAGTAAACTTTTTGTATGTAGAGTAGGAATTTTAACTATATTCCAAATTTATATAAAAAGATCACGGAATGTAAAAAAACTTCATGCAATATATAATATATATAATCAAAATTTTTATTCTGCTGATATTATTCCCAGAACTACCAATAACTCCTAAAAAATACTCTCATAAGATATGATTAATACATCTGCTTCTGCTACATTTATCAAAAGAAATACAATTCATAGCACTTCACTTCCCTCAAATAGATCTCACAAAAGACGTCAACAAAACAGGATGCCTCATAAACCCATTGCTTACCTTTGACAAATAGACGGCAGGAAGGGCCTGTGAGCCGACTCCGACCGGACACCCATCCCTTGCAAACGTCAGCTGCTTGACTAATGGGTGTCCGCGTGTTTTGTTCACTTTTAGGGTTCTGATAGTATCAAGACTACAATGTCTGTCACTATTCGGAACGGCTCCAAAGACCAATTTTCATGGATTCACACTAAATTCAAATGGGTCAGGAAGTTGTTTGTATCTGTCACAGGGTTGCGATAGATTTTTCAGTGTTGTACAATTTTAATCTGTTTGCTTTTTGGGGTAAGCATCACGCATTTTTACTTTCACCTTGTCACGTAGAAAAATATTTTTTCAAATCAATGTTAGTTTATCTGCGAATGGCAATATTAATTCCGATGAAGTCTACTCTTTTTCATTAATTCTAATGCTTTTTATATTCCTAGATTTCTAACAGATATCTTTTTATTAATATTAAAACGTTGAAGAAAAACATCTCGAACACTGACTTTTGGCAAGAAACCGCTTTTATCACAAAGAAATCCCCGCAAACTATCAGCCTAAATTGTACTCAACAAACAACCGAGGATCTTCTATTTATATTGTTACAAGCGAGAGTCAAGAACCTTCAGCAACTATCGTCAGTCCAATAAATAAATCGTAAACTTCGCTTCGTCGATCATAATTTTATTATCACAGGAACTTTTACGAGTAGGTATGTGAACAGTAAAAAAGTTGATCTAAGAATGAGATAGCTAGATGTTATTGGTGAAAATGAAAGGGATAAAGGTTTATGCGTCAATCAATATGTTATTATTGATGTAGACGGAGCGTGTGTATGAATAATAAGAATTAAAGCTGAATAATTCTTGAAGATTACTCGAGCTTCTGCAAAGATAATGTATCTATAATAATGCTGGAAGTGGCTCGTGGAAGATTAATGAGGCATTAAATTTGGTAAATTAGGAACCAACTCGAGTCAAGATTAACTCAGATTAAGATGTGCGACACGCGAGAAATTTGAGGGGGCGGGGTACAAATAAGCGTGTTCAATTACGCTAGGCCGACTGTGATTTTAAACACCTATAAGAGCGGAATGAAAGAATATATTGACATGAATTTAAATTATAGATGTTTTAAAAAGTTTCCTAAAAACTGCTTACAAAAATGTTTGATTATTCTAATAAAGATAGAGTAAGATATGTAGAAATAAATACAACTAACAATGAAAGGTCACAATAATTACAATAATACATGAAACAATCGCTACAATCCTCAACTAAATACGGATGATGCTACAATTCTAACTCTAGATAATAATCACAATAGTACTTAAGCAAAATCTGTGTAAGCAGTAATCAAAAATACATCCCCGACAAAATTATTCTGCAATCTTCGACATTGTTGCTTCGAACGTATTAATATTAATACAGAGAAGGGTAGTTTCAAAAACGTGTTAGTCGAAGTGAAAACGAAGGTTGATTTATCGGTGTTCCCTGGACGCGTCGTTCACGGATGTAACTTTGAATTATGACGCGTTTTATAGGTTGGTAATTGAACTGAATTGAAAGTATCCCATAATACTTTATGTGATATAAAGGCTAATATGAGCTTAATTGAAGACGATGGTTTTCCAGAATGTTATAAAGACTCCCGATTTATAGTTGGCTGTAAAGTTGCAGAAACATTAGAGGTTAATCATTTAAAAGAAAGAGCTCTTCTCGTCTCATCAAAGAACGTTGACTTTAACTTTTGCTTTAGATGAGTCTAGCTTTACAATAGCGTAATTTTACGCCAAATCCTACTAGTCAAGGGAACGAGTGATCCGTGCAAGTTTCGGTATAGCAAAAAATTAACTTTCAAACCCGCAGCAACAAATATTCTATTTAGCTTAGTTTTTAAGCGTGTATCGCAACACAGAGCTACTCCTGTCAAAACGCTTACATTCCGAATCTGTGAGCTGTCGAATTCAATTCAAAACACGCCAAAATTATTTAAAACGCTGAAACAAAATCCTTCCTGCACTGCTTTGTAATGGAATAAAATATTCCGGTTTTACAAAAACATAAGTTGCTTTGCGTTTGTGGCTAAACCTATTTTGTAACGAATTCACTGCCACCGACGCATATATGCGTTCACTGTCATACAAGTTTGTTCCTAGGCCACGCCTCCTAGCAGTGAATGCTCTAAAGGATGTCTAATTTTTTTTTAAGAATAAGCGTCAGGGGAAAATAAATTTAAATCCAATCCAATATTCAGAAAATCTATAAGCGATCTCTTCCAGTCAACCATAGAGAGAAGAAATGCTGTAACAAAATCAAAATACAGTAGACGGTGCAAACAAGGATATTTTAAAACTTGATTTATAAAATAAATAACTTTAAGAAACACAGTCAATGTCTCATAGTCTAATATAATAATAACTAGTTTTTTCCCTAGAGTTCAACCAAAATTCGAAACGAAATGAATAAATTTCATGTTTCGAGCACTAACGGTGTGTAACAAGTTAGGTTCTTCGTTTATAATTAGTAAAAAACACACTAATAGTATATTTTGAAGAAAACTATTCTTATTTTTGTGTAATTAGAATTAACAGAGATTTTTGATAATGCACTCAACTGTTGTTTAAATTAAAATAAACATAAACTGAGAACATTAAATAGAAGTAACCATTATTCCCAGATCTTGAGTTAAATAGATTTGTAAAAAATAAAAATAATTCACGTTGAGAAAGCCCTTTTGTTTGAAGCAAAATTCTTCCTCTGATTCTTGCCACTCCGCCCGAGCAACTTTTAAATATTTCCTCAACAATTCCCATATTTCTATCCGTTTGTTCTTTGCTTTGTTGATTATATTTTTGTTTCGCATTGGGAGTTAGTCATAGTTTGTAACAACATTTTTCTTGTAATCCAGGTTTGGTTTGGTAGTTATTTTATTTTCAACTTCTATAGAATCATCATTTCTGAGGCCTGTTGTGTAGACATACATAACCATGTTGAAGAAATTCAATGACTAATTAAAATGTATATTGTTTTCTAAAAAAATGACGTTGTTATATCATACTAATTATGCTCTAATTCCATCACATACTATAAAACATATTCACGTTTTTATCTCTCAGTATAGTGTAGAAATAAAAATGAAAAATCATTTTTATCGGTATTTTTCATGTGGGGTTAAGTTAAGACACGGCTTAAAATATGAATGCTTATATTTACGGATTGTATCAGAGTTTCCAACCTTTTGAAAAGGTTAGGGAAAAACGGAACTTTCAGTGATATTTTAATATTATTTTGTAACGTATTTTGTTTCGGCTGTTTGTTGGTAAATAAATATTAAAATAGTAAAAGAAAAAATCTTTTCAAAAATACACTGTTTTAAAACAGTAAAAGTTCTAAATTAAAAATAACGCACAATTTCAAAACACATTCATTCGCCCACGCGTAAAAAACTCATTTCACCAAAAGATACGGTAACTCTTGGCTTAACGTTTTCTATATAGCTGAGAGGCAATGTTATAAAAAGCATAAAAAAGACCCTAACACTGAAACTTTCTATTTCCCGCATACGTAACTGACCTTAAAGAT
The DNA here is from genome assembly GCA_949316455.1 of Acleris holmiana. Classification (NCBI taxonomy): domain Eukaryota; kingdom Metazoa; phylum Arthropoda; class Insecta; order Lepidoptera; family Tortricidae; genus Acleris; species Acleris holmiana. The sequence goes on from OX438775.1 coordinate 17,565,734, forward strand.
CTGAGGGAGGAAAACTCGGGTTTTACCCGTCAGGAAATTGCGACCAGCGGGTTCGGTCAATTGAAAAATCCTTGACGATTGTCGGCCACGGGGGAACGTTAAAGCGCTGAATTTTAATATCACCCTTGGTTTTTGTTGAAGAATTACATAGCATTTCATTTGGTGCGCTCCAATTTTCGATCATGCGGCAATCCCTGTGTTGGATTAAGCACGCTTGAGTTAACCTCATGTGTTACGCCTTTTAAATCTCTGTCGTGTTTCATGCAGGAGTTCCGCAGGGCACAATTATAGGTCATGTTTAATTAAACTAATCGTGATTGGTTTTACTAACGCTATATTTACGTAAGTTAGAGTATAATAGTAGAAAAAATGCTTAAACAATTTAATTTTATAATCCTAAGTCAACGTTTACACAAACTGAAACGGAAGGCTCCACACGCCCATTCCATAACACAATTAAATTAAATTCCTTTACCGAGACCATACGTTACAAAGACGCTTTTGAATTAAGACTGCGTAGACAAATTTAAATTGAGTTTTAGCAAGAGTAATTCCATCTAACGTAGGCTACAAAGCTTGCCAAAATAATAATTGAGTTCTACACGAGAACTGAGCGATTCGGCCCTGCCGTGCCAACGGCGGGCAACTTGGGCCGCGCACGTGAAAAACAGATGATTAAATTAATAACTTTCGCGGTACAATATCATTATTTCATATTTATTCCACTAACTTGATTTAACTTTCAATTAACGCTCTTTGGAAATAAGTATCTTTTGTTTTAAGAGGATTGTGAAGCGATGCTTAAATCGTGTAGCTGTCAAAAATAATCCACACAAATTTACCGCCACGCGATAACGTTTCTCACCCCCTAAATCTAATCCGATTTCCACGACTTTTGAATATGTTGTAGATATTATAAAAAACTAGATCTGAACGTTTCCGCTTTTGTTTTTTTTTATTAATTTTCTTTCCGATAAATATTTTCTAGAAAAGGAAAACGTACAGACATAGTTTTTCATAATATCTACAACATATTATATGCAAAAATCGTAGAAATCGGACAAGGTCGAAGGGAAAAAAAAGGTTATCGCATTTTGTATGGATTTATTTGGCTTTACAGTCCTCTTAAATGTATTATAGCAATGTTTTTGAACGATAAATGCTATTATGCTTGTATTATTTTGATATATTTCACTTGGCAGCGTGAAAACAGGATACATTACTTGTTTTCTTTAAAAAAAAAAAAGAAATGTTAATGAGAAGGCACACGAGCACTCAGGCCACCTGATGGTAAGTGGAATCTGAGACCCATAGACATTTGAATTCTCAAGACTATAATCCTAAGACCTCAAATGCTTTGCCAACCCTGAGGACTAAGATGGAATGCCTCTATGCTAGTAATTTCACCGGTTGTCTTATCGCCACACCGGAACACAACAATGTGAACACTCTTACTTGGCGGGTGGTTAATGGATGGGTGTTTCATATTTTGGCTTTTAAAAAGAGTATTAAAAAACCGGGCAGAGCATGTCGGACCATGCTCAGTGTAGGGTTCCGAAGCCGTTAATTACTACAAACATAGAAATAAACAAGTAACAGCTAATTTTCTACTTAAAGTCAATTGGTGCCGTTTTAGATGATTTTAGTAGGTATAAACACTTTAATTGCCTGTTTCAATTTTTTTTGTATTTGTAGTTTAGGCTGTAGAGATGGGAAACTAATAAAAAAGAGAGTTTTGAAAAGAGTCTGTATAGATAACGTACATGCATTCTTTTAACGCTGTCATTGTTAGAAATCATTATGAAATATGCGTAGTCGATGCACAATAGTTTACCTCTTTAGAATTGTATGTACCTACTTATAGTCTGCAGTCGTTAACGTAAGCAGAATCGCAATTTTACTGTTACTTTGTTCTCATCTGCAGAATGTGCAGACATGTCTGCACTCTAGAATGAACTTTCTGAATTCCTTTGGGAAATCAGTTCAATACTTCCATAAACGAGAGAATTATAGCTTTTTAAATTTTGAAACTACATTTTGTATTCTAGAACGTCACAGATCGACGTTCCGGTTGAGATGAAACAAATAAATTTATGGATGTTTTTTCGTACATAATATATTTTATTATTTGCTATGACACAGAATTATAATGTCATCAAATAGGTCTTTGTATATACTTCGTTTTCTATTATGGAGACCAAGCTGAATTTCATTGTAGAAATTTCACGTAGCGTAAGGGAAAATTTAAAAGAAAGTACACAGAAAGAACTATTTAATTACATATTACTCTATTCTCTTGGTTCTGCGCCCAGACTTTATGGTAGGGTGCCTGTGCCCCTTTCCATTGGTAAGAGTAGAATCAGTTAAGTTGTAATAAAACGTATAATACGTGTCAAACATGGCGTTTACTAGGAAAATCGAATGCCGTTAAAGGAACTGAACTATCAAAATTACAAACAGCTGTGTAGGGACTGTGACTATTGTGACTAATTTAAGTCTATGTCACTGGTTGGTTCTCCATAACAATTTCGGTGCTTACTTGAAAGTATTTTCCTGGAAATGAGTCTAAGTGTGACTAGAAACTTCATTCTGTGAGACCAGAGGTTCTATTGACCTGTCCGGAACTTTAATAAGGCACCGCAATTTCCGACGTCTTAACACAGATTTTAGCCGCTCTTATTTTATTTGTTCTTCCACAAAAAAGATATTTGAGACCGAATTTAATCTTTCTGTCGATCAAAAGGAATCCCAAATTTAAATTTCTCTGAGATTATTCGCGTTTTAGAAAATAATATCATAAAAAATGTTTAAGTAACGCTTTGCTTAACTTGGATAAGAAATTCGTTATTAATTTGGACTTCGTCTACTTTAATTACCTAAATGTGAAATTATTTCTGCTTAAAAATGATTTTTTCGTCTGTATGTTCATAATCTTTTTAACATTTATAATTTATTAATATATAATCACTTTCATTTTCAGTGACGTCATTCGACTTGGTACTCTTTCAACATTTACACTGTCCAAACGTTTATAATTGTCTTTAGTATTTAATTTTAAATCCTCTTAAATAAAGAAGTAACAGTTTCTTACTCCCATCATTTTCGTAGAAGATATTTTGGTTTCGACCCCTAATTTACAAACAATCTAAGGGACAATCTTACTTCAAGGTTTTTCTCAATCCTCTTAAATTAATGAAAGCCCAGTGTTTTCAAATCGACCGTCGCTTTTGATGTTTGACTCCTGTCGCATTTTAGCGAAATACAATATTAATATTAAATTCATGAGCATTTCTGAGATCCGTCTCAGTATCATTGTGTTCGTTTGAGAACGAGGAGTGTAAATTATCTGGAGATGGTGCGGAGGATTTTCTAATTTTATTGTTACTACGTGAAGAGGATACTTGCCTGGACTCGTGCTCGCTGGGAACTGGGGCGGGTAAATGGCTGGGTTAAGGCTGAATAGTAAAGCAGTTTTAGGAACCTGTTTAATTATAAGATTAAACGAACTTACCTTGAATGAACTTCTATCTTAATTATACGCAGCTGCCAGTCCGAAACGGGATTCCCAAAAAACCCTCCCACCTCCCAGATACAGGGTTCTAAAAAGGTACCAGTGGCCCTTGCCAAGATGCAAACGCTCTTAACGTTTTTCTTATCTATCGCTCAAAATGTATAGAATGACAGTTGACCACGTGGTTTATCGAAACGCACAAGAATGTCATTCCATACATTTTGAGTGATAGAAAAGAAAAACGTTAATAGCGATTGCATCTTGGCTAGGGCCTCTGGTCTTTAAACGAAACGTAGTAAGTTTTGCTGTACGAGGGAAGTTTTTTTTTAGCTTTTTGTGATTTATGTGACATACTTTAACGCATAATGCGTTACTAGAGTCTTGCAAATGAAAGATGAGAATGAAAAATTCACTTACGTGGCAACACTATATGTTATTACCACAGGTTTTGACAATCAGTGTTGCCGCGTAAGTGATTTTTTCATTCTCATCTTTCATTTGCCAGACTATACATGTAAATCCCGTCTCGGGCTTGCAGCAAAATATAATGTTTATCTTCTTATGTAAAGGTATTCAAAAGCTGAAATTTACGTTATAAAAATAAAGTAACGCGTTCCAATATTCAAAGAGTAGATCAATGGATTTGGCTACTTCAGGTTAAAATTTTCCACGTAGTTAACTTAAATCAAAATCAAAATCAAAAAAACTTTATTGCATCACATTACAAGTAATAAGGTGTAACAAACAAAAGGTATTCATGTGACGCCCTGCAAGGGCACGGCAATATTAGAGGGCTAACTAGGTATTTTATTATATCTAATACAAATAACTTAATCCTAAATAAGCTCTAAAATTTTCTGTATTGCACATTTATGTTTAAAGTAATTACCTATTTTGTCAAATCCAACTACTGTTGACAAATTCTAACTAAGTACCAACTTGTTGATAAAAAAATCATTTAAATTATAATAACACATAAGTGTAATGTTAATAAGATACAGTTTTAGTTGATTAAGGAACAATTTTAGTTTCTCTAAATCTTTAATGGAATTAGGTAGATGGTTATATATTTTAATAAGCATACGGTGGGGGCTAGAAGTTATTATTTTCAATTTGGAGAAAGGTAATTTTAATTTATTTAGGTTTCGGTCATTACGTCTGATTTCAGTTACAGGTTCAAAGATTGATTCTAATATGTAGATTGAAGAAAGGGTGAGCAATTGCAATTTAATAAAGTGGGGGCGACAGGAATCTATTTGGTCAATATTTACTATATATTTTTTGTTTAAAGATAATGCGGGATTTAAAAGCGTTCCCAAAATTATTGGAACATTCAGACTTAAATAATTCAACCTGTTGCATACTGTCCCAACACTATTTTTACCGCCTTTTATGTGACACGGGCTGTCAACAAGTGAGTTTGGAGGTTAAGAGCAATTGTGATTACGAAATATAAATTGCATCAGTACTAAGGGTTTTATTGAGAATAAAACAGTGGCGACGAAGGGATAATGGCATTAATAGGGAATATTGAACACTTTAATCCGGAAAAACAAGACTTCAAAGATTACAGTGATAGGATGGAACAATTTTTTATAGTGAATTGTGTTGATGAAGCTATGAAAGTGCCGATGCTTATCACGCTTATTGGACCGGATACCTACAACGTTTTAAAGAATTTAGTGTCTCCGGCGAAGCCTTCAAGTAAAACCTTTGAACAACTCATAGATGTTTTGACACAACATTATGTCGTTAGAAAATCTGCAGTAGCGGGCCGATATGAGTTTTACGCGTGTAAACAGAAAGAAGGTCAGTCGGTAAATGATTATGTAGTCGAGATAAAAAAGAAAGCTGCATTTTGTAATTTTGGAACCTTCTTAAATGAAGCACTTCGAGATCGTTTAGTATGTGGATTGTCAAAAGAACAATTAATTAAGAGGTTATTAATGGTGGGGGATAGTCTTTCTTTCGAAGAAGGTGTTAAAATGGCATCAGCATATGAGAGTACTGAAAAAGAAACAAAAAACATTCAACCGGATACAAGTGTGCAGATGATAGACAAAAAGTTTCCAGTAGGAAGACCGCGGCCTATTATGCAAGGGCAAGGACGTCCACAAGGGTCTGGTGGAGAAAATAAAGTTAGTACACGGACACGCACAATACTGGAATGCACCCGTTGTGGAGGAAGCCATTCGTCTGACAGGTGCTTTAAAAAGACATGGATGTGCTACAATTGCAACAGACAAGGGCACATTGCAACAAAGTGTCATTTTCGTGTCAAACAAGTGGACGAACTGATTACAAAGGAACAAGGTATGGAGGAGATAATTCTTGGCAGTATTCAACAAATATCTGGAGAGGAGGAAGCTGCTTGGATGCCATTGTGACTAGGAAAGGGACAATGTTTAAAAATGCAAGTAGACACAGGAGCTTGCAAATCAGTTATTCACAAGAGAGATTTTGAAAAGCATTTTGAAAAAAGTAAATTAAGGAAATGTGATTATAAATTAAAGTCAGTATCGGGTGAGTGTTTAACGGTTTTAGGATCTATTAAGATTAGGGTGAGTAATTTGAAAAAAGAATTGTATCTAATAGTGCTTGACTGTCAAAATTATTTTAATCCTTTAATAGGAAGAAATTGGTTAAGGGTATTATTTCCAAAGTGGCAAAAGTGTTTTGAAATTAAACAGCTAAAATCAGGTGATGTTCACAAAGATAAATTAGTAGAAGCTCTTAAAACAAAATATGAAAAAGTTTTTGAGAAGGATAGGTCATCCCATATTCTAAATTTGAAAGCTAGTTTGAAACTTAAGCAAGGAGCGGAACCTGTTTTTCACAAAGCTTACACTATTCCTTATTCGAAAAAGGAAGAAGTGGAGAAGGAGATAATAAATTTAGAAAAAGCAGGAATTATAGAAAAAGTTAAGCATTCTAGGTGGGCAAGTCCAATAGTTTTGGCTCAGCGAAGCGACAAGAAGTTGAGAGTTTGTGTGGACTATAAGGTCACTCTCAACCCGGTGCTGGACACTGAGCACTATCCTTTGCCAATACCAGAGGACATCTTTACAGCTTTAAGTGGGGGTAGTGTTTTTTGTGTGTTAGATTTAACTGGAGCCTATCAACAATTGTTATTGGAAGAGTCTTCCCGTGAATATATGACAATAAATACACATTTAGGATTATTTAGACCAACTAGGTTACAATTTGGTGTATCCAGTGGCCCTTCAGTGTTTCAATGTGCTATGGATCAAATTTTGCTTGGTTTGAACAATGTTAAATGTTTTATTGATGACGTGGTCATAAAGGGAAATAATATTTTAGATTGTTATGAGCATTTGACTAAAGTGTTAGAACGTTTAAAAGATTATAATGTTAAAGTAAATCTGGATAAATGTCAGTTTTTTAGTAGCGAAATAAAGTTTTTAGGTCATGCCATTAGTAAAGAAGGAATCAAGCCGTTACCAGAAAAAGTAGAAGCCATAAATAGAGCCCCAGCTCCTAAGACTGTAACCCAGTTAAAAGCTTATCTTGGGCTCTTGAACTACTATTGTAAATTTTTGCCAAGGTTGTCGGAATTGTTAACACCTCTTCATCAATTACTAAAAAGTAATACCCCTTTCATATGGACTAAGGCTTGTGAAGAAGCATTTCAAAGTAGCAAAAGATTACTAATTGATAATCAGTTATTAGTTCATTATGAGTGCAGGAAAGAACTATATTTGACAACAGATGCGAGTGAGTATGGAGTAGGGGCAGTACTTAGTCATAAAATAGAAGGTGAGCCGATTAGTTTTGCATCAGCAACTTTAAATAGTGCACAAAAAAAATATTCACAGGTGGAAAAAGAGGCTTTGGCGATAATTTTTGCTATTAAAAAATTCCATAAATATCTGTATGGCCGGAAATTTATTTTGGTCACTGATCATCAACCATTAAAGTTCATATTTGATCCTCTAAAAAGAATACCAGTAACTGCCAACGCTAGACTTCAAAGATGGGCTCTTTTTCTATCTGGATATACTTATGATATTGTACATCGTAGAGGTACTTTGTTAGGGAATGCAGATGCGTTGTCACGTCTGCCCTTACCCGAAGGTGCAGAAGTAATAGACACTATAAATTATTTAAGTTTTTCTGAAAATCCTCCTTTGGATTTTAAAGATATTGCTTTTCATACTCGAACTGATCGAATTTTAGGAAAAGTCTATGAGTATGTCATTTCTGGTTGGCCAAACAGTGTGAATGATGAAAATTTGAAACCATATTTTTTAAAGCGTGCAGAATTATGTGTAGAGCAAAAGTGTTTACTATGGGGCAGTAGAGTTATTATACCAGTCAAGTTAAGATCAAAAGTTCTAAGTATGTTTCATGAATCTCATCAAGGTATTGTGCAATCAAAAATGTTAATGAGGGAATATTGTTGGTGGCCAAATTTGGGGCAGGACATTGAAAACCTTATACAGGCTTGTGATATTTGTCAGGCAACTAGAGGTTTTACAAATGCAAATCCATTGGTAAACTGGAGCACAACTGAAACAAATTTTGAGAGAGTACATGTTGATTTTTTTTATGTGGGGTCCATTACATACTTTCTTATTGTAGATTCAAGATCAAAATGGTTAGATGTGCACATTATGCAGGGTACTACCACTTCTCAAGTAATTGAAAAACTGTGTAAAACTTTTTCTATTATTGGCATACCAGCTAAATTAGTTAGTGATAATGGTCCTCCCTTTAATTCTTCGGAATTTGTAAATTTTTTAAAGGCAAATGGCTGTGAAGCATTGAAAACACCACCTTATCACCCCCAGTCAAATGGGATGGCTGAGAGAACAGTGCAAACAGTAAAAAAATGTTTAAGTAAACTTCAAAAAGAATCCAAATTAAGTTCAGAGGTGCTTTTACAAAATTTCCTATTCATCTATAGAAATGCACCAAATTCAACAGGCATGTCTCCAAACGAAATAATATTTAAAAAGAAACCCAGGACCAGATTTGATTTGATTAAACCACATAATATAATTTCAAAAAAATATTGTAAGGAAAAAATTAACAGCATTCTTGTATTTAAGGAAGGGGATAGAGTGTGGGTAAAGGATGTTAGTAAAGGAAAAGGATGGGTAAAGGGAGAAGTTGTGGAGAGATTAAGTACAGTTAGATATGTAGTAAGGGTTAATGGAATTCACAAGTATTATCATGCATCTTCTCTTAGACCTTGTGCAAGTGGTGTGGAGGATAAATTTGATTTCAACGTTGTGCCTGAGCAAGTACAGGAGGCAATGGAAAATGAATCCTTACCTCAGCCATTAACCAGAGAAGCAGGGAGGGATAACTCAAATGAGGGGAGTTACTCTAGGGAGATAGGTTTGAGAGATAAGGAGGTATTAGAGTGTGATGGGAGCTTGAGCAGGGCAGAGACTGGAAATGAGGTGATCAGGGATTCTAATCTGGGGTCTCCATTGCCTGATGTAAGGAGATCAAGTAGATTAAGAAAAGCTCCTGATCGGCTAAATTTATAGAATTAATTGATTACTTTATTCTGTATTAGTTTTAAGTTTGGAATGTTTGCTTCATTCATTTTTAGTTTGAAATTTTAGAATTATATAATTTTTTAAAAAAAAAGGGGACGAGTGTTGCATACTGTCCCAACACTATTTTTACCGCCTTTTATGTGACATGGGCTGTCAACAAGTGAGTTTGGAGGTTAAGAGCAATTGTGATTACGAAATATAAATTGCATCAGTACTAAGGGTTTTATTGAGAATAAATCACAACCTAAAACTAGATTTATCTTTTTTAAGCAAGTGACCTTTAGAAGATAAATAATCCAAAACAAAAAACTAATCAACTCGAGTTTTCTAAGGGTCGTCTCCCTGAGCCTTTGTATCATATTGCCTTTACCCTTATTGATATCGTTTTGCTAACGTTATGTTCTTACTAACTTGATAGTAAAGACTGATTTGCAAATATATGATAACGACCCTGTTAGTGTCTCCTTTTATGATGTACATTTTAAACAAGTCACCGCTAATCGCTATAGTATTTTTAATTAAAAAGCATTCATTTATGATTATACAGAACACTCGGTGCACGAAGTTTATCAAAAGTTCCACCAATTATTTCATGAAATTTTGTCCAGGAATGGAACGACTACAAGCTGAAATGGAACCCGGAAGACTACGGTGACGTCAAAGAACTCCACGTGCCTTCTGAACACATATGGCTGCCAGATATCGTGCTTTATAACAAGTGAGTGCATATACCGTCCATCCAACATGCATCGAGCAGTAGCTCCAGCTCAGAACTATTATACATTGCAAGGCTTTCATTGGTGAAAGGATCTTTTTCAGGGTCATCCATATCGACCATCATCTAACGCTTAAACCTGCCAACAAACAGCAGTTTTTTGCATAGAAGCATTTCATCTTAGACTTCAAGGTTTGCATGTGAATTAAGTCCCGGGTATACAACTGTCTTTAGGTATCAGATCCCACTATGCATAAGGGCCGAGATTTTACGCGGTAACTTTTATTGTTTTTGACGTGTTTCCGTACCGTTACACGTCAAAGGCAATATTGGTTGGCCTTTTCAATGCTATAAAAAACCACGTCATTAAGTTCCTTTATACAAATTTTAATAAGTTATTAAACAATCTGGGAACAATCCTACACTAATTGGCCAAAATACCAAACTAAGCTCAAGGCTTGTTCTATGGGTACTAGGCAACAATAAACATATAAGGGAAATTCGTACTTATATACATAGAAAACGGGTCCGTATTGGCTCATATAAAAATTTTCTTTCGAATTTTAATACAAATAACGATTTGTGACTATACTCATCATTTCTCGGAAAATTAATTTATTATTATTATTATTATTATTATTATAATCATCGCAACTCCTAAAGTGAATTTTACTAAAATGGTTCTTTACCAGTTGGATATATTTTTTAAATCCTGAAAATAAACAGGTGTTTGATTAATGTTGATTATGAAGAGTAATCATTATGAGGTATGAGATACATTTCCGGAGTTCTAATAATCTTATAACCAATTTTATATGAACTTTGGCGCACCCATAGAAAACTCCCATGACTCGGAAACAAATACTCGCGAACCCGGGAACGCTAGCTTTGTAGGCAGGATCACTCCAAGCCAACTTGTTCGTCAAATACTTTATCACTCCCGTTGTTAATCACAGCACGTGTAACGTGGCTTGATGGTGTTTAGATTACAGCATGCACTTATCTCTCCTTCCGCCTGGTTGACTGAGCGCATCCCTATTTCACAAATATTTAAATTTCACAACATCAACCTTCAGTGTCTTTAGAAAGAGCTCATTTTCATGTGGACGAGCGACGCTAATGCATAGAACTGGCTGATAATGGGTGATGTAGCGAAAATACAAAGTTTAAACGTGACTTATCTTGGTATATTATGACGCTAAAAGCATTCAGTTCCGCTTATATAGCGCTGTAGCCTTTTGGGTGGAAGTAGATAAGGACAGGTGGAGGTGGTTAGGGAATTTGAAGTGTAATTATGACGTGTGTTTTAATGGCATGAGGCACGCTCATGCTATTTGGGATCTGGGCTGAGATTCTACACTGTAAAAACGATATTGCCTTCGACTTGTTTCCATATTGTCAACGTTTTCATAATTCTTATTTACACAGTAATGGCGAACGAGTTAAAGCGATACTGAAACACGTCAAGCTTTTAACGACACGCTAGCTTAGTTGGTAGTGACCCTGCCTTCGAAGCTAGGGGTCCTGGGTTCAAATCCCACTAGGGGAAGATATTTGTGTGATGAGCACGAGTATTTGTTCCTGAGTTTTGGATTTTTTCTATGTATCTAAGTATATATTTCTATATAAAAGGAAATTTGTCGTTGTCTAGTACCCATAGTACAAGCTTAGAGCTTAGTTTGGGACTAGGTCAATTTGTGTTACATTGTCCTGTTTTTTTTTTGATAACTCTTGACAGTATTGGCAGTAAAGTTTAAAACAATACTAAAACACGTCAAACGAAATATCGTGTTAACCCAGTAGAACAGAGTCCATTATATTGTTAACACGCATGTCATCTTAAAGGAATGTGGCTTGGAGGTTGGTAATATGGAATGCTAATTATAATTAAGAGCAATTAAAACGGGTCACAGAAATTTCATAGAAAGTGACCCGTGTTCATTGCTCCTGAGTTTATCCACCGATTGACTTATACCTACACCGACACCGACACGACTAACAGCGTTAGCATCACCGGGTATGAGGACAAATCCTGCACAGTCATGATCCTACTACAAGTTTACTAACCACGTGTATCATTGCATAAAATAAATTAAATAATTTATTGATTTAATTTGGTATTCCATCGATATAATAAAGTACATAGGTACGCTTTAGTTTGTTAGCTGTTATTTCATCATACAAAATTTAACTTTTTTTTTTTATGGCATTGAGTAGAGGTTTTAGTCGTAGTACCTATACAAAACTTTGTTTCAAATTTGAAAATGGCATTTAACAGTAAAGGTAACTCAACTTTATTTCCTTATTGGTAGATTCAAATTCCCACTGGCGAAAATGTTCCAGTTTCTAGTGTATGGTTGGCCTCACGAGGTTGATTTTTTTTTGTATCGTTCTTGACATAGAAAATAATTAATATTAGTTTTTTTTTCATTATACCTACATATTTGATGATGTTGCCCTTTTATTTGGTTTTTTAAAAAATCATGGGCAAATTGGATGTAGCACCAACAAAATTGAAACCTACATCATTCAAACGTAATGAGATGAGGTAAAACATATTTTTTTAGTATGGCCGTAAACATCTCAACGCAGAATCATTCATTCATTAATTCATTAATTCATTCAAAAAATATATGGGCACTTGAAAACAAGATATTTGTAGTCAATAGAAAGTTTGGGTAATTAAATATAGTGGCGGATAGTTTTAAAATTGGCTGTAGGTATTTCATGTAATAAAACACAACTGTGTTTGTTTTTTTAAACAAAATGTATAAGTAGCAACAAGCTTGTTTTAAAATCTCACTGCTATTTGGAGAATGTCGTCAATGTACCTAACTAACATTATATTGATGACTTTATCAAACAGCGATTGGGTTAATTAGATTATAATTGTTTTCAAGTGCCCATATTATTCTCCGGTGAGCTAGGTATTTGCGGTCATAGTAAGAAATGATGTTGCATTATTCTTTTTTAATGATATATATTTCAATTCTTTTGGTTTTACACCCAATTTTCATAAAAAAGTGCCCATGATCCATACAGTATAATAGGGAACATGCAGTTTTTTTCTCTAACACTCTCTGCCTATGCAAAAGAGGTATAACTGTATACGCGAAATAATTTTCGTGTAATTTTTTCATAAGACATGAAGCTTTAAAAAGTCATAGCTCAGACCCCCTGCATAAAGACTCTATATAAAATCGACGACAGGAATGAAGTCACAACTGTTGTTCCATGTTTAAAATATAAGGACCTCATAAAGAAATTTGCATTTATTTCGTAAATTACTATGTTTAAACCAATAGGCAATAAAATGAGTATGCCGAAAAAACTATTTAAACGCTAAAGAAGTTTTTAAATTTTAACTAGTTTTGATTCTATCTAAAATCTTAATAAACGGATGAAAACCTAGTGTATTGCGTTTTATATGTTTTTTTTTTACATTTCCTCATAAATCAAAACCACGAAACTCAATTCTGATTTTGATGAATGTTCTCTATTGAATTTTTGTTTAAAAAAAATAACGTCTGCTAGTTTTTCTTGCGGCGGTTCTTCTCTGCAATGACGGACTTGCCGAAGTGCTGGTAGGTCCGTATTACCGACGTATAAAAGACCACTCATGACATCTGACCAATTCACTAAATGAATAATTTCATTTCAATAGCTTTTTTTTCCCCACGTAGATATTTGCTAATTCTTATTACTTAACAATGGAAAAAACTTTATAACAAACTATGAGACAGACAACGACCCCCAATACCTTGTTTCCAAAACACAAAGCCTTTTAATCCGGAAAACGTCCCAAGAACTATAACTTCTCCTTTCAGTTGCGACCACTCCGATAACTTTTTGCCCAAGTCAGGGTTAAACTTAGAGATAAACTCATCGGCTTGTCAGGATAACACAGAATAATGGGTCTTCCCAACAAGGAAATAAGGGCCAATAACACCTCGAGTTTACGAGAAAAGTTAACTTAGATTGAAAAAAATGGAGACTTTGTTAGTTCAAGTTGGAATTGATTGGGAAGTCAATAGTGCCTTTTCACGTTTAATTAACGGGGAGTTTTTTGTTTGTCTGAGAGGTTTGAAGTGGAATCTATTAATTAAAGTCGTCTTTGAGATGGTTAAAATTAGGTTTTTGTAGTTTAATTTAGAAAACTAAAATTAGTAAGGCCTATTTTTAAAACACCGGTGGTTTATAAAATACCGGTTTATTTTGGTTTTTTCTCTGAATTTTTCCAAGGAACGCGAACGTTTCGAGAACTTTTTCAACCTTAATAAACCGGTTTAATCCAAGAGTGGCGAGTCAAGAACCCAAAAGTTTTGTACTGAATAGAAACACTAAGCGGAGCTTGTGTATCCTGCGTGGTGTGTCTAGTTTAACCGGTTTTTAAGGTCGAAACCGGTTAATTAGAAAATAACTCTATATAAAGGTTCCTCTAAAAACCGGTAAAAAATTATAGTATATGCGAACAGAACTGAAATGAAAAGGTTTTGCGTCAAGTACATAATAACGGTTTGAAAATTTAACCGGATACCGGAGTCCTGTTTTATTGCTTCATCAAGCCGTATCAAGTAAATAAGAGCTATAAAAACGTTGACAGTACGAAAAGACGTCAAAACAATAAGCATGTAGAATCTCAGCCCTGAGCATTATTAAAGACAATTTTAACCGGATTAAAAAATACCAGCTACATGCAATTTTCATCTTCCACACCAACGAATAACTATGCCAGGTATCCACGGTACACAACAAGCATACTAAAGTTTAACGTAGGGGTGAATTTTCTTAAATTATCCTTTGACTCACAGGGCCGCGAACTATGCAAAATGGCGGAACAAAATGGCTTCCTACATAGCACTAACCGCAACACGTTTTATTCAGACGAAGCTAAAATGCACCTGTGTCATCACTGAGAGCTCTTAGGTTTTGCTTTATGTTTAATTTTTAACTACCTTCCGTGGAGCAGTGCTTAACGTACACGATTATAAATGGAGTAGATAATGTTACAAGTTTGTTTACTTGTTTTAATGCTATAAGAGCTTTATATTCGTCTGTTAGAACTATATAAAAATAGCCTTCCAATCCAATCGATTTTATATTTTAGTGGCAACCGTAACTATTAGCAAGCGACCATTACTGCCAAAGACTACAACAACAGCACAGTGTACAAAATGTTTTATCAGTGTTGAAAGTGCGTCCAAATCTGGATTAAAGATGATTTTTGCGGAACCTGTGAAGGTAAAACACAACATGTCCATCTTATCGCACTTTAAGAATTATAGTATTATTATTATGAAATATATTCGAATTCGTGCGCCCTCAGGCAGAATACCTAGACCATGCAATTTCTCCTTGTTCTCTTCAAAGTCGTCTAAAACCAATGTAGGCAAATTTTCACCCCTGAATAGGATAATAGCTCAATACAACACCCTTGAAAAACAAAAGTTTAGTAAGAAGGAAAAAATTGATATTTTTGGCGATCCTCTGACAAAATTTAAAGTTTCGCTGGTCCCTTTCTGTACTTAAGTTTAGTAATTTAATAATTTTACATAAAATTCATAAACACGTAACTATTTAATTTTGTTAATTCCTGGCGCTTAGTATTTTTAATTGCTAAGTACCTAATTTTTTAATTTTTAATTTTTATTTTTGTGTTTTCTCTAAAGCATCCTATTGCAAGCTGTGGTTGTCTGTAATTAGTGTAGCATTTAGATTTAAACCTAGCACATCTTGTATTATTTTCTACTAAACAATGTATACACTGTTGACAATCCTAAATAAATAAATAAATAAATAGTGACCTAATTCAAACATTTTCAGCATTCGATTTCGAGTCATAAATTTAGTACTATAGAGACCTAAGTCGAAATTTAAAATATGTGGATTAGGTCACTATAATTCTAAAGATGCGTTATCCATTAACCTACATAAGCAGCAGTGTTTGCGGTGGGGATAAGATAACTGGTGAAATTACCAGCATAGAGGCATTCCATCTTAGTAGTCAGGGTTGGGTCCACTTACCATCAGGTGGCACGAGTGTTCGTATAAAAAAAATGTAGACAAAACAAACACAACAGCGAGATAAAAGCAAGCAGAACATGGTATAGACATTTAAAGTTTGTTGATTTGGAAATTAATATATTTTATTAGCTTAATTAGTATTTTTTTTAGAGAATGCTTGGAAGAGATTTGAAATTCATTCGTTTCGGGATAGAGGCAGAAAGAATGTGAAAATAAAGCAACTGAATGGTTAGGGCAAAAAAACTGTGGTGCGTGGGTGCGTGCTACCATCCTTAAGGCCGCATGCACATGTACGGGGTTTAAATAATATCCAACCTGCGCAGGCGTTGAGAGGTGCATTCACATGTTTATCATATAATCAACATTACGATCCTGTGTGGTTGCCGGGTTAGAATAGTGCCACTCCAAGTCTTCCCGTGGATGTCGTAAGAGTCGACTAAGGGAATAAGGGCTTGTAGTACTGTTAGGCGATGGGCTTGCAACCTGTCACTAATACACTAGTAAACTTCTTAGCCTATTTGTGCAAAATGTGGTTACAGAATCAACAAGTCTTTTTAGAGTTGTTGGTATTTCTGTAGCTCTGCCTATCCCGGTCTGGGAATGAAGGCGTGAGGTTATGTATGTATGTATGTACGATAGTTTATTTTCTTTACAGTGATGGCGGTAACATATCAAATAGAATATGGTTTTAACCAGTAGAATTAGAAGGTCAGGTACATTTAGATGACTACACGATTATTCTAGTTGGTAATGTTCCGCCTACGAAGCTAGTGGGTTCGATTCCCGGGAAATTCTTTGCGTGATGAACGTGACTAATTAAGGAAATAAGTTTGTTAATCGTTTTCTAGGTATAATAGTGCAAGCTTAGAGCTTAGTGTGGGACTAAGACAATTTGCGTGAGATTTTCCCTTGGCCCAACGGATTATCATGAAACATAAGAACCATCCCAATTAAAGTACCTTTTCTTTAACAAAAGCCGGTCAAGTGCGAATTGGACTCGCGTACCGAGGGTTCCGTGCAAACTTATAAGAATGTAAAACTATATTGATTGACAAATGACTTTTCCGCTGAAAAGCTGTTGTCTCCATACATCAACATAGGTTGCGATTATTTCACCAACTGCAAATAAGTATTCATTTTCGGTTTTTTTCCTGCACTTGTGCTGTTTGACATTCCTTCTTGCTAAATTTCAGGATCTACGGGAAGTGCCTTTACATTTTGATTCCCTTGAGAGTGTCGAAATATACTTTTTTTGCGGCAAGAACGACAGTTTTTTACGTCAACCTAGAAGTTTGGTTAATTCACAGCTTCAAGGGTCTGTAGACCTGAGTACTGAGTAAACCATGTACATGATTTAATTTCAACTCGATAACTCCATGCGTTCCCAAGATCAAATTAAGGGTCTCGACAGACAGAAATACGGACAGACGGACAACAAAGTAATCCTGTAAGGGTTTATTATTTTCCTCTCAGGTACGGAACCCTAAAAAAGAAGCGGTACCCACAGATACACAGATACATAGATAAACAGATGCATTCGTTAAACTTACAACCTGCATTAAAATATAAAAGTTCCTCTAAGCTTAACAACATTACGTACAAGCCCCGTAAAAGCTAGTCCAGCTGGTTACCTAAAAGCTTCCTTCGTTTTTCTCGAATATTAACTTTATTTTTAATGGCTCGACACCTAATGGATAGCATCGCGACCTAAATTCCACGAGACAATTTCCCCGTTTAAATAATGTGGTGAACTTAGATGGCTTTTAAGACAACGTCACAAATTGCGGAGTAAGTGAAGTGTTTAGGAGTTGGATGAAGTTAGATTCATCTTATTTTGGCATCGTAAGACGTGGTGTTTTGTAACACTGAGAGATGTCTTGGAAATCTTTTCTGTAGCTTAAAATTCACATGTATACATTTTCTTCTTGTTAATCAATAAAAATGGCCGAAGGAGGAAACATACCAATTTACGATTATAACTTTGAACTCATGTACAGTCGACTATATAAAGATCCAGTTTTTCACCTTACTGCATTGTAATAGTGTCTAAAAGTAGAATGGTTGTCTGTACTTTTGTAGATCAAGTAAGTTCCTGTTAACAATTATAACACTCTTACGGTTGCACTTAGTTACTTAATGATGATAAAGTCGTTATTTAGTAACGATTTTTTTTACACAAGTTTGAAAAAAAGACCGAATCTATTGTCTAATGAATAAATACATTACATGTCAATTTATAATTATTACAATATTAATAACTAATAAAATATATTAAGTTGTTCCCTTACGACTATACATTTCATTAAGGTTGTAGAACGCCTGCTCGATCAGGATTTTTAAATGAAATCCTCTTGGTCCCATCTTTTAAGTTGCAATAAAGAGGACATAATTTGTTTTTTATTATATTTTCTGTCTTTAAATTTGAATATAGCAATTCTCGTAGTTTGAGGGTCGAGCCAAGTGGAATTCAATGATCCTAGTGGTTTGACCATCGGACCATGGTGTTTTAAAAATTCTCTTGGTCCGATGGTCGAACTAAATGGAATATAAAAATCGTGATAGTTCGACATGTCGGACAGGAAGGAATCAAAATTCCTCGTCGTTCGACATGTCAGACAACGTAGCTCGTAGTCGAACCACGTGGCCGGAGGGATTTTTTAAGCCTACTTTTAACACTTTTTTTTTAATTTTGTTAATCATGACTGTGTCTAATAAGTTCTGTGGTCAAATAATAGTAATTTGTTTGTACAATTATTAAATCGATTGCATTAAGAGGATTATAACGCGTCGCTTAAATCGTCAAAACATCTATACAATTTTAGCTCCAGGCGATAACGTTTCTCATGCCCTAAATCAAGTCTGATTTCGAAGATTTTTAAATATGTTGTAGTTATTGTAAAAGACACTAGGCTTGTAGGTTTTTTACATTTTTCTTTCCAAGAAGTATTTTCTTGCAAAGGAAAAAATACAGTTCTAGTTTGTCATCATATCTACAACATATTATACATTATAAATATCACAGGACAATATGTCACACAAATTGACCTAGTCCCAAACTAACCTCTAGGCTTGTACTATGGATACTAGACAACGATAAACTTACTTATATAAATAAATATATTAAGTAAGTTTATTTCGAAAACATCCAAGACTCAGAAACAAAGTACTCGTGCTCATCACACAAATATCTGCCCTTCCCGGGATTTGAACCTAGGACCGCTAGGTTCGAAGGCAGGGTCACTACCAACTAGGCCAGCGCGTCGCGATTAAATAAAACGGTATCAAGTTTTGTGTAGACGAAATCTGCTTAACAATCTCTTAACTAGTTCTTTAAATATTTTTTTCAGTGGATGTGTTACTTGCCAATGTTATAAATACCTACTAAATCATAGCAGTTATCAGCCGCTAAGATTAGATGAGTTTAAAATAATTCGGCAGTGGAGAGGCAAAAATGCTTAAGCGCCATACATAATAATGGCCGTTTAGCTTAAGCGCCATATACCTAATAGGGCGCTTAAGCTTAACCTCCATACTTGATAGTGGCGCTTAAGCAATTTTGCCTTTCCACTGTCGAATGTATCTCAAGTTCCAGTTCAATGACTAAAAACTAGCAATTTAACGTTTAAAAACAATTAGTGTAATCCTCTTACAAATGATTCTTACATCTCAGACGATTCTCAGTTGGAACAAGATACTTCTTCTAGTTTCCACTCAGGAAAAGATCAGAACAGGAGCTCCATTTTATTCGGTAAAACGTAATTGCTTTTGTCATGTTATCGTATTGTTTTACACGTAGTGAGGAAGGTAACGACACCGTATTTTGTCAGAAAGGTTCAAATTATATTGCTTGCTTGGTTAGCTTCAGTACCCATCGGTTAGTAACTGTTTGGTAAATACGAATTAAGTGTACAAAATACGATGAAATTGATTATGTACATATGTATGTAACCACTTTATTGAACTAAAACAATTACATTACAGAAATTTAAGTATTACAATGGAAACTTGAACTTTTTTTTATGATAAGGAGAAGGCACACGAGCACTCAGGCCACCTGATGGTAAGTGGAATCTGAAACCCATAGACGTTTGAATTCTCAAGACTATAATCCTAAGACCTCAAATGCGTTGCCAACCCTGAGGACTAAGATGGAATGCCTCTATGCTAGTAATTTCACCGGTTGTCTTATCCCCACACCGGAACACAACAATGCGAACACTGTTTCTTGGCGGGTGGTTAATGGATAAGATGGTGGTAGCTATCCGGACGGACCCTGCACAGGGTACTACCACCACTAACTGAACTTTGCGAGAGTGAGAAAATAAATTAGGCAAACAATACTGCTGTAATACAAAATAAGGCGGCTAACTCCATTGTAGATACCGAAGCATTATTTACTCTATTGGTACTACATAAGATTGAAAATGGTATGATTATGCAGTTGCCACCTTCTTTGGCATCAAAGCAGAATAGACAAATACTAAAATAAAAAACATAGACGAGAGTAACCAATAACTTACTATCTATTTACTACAATCTGAATTTAACTTGCTCCGTTCGTATGTCTGTTATTCCGGTTCAAATCTTGTAAGTAAATTTTGACCCATTTTTCATAATCTTTTGGCTTGGTTTGAAATCCATAAGTAAACCCCAGGGCAATGCAATACTCATTATAGTAACTATAAACTTATCGTTGAGTTGAGGTACTTAACGTAGACCCACCAAATTGGGATTCGTTAGTTTAGTGGCGGCGGCTAAAGCTTGTAGGTGATTCTCTTGACCAGTTCAAGTTGTTCAAATAACATTTTAGGGTGGGCACTCTCATTTGAGTAGCTTAAACCTCGCTCGCATGACTTCGCTCAATAAGAAGCCGTTTTTAACTGACTTCTAAAAAAGGAGGACATGATCAATTCGTCAGGTTATTTTTTTTAAGTGGGTATGTTTTCTATTTGGTCCCATATTCAGCACTTCAAGATCTGATATTGGGATCTTTGAGAAATCGAGGGAACTCAAACATTATAGGAATACATACGCTGCTTTTATGCAATAGTGCCACAAATCAAAATGAGTCATTGTTGCATTTTAATTCGGAACGCAAATTGCATTTGTTTTTGATTTGTGCCACTATTTCATAAAAGCAGCGTTAAGCGATTTTAGTATTTTCAGTGACGAGTGTAGCATTTGCATTCATAAAGCATTTGTATTGAAATAGAACTGATGGTGATGGCCACCCGAACTTCTTAACGGTACCTATTTTATGGGTGGCGATAAGATATCTCGATTAAGATAGTTGAGCGACTATGACGAAGCACATTCAAATGGTTTGAACATACGACTTTGACTTCCGTGTCGTTGCTTGTTTTCTTTTAAAGTAATAGGTCAGGTCAGGTGAATTCGGCTTTTGGATAAAAATACTCTGGGACACTGGTTTTAGTTGGACTTACTTATCACTTTAAAATAAATTATTTCTTGCTCTTAGAAGACGATTTTAGTTTTATAAAACATTTTTATTTTATACTTTTTAGTGATCATAATATTACTGTTGAAGACACCTTCTGCTTAATTTTTATAAAACTTTGACGAAAGCTTAGTCGCTAATACTATAATTAAAAATATACCAACTATGTCATTACTAATGAGGCGTGCAACTCTCCTTTTTCCCTCGCTAACCCAACACCTTTTTACCACTCAACACAAAGTAAATTTAAATTTCGCAAAAACTCAAGTGAATCTCGCCATGCATAATTATGTCCTTGTAAAAATGCAAATGCTGCAAATCTCTTTAAATGAATACATTACCGACTGTCTCGAGGTGTCATTTATTTTACCTTTATTATGTAGAACTGGCTTAATGAAGTATTTGAATTTGTAATCGCGTTAATGTAATATTAAGAACGCATGAATTTTAAGTGGACGCACGTTTACAGGATGTTTAATATACTTATCATAAAGTATTTCGGTGACTTTTTCTTTTTCTGCTTTGGCAAGCTTGTTTTAACTTCCTTGTCTTTCTGAGCAAAAAGGTTGTAAACGCATAAGGATTTCGTACCCTTATTTTTTTTTATTTTGTATAGCAGTTCTCCTGTTTGTATTATGGTTAGTGTAACTTTTATTTTATTCATTTCTTTATTATATATGGCTACTATTTAATGCAATATTAATTTTGCCAGTAAATCATTAAGTTTTCTTTTGGCTGCGACTATGTTTATTGTGTATCATATATACATACATAACATCACGCCTTCATTTCCAGAGTGGGGTAGCCAGAGCTACAGAAATACCAACAAATCTAAAAAGACTTGTTGATTCTGTAACCACATTTGGCACAATCAGGCCAAGAAGTTTACCAGTGACAGGTTGTCATTGTGTATCAGTAACATACATCGATATCGCGGGAGCAAATACGATTTGACAGTACTCAAAGATTATGACAAATAGGCAATAAAAGAAGTGACACTCGCATAGTGGCGGGTCTCAAGAAAGGTGGGACTAGGTGCCTTAAAAAATTAAAAGTTGATATTCTTAAATACTGAGTCATCATCATTAAAAACAAGTGAAAAAGGGGTTTTAAAACGCCTTTTATGAATCATCTAGTATCAATGTCATTAAGCTAAGCTGTACCATCAACAGCATCAGGATTAAAAGATCGAAGGTTAAAATATCGTAATTCTGCATGGTCACAAGGTTTCAATACTTATGCAAAATCGATTGCATAAGTATTGAGACCTATCAATACGCGGTGAAATAAACAAAACCGTTTAAAAAAATAACACATTGCTTATTATGAAAGTTTCGTTGACCGACTATGCCTTTTCCAGAGAAAACCTCGTGTAAGATATGAAGAACTTAGAGGTTTAGAAAGCGTAGGCATAATATTCCTTTTTAGGGTTCCGTAGCCAAATGGCAAAAAACGAAACCCTTATAGATTCGTCATGTCTGTCTGTCTGTCCGTCCGTAAGTCACAGTCACTTTTTTCCAAAACTATAAGAACTACACTGTTGAGGCTTGGTAAGTAGATGTATTCTGTGAACCGCATTAAGATTTTCACACAAAAATAGAAAAAAAACATAAATTTTGGGGGTTCCCCATACTTAGAGCTAAAACTTATAAAATTCTAGCGTAGCTATCATCTGTAACATAATAAGTAGCTATGAAAACACCTGCTAAAGAGTTTAAAATGTAAATTTGAATTGTTTGAAGTTGAAAGTGCTTGTCGTAAACTTTCGTCTTACATCAAGAGTAAAATAGAGTATGAACCATTATAGTAACATTATTTTATAGCATACATATATACATTAAATCGCGCCTGTTTCCCAGAGGGGTAGGCGGTGACCACTTCCGCCTGCGGAGATCCTTCGCTTCTTCCACATTCATACACTGCCGTTATCCATGCACATAATTATAATTCCTCTGTTATGTATTTTTTTCAATAATTCTAGCTAGTGACTGATCACTTCACAAACGACAAAGTACCGTCGCTTTACTGTCACAAAAGCAATTTCAAACAAGACTTTCTAATGTGTTAATGCGATAAAATAGAGTAATCGCTTGAAGTTACCAGTTAATTTTGACGCTGACTGTTATTGTACTGTTGTTGATAAAACGAAGAAACGGAGTGAATTGGGTTATCCCATAATTTTGTAATGTATAGTGATTCAAAAACCATTTCAAGAAAAAGGGTTGTAGAACCATTCCCTGTTATCAGATTATTTTACAAAATTAGTATTAAATAGTTATTTCTAATTTATCATTTGACATTATTTGACCTGTAATTTAGTGACGTCACGATCTTCATTGGTAAGTTGTGTCTAATCTGTGATCAACCATAGTACTGCATATAATATGAGTCCGGAATGCAGTAATAAATAAATAATGTATATCGAATTTTGTCTTATTTATTTCTGTTTTATTTTAACGCTTATTAAAATTAAGACAATTTTTAACTGTATATAAACATGACAAGGTCAGATCTTTAAAAAAATGGTATGATTAAAATACAAGTCCGTTTTGGAACCTCCGCCCGTAGGCTAGTCTGTGGGTGAAATTGTCAAACTCAACAAACTAAACATAAAATTTCGGTTTGTTTGGTGTGCAACGTATAACTACTCGTTTTCTGATTTTCTGCATTTTAACAACATTGCTTCAAATTCTACGGAATCTGACGATCCTGCTACACATATTGACCATCGCCAGATCTTGGATATCGATATTCTTGCTTATAATGACGACCAACGCTGTACATTTATTAAACTTTGTAAGGGCTGATTCCACTAATCTACCCAAAGTGGATATAGTCAGGATATTGACATACTTGGGAGACAGCTCCAATCACAACGTAGCTGAAATACGTGGAGCTAAAGCTCTAATGTAAGTATGATTTCGGTATAAGAATATAATGTTCACAATACCATTTTTTTTTAATACTTTAGTTTACCTATATTGACATGACTTGACATTGACATTTTACGTGATCTGACAGAAATGCGTACTCTCAAACGAATTCAATAGTTTTAAAGCATTTCTCAAACAAACCAGCTTGTAGTGACGTAATAAAAACATTTTCTTTAAAAATTAAAATAAAATTAATATATTGATTTAAATGCAAAAACCGTGAAATTAGTGTCTTCAATTAGTCTATTTTATCGAAAAAAAAATTAAAAACTAGTGGTATTTTTTTTTGGGATAACCCAATTTATTGAAAGTAAAATCCTTAAAAAAGAGTTAAAAAGGAGTTAAAATGAATCAGATAATTGTAAAGGTTATTTATAATTAGCACATTCAGAAGAGCAGATATAAAACAATAAAAATAATCGTATACTCAACCGGCCGCGCAGCATTTGTCTCTTCAAAAATCCATGCTCAGTTCGAATATCCCACACGTCGAAAAAATCAGATTTACATATTACTGAAGAATACATTATTTATTTGCAAGTCAAAATACTACGAGAGATTCGAACGGGGATTTTATTCCGTCGTTCTGATTCAATATATATTT
Organism: Acleris holmiana; assembly: GCA_949316455.1. NCBI lineage: Eukaryota > Metazoa > Arthropoda > Insecta > Lepidoptera > Tortricidae > Acleris > Acleris holmiana. The sequence continues at coordinate 17,590,510 of OX438775.1, forward strand.
ACATATGTCTCTTAGATACGTGGAAATAGGAAGTCGTATGGCGATATGATTTTTAGGGGTTTAATGTAAATCAACATTTAGATATTTTTATTGGTAGTCACTTTGGAAGAAAAAAAAACATTTATTCACTACACACATAAGACACACAGAAAAAAGTAAAAACAGTAAACAGCAATAAAAAGAGTAGTGAGTGTGTCTTCGCGGCAGAGAGTCGAACACTGGCTCAGCATAATGCTGAGGTGTTCAATACCTACAGCGCTGATTTTCAGCCAGCGCCGTTCGTGACAGACGGACGGTAAGCTAAACGAATAAAAAGAATAAAGGAAAAAAAATACTGTTCAACAAATACTTAGTAGGTAATAAGTGACAAAATAAACACCAAAGCTACATGCAAATACCTTACATAATCATAATTAACAAAGAAACTAAAGAAAAACGAAGAATTTAAACTGCGGACAAAGTGCTGGTTGGGAAATTATAATTTTTGGAGCGTCAATAAAGGTTTAATTGCTATGTGCTCCTTGGATGGGAGGAGGGAGATCATTCCAGCACTTTGCTCAACCGTTCTCTGTGTACAATTAATGAAAGTATTTATTGGTGAAATGGTTAAGGAAAAGAATCCTGACATGTTTAAAACTTCGCATATATCGGAGGTAAAGAATGAACGCTACAAGATTAATAACGTCATGCAAGTATTTTGGAATACTTTTAATTCAAATACGGGTTATGAATAAGTCTTAATTAAAAGGGTCACGGACCACGATGACATTCAGATAACAATAACAAAACATAAAATATACCTTTTTATCGGGAACATCTTGAAATTCTAAACAAATTTTTTCCGAATATTCATTAGTCCGAATTTCATTTTCCGAAAGCTATTTTACGTTGGAGCTATTTTAAGTAAAATGCATAATTTATTTGCTATACGTAGATTAGATTAGATTTATAAGCGATATCAAAAATATCTTTCTTTTTTTCTCTTTCTTTGGAATTATGTACCCCTTTTTATCTACGTTTTTAGGGTTCCGTAGCCAAATGGCAAAAAACGGAACCCTTATAGATTCGTCATGTCTGTCCGTCTGTCCGTCCGTATGTCACAGCCACTTTATTCCGTAACTATAAGAGCTATACTGTGGAAACTTGGTAAGTAGATGTATTCGGTGAACCGCATTAAGATTTTCATACAAAAATAGAAAAAAAACAATAAATTTTTGGGGTTCCCCATACTTAGAACTGAAACTCAAAAATTTTTTTTTCATCAAACTCATACGTGTGGGGTATCTATGGATAGGTATTCAAAAATGATATTGAGGTTTCTATTATAATTTTTTTCTAAACTGAATAGTTTGCGCGAGAGACGCTTCCAAAGTGGAAAAATGTGTGTCCCCCCCCCCGTAACTTCTAAAATAAGGGAATGATAAATGTAAAAATAATATATGATGTACATTACCATGCAAACTTCCACCGAAAATTGGTTTGAACGAGATCTAGTAAGTAGTTTTTTTTTAATACGTCATAAAAACATTGATCAAAGCTACAACGAACTTTTATATTATGTTACTTGCTGCTACGGAACCCTTCATGGGCGAGTCCGACTCGCACTTGGCCGCTTTTTTTACTATTCATAAAACAAACGTTGACCGAAAATATTTTTGTCTAAAGTTATTTTTTGATCCAACACAGTAAGTATAATACTTTTGTAAGATAGTATTTTCAATCCTTTAGGCACGCCTTAACACTCAAATTTACATTGAATCGTTACGTCGATGTACGTAAAATTAAGTATTGGGACGAAACTTCGCAGATTTAAATCACTATTTAATATATTTCAGGGTTACCTACATATGTCCCCTTTAATATTTAAATGAGGGTTTTGTTACATGCCGTATGTCAAGCTTCTTTCAAATTTGGAAATCGACCACCATGCGTTTTTTGTGAGCTTTTTTGTCACTTAACTTATCTATAACATTATAGTTAATAATTATTATTGATATTAAATTAAACAATATGCATAAATGACTAGTGTGAAATGTATAATGTACTCAAAATTTGTCTGGTGCTGCGCGTGTTTATGAGTCGCGGTGATCACTCACCATCACGTGACGTGCATGGCCGTCTACCTAATCATCGCTTTAAAAAAAATGTAGTTGTAGTAGGAAGATAATGAATTGAGTAAGTGCAAACATGAATGAAATCAAAAACTACTAAACAGACCGCGCCCCTGGGTTTATTGAGTTTAGCTAGTATTATTTGTTCCCCGTGTGGTTGCCGGGTTAGAATAGTTCCACTCCATGTCTTCCTGCAAATGTCATAAGAAGTGACTAAGGGCATAAGGGCTTGTAGTAGTGTTAGGCGATGGGCTTGCAACCTGTCACTAATACACTAGTAAATTTCTTGGCCTGATTGTTCAAAATGTGGTTACAGAATCATCAACAATCCTCTTGTTGGTATTTCTTTAGCTCTGCCTACCTCACTCTGGAAATGAAAACGTGTTGTTATGTTTGTATATATTTTTAACAATATGATTAATTAAACTAGCTGCGCATAATTATAACCATATGCGGTACGTATACAGCTTCAACTGGCTAATTGGCTGTATAAATGGGGTATTGGATCGAACACATTGTCCAGCGCCTATGAATCAAGCTAAGCCTAGTTCTTGTCACGTCACTGATTTACTGCCTTTAGCGTCCGTTAATTCTTGATTTGGTGTTTGAATTGTGGAAAGTTTAAACATTGAATTAATTGGAATATTAATATACCAAAAAAGTTCACCCCTTATGAGTAATAAAGAATGGTAACAACACACATTTTATGCATTTTGTTTGCCAAAACAAATATCAAATAGCAATACGAAAAACTTATTGAAATACATACATACGTAAATCACGCCTGTTTCCCAGAGGGCTAGGCAGAGACCACCACTTATTGAAAAAAAAATATTTTAAAATTATGATAAGTAATTATGTTTATGTAGTATGTGATTCAGTAAGCTTATTCTATAAACGGTTATTAATTACAGTTAATTAATACAAATAACGAAGGCAAAAAAGTTCCGTTGTGTTACGAAAAATATCCTTACAAAGGTATGGCTCATTTTCTTTCCTCAACGGAAAAGTTTCAAAGAAAATTTAATTGCGTGAGTTAGTATGAAAACTTACTGGACCTTACACTCATATCGAATAACGTCATTTAATGTAACTTACATTAAGGGGCTACTTTGGGCTCACAATACAAACAACAACTGGTCGCAAGATAAAAAATGTCCGGTAGTTTTATAGAGGATAACTTACTGGACATTTTGTACATTTTTGCAAAAGTAAACAGGAAGTTACTTCGGAGGAGTTCTTCTACGATATGAATATAATAGAATACTTTATTTACCAAACATAATCAAACGTAATTGATAAACTGAACTGATTCCAGCTCCATCTTCGCATTCGAATGCTCTGATGTATTCTTCTTCTTCCGAAATGAATTGCTCTTAATTTTTGCAAAAATAAACAAAAAGTCCATTAAGTTATCCTCAATAAAACTACCGGACATTTCATTATCATGTTTTGTTTGAAAGATATAAAGAAAATTACAAAAAATCGCACTTTAAGGCGGCCGGTAATTATTTAAAATAATAAAAACATTTACAACAGAAAATAAAATTATCAGGTGATATAACTTCATCTTACATATTTAGTATGAAACGAATTATTATGATATCAATTTTTACATACATACATTAAATCAGGCCTGTTTCCCAGGGGTAAATAAAGTGAATAATGGTAATTTGCTAAATTAAGTCAATGTCTCTGAGATTAGGTTAGGTTAGGTGAAAGTAGGTGATGGAAATAGGAGGCTAATGGTGAGAAAGAAGGTATGGATGTTTGAATGAACAGATTTAGTTCAAATTTGACAAACAGTCCAATCCCGCATTCACGCATGGGTTATTTTAATCTCGGAAAATTGTATAGTTTCCATGTAGCAGCGAGGAAAAATCACGCGAATGGAGCCACATGCAAAACTTTGTTTCATTTAAATAAAAATAGAATCTGACTCTTTAGATTTTTTGTCCATCTCAAGTTAAGCTGCCGTTAAATTAATTACCGTTACAATTTAAAGAACTTGCGCCAGAACGCTCCGTAATTGCATTTAATTCAACTGTGTCAAGGCTTTAATTAATTCTGCTATTCAAGAAACGGAAAAATCGGACATTTCAAGATTAACTGAGCGTTTCAAGTGCTGGAACTTAAGTTGTTCGCGAATATTGCTGCTGTCTAGGCGTCGAGTTACAGTCAAAGTCATAAATATATACACAATCCCATTTATAGTATTTTGAGACAACTGTAAATGTCTTAGCGGGAAATAGCGTTAGGCGATGGAATTCAAAATAATTGTTAACTCTTTTCAATATCCAAAATTCAAAATGTTTATGTAGCAAAAAGGCCACCAGAGGGCTCTTTAGCATGTCGGTAATAAGAAGTAAAACTACTAGCGCTTCGGACAAGACCATCGCGCAGAAGAAGCGCCGCAATAAACTCCAACAGAAGGTCATTTTTTCAATCATAAAGTACAATAACTTAAAAGTTAGTAACATACGTAATAAAGTAATAAATAATAATTATGATAATCAAAATAAAATCATTACAAATGTAAGGTTAATAATAATAAACTAAAAATAATGACTTTAGGAGAACAACACAACGAGATCTCTATGTCAAAAGTCATAACTAGAATAATTATCTATATAAGCAGTCCTTGCAAACGTGAACAGACCGAACCAGGGATCGTTACCGGTATTCTGACTACCG